>VXAB01009412.1:0-69618 GCA_013399175.1 Odontophorus gujanensis | reverse complement strand
AAAATCATAAAACCGTGACATCTCTCCACAGACTTCTTGGAACAGACAACTGGAGGGCAGAGGGGCTATTAACAAGGAGCTGTGCAACCTGATTGGCCTATCTGTCGAGAAAGCACTGGGAGGACCCAGGGCCACTGCCTTGGATTCACTCTAGAGTTGTTTTGCAGTACTGAATGAACTTACTGTCATAGTATGTGAGTTTCACAGGGCATAAAGAAACACAGGTTACATTTGATGTGTGGACAGTGCTTCCTATTGGATGACCTGCTGGAAATACATGCACTTACTATTGCCAAATGCACCACCAGCTCTGCCTTTTCCCCTTGGTTTCCTTCAAGTTGTTTCTAAAAGTTCATTTTTCTTTGCAGTGCTTGGTGTTGCTTTGCCATGCAGTATGCTGCTTAAGACATGTTTCAGCTTGAAGAGTATTGTATCTTCAAGCATGCACATTCAATTGCTCCATTCTAAGTTGGGAACTGTAAGCTCATCACTGTGCTCTGCCACATTCACACAGGGAGACTTCTGTGCGGGAACTTTACATCCGAGGTTGACTTTAAAGAATGTGTTAAATGTGGCTTTGAGTTTCTTATAAGAGGGTTAAGGGATGAATAGGGGAGTTGTGTGTTTTTTCTCTACAAGATTTAATCAGTGGTGTGTATAAAAATTATAAAATATCATTTCTGTGTATGTGTTTGCACGGTAGTTGATATATATGAAGTTTCCTATTGTATGTTCCTCGCTATTAAAGCAATAGCTCATTGTTGAGTTCATTGATGCTTGCACTTCCAGTAGACCAAAAACCATGCACAAGCCAAGTCCTAGATGGACAGCACAGCTCATCAGACTGGGGAACCCACCTTGGAGAAGGACTGAAGCCAGGCTGGGCATTCCCAGTGCTACAGGATGGTGCTCTGCTAGGATAGGAGAGCCTTCTTGTGCAGAGGCTTCTGCTCTCAGCACACCAGGGCATAGCTAGAGATGAATGCTGACTGCAAGTCTCCACTTGCTTGGTATTTTCCCACTATTGTATCCAGTGACTGTGGTTTCCTTATGCATCAAGCCATGCTCTGTTCACCCCTAAGTCTTTCTCAGGAAGACTGCATCCTAGGTCCCCATTTTCAATCCAGCCATGTCCTACAGTCTGATGTGAGACCTTGCCTTTGGCTGTATTTCAGATAAATGTCATTCAGAGTGGTTATTTTCCTGAATTATACAAATCGGCCTGTGCAGATTACCTGCCTCTCGTTATTATTTAGAATCCCAGCATTTGTGTCATCTGTGGACATAATCAACAATGATTTACTACAGAACACTGACAAAGCTATCTGAAGAAAACTGGTCTAAAACCACGTCCCTTTCAGGATCTCACTAGAAACACCTCCTCTAAATAAATAAATAAACAAACAAACAAAAGCACTATTATTCGCATTTTGAAATCAATGTTTTTATAGAAAATCTTAGTTTTGTGCTCTGTGCCTCCTACAGTGGTGTTCTAAGGCATCTGGAGGTAAAGTTTAAGCCCTGGACTAGCCACTATGTCCTTCTTATTGCTTCATCTGTGTCAGTGAGAGAATTGAATCCCACATCCCAGTCTCACTGAAGCCAGTGCAATGACTGATTTTGGAACACTAAGGAATATACACACTGAATTAAATAATAACAAACAGAGAAGAACAAAAATATTACTAAATGATATCGAGGGAAAAAATCATCGGTAATTCATAAGGCAGAATCTCTTATTGTTAGAAATGCTTGTTATGCTAGAAATGCTTTTTTTTTGGAGTGGTCTTTATTGAAGAGCAGGATAGTTTTTGTATCATTACCTATTCATTCAGATGGAGACACAAACAGTCAGGTCATCCAGCTGTCAAGCTGCCTCTGCTTCTTCAATTTAGGATGTAACTTTTGCCATCAAAGGGCAGATCTCCACTCCTAACCGGAGCAGGGGAAACTTTAAATTAGATTTAGCTGGAAATGTTACTTTCATCAAGTAAATAGAAATAAGAAACCATATGGAAAAGTTTTCTTTTAGAGCATATTCTTGTTCTTCACTGTGGCACTGGTTTTTTGCCACTTTTGCAATTACTTTCCACCTATGTATTTTTAAGAGCATTTATCATTGTTTTTTTGTTGTTTTTTTTTTTCCCAGTGTGTCTAAAATCTGAATTAATCTTGGTAGTTGCATTACTTTAAACCACACTTTCTGAGTAGAGACTTAAAACAACCACGTGTCTGTTTTTCATGATGTTTCAAATTACCACATTTGAGTATGTGCAAAAATGATTATGTTCTTTGGTGACATTTCCAGTACCCAAGTGCTGCTGACATTAAGCTGGTCTTTTTAGCCGTTGTATACACTTGCAACCACTGTTCTCAAGGGAAAACATCTGCCAACATCTGAGCACTCCTCACTTGTTTTCTAGCTGTTCCTTTCCTTTGTGCAACTTTTCAAAGCACGTTACTGCAGCTTTCTCTTTTTGTGTCATGTAGACTTTTTACACTCATGAAATTCTTACTCAGTATGCAAAATGCACTCAAAACTCAGTAATACAGAAAGTTCTCCACATTTCTCTCTGAAGTTGAGGAATATGTGAAGTATTACTATTTAAATAATCACATATAACAAAATGTCACTTTCTTTCTTGAATCTCTGACATTTTTTCCCTGTTTTCTTTACAGAAAACACTTTATAGTCCTATCACAAATGGTTATTCATCATGACAAATGTGTTGTCTGCTCTCGTTCTGCCTCATAATCTTAAATGTTGTGATCTTGATCATCTAGAAGTGCTAGCTCTGCACATCCCAGCTTTCCACAACTGCCTGGGTGGCCTTCGTGGATCTGTTCAATAGCTGTAAAAGAGAGCTTTTTGGTTGGTAAAAAAGATAACAAATCTAACATGCAGGACCTGTCTAGATTTATGCCTGAATACACAAGGAGATCCTCATTTAATTAAAAGGGGCCAATGGAATGGCTTGAGTTGGAAGGGACCTCAAAGATCATCAAGTTCTAACAGGTGAGGAGGTAAGTGGAAACCCTTGTAAGGGGCAAATACACCAAACACAAAACCGTTCCTATCTGTGATTGCCCATACACATGCATGTTGATCCGTATTTCTTACAAAATGTTTCCAGTTCATTTCATTTTCCAGTTTTCTTCTCCATACTCTGGTTGACATGGATTAGTATTGGGCATTAGTGATGTTAGAAGACCAAGAGTCGTTTTCCTCCCTGGCCTCTGGAAGCAGCTCTGCATCTGGAACAAGAGCCCTGCAAGGTGCTGCTCTTCCAAGAAATGCCAGAATCAATCAAAAATGAACTTGCAAGTGAGTGAGAAGAGAGGACTTATTGAAATATTCTGGCAGATTAAGCAAAATATCTCTTTTCTGCAGGTTTTGCATTATCTGGAAAACATGCAGAAAAAAGTACATGCATTTATTATGCCAAGTAGAATAGAGTTATCAGTGATGTTTTAAGCATGAAAATGGACTTGCATGTCTCTGAAATTGCCTTATTATTATTTCAATGAGTGTGTCAGAGCAGCGGGAGGGTAATACAGGCAAAACACAAGCAGAAGCAGCTGATGATTTGGAGATTGGTGGTAATTTGGTTTCAAAGCATTCTCCAGGGTTTTGTCAAGTGTGGGACAAATATGCGTGGCAGGATTGGCACTTCAGTAATCAGAGATTTTCTGGGAAGAAGATGAAAACAAATTTCACTTGTACTTGGACAATCACTGTAGGGACCAGCTTATTTAATTTGAGTTTGAGCAAATCTAGGAGAATATAGTCACATAGCATTGCAGAGGAGCGTGTGAGTTCTGTGCCCCTAAAATTGCTTGTGGAAAAATGTAATTTAGGAAGTGCGTTCATTTCACCCTAGTTGTTTGCACAGCAGTAGAATCAGCAGAAACCAGTGACAGTCCCAGTAGTCTTGAAAGATGAAGAATCAGGGGGTTGCAGAGGTTGCATCACCTGGAAGTGCTACTTCACATTTCAGTTTGAGGTACAGTAGGGGAGCAAGCATTATTTTTAGACCATCTGTTGAGGTAATACTGTAAATGACTCAACACTGACACTATGGCATTTAAAAAGCCCAGTACATGTACTAAGAACAACATCCCACAGAAATGGAGTTCCTCTCTGGTGCCCCACACTGCTGCCCTGCAGGGTGAGGCTGCAGGCACTTAGCCTTGCTCCCGCCCAGTGCAGCTACCCACCTCTCTGCATCCAACAATTCCACACTGGCTGTATTTTTGTTACAGTAACTCAGCAGATCAGAGCAAAACTTTCCACTTTTAGAGATCATCCCATACTCTGATTTTCAGATCTGGATCTCAGCTTTTCTACTGCCTGGGAACAGTCTCACCCCAAATTTTGGTCAGGAGACTTCTCATTTTTTTCTTCATTCTCACTTTTATTTAAAACGTGCTGGAGCCATGCCTAATGTCCACACTGGGGACTTATTATGTGGAGAATACTACCGCAGTACTCAGCAGTACCGTGGAAGAATCCATTCCCTTTGCTGGCTCCTCAAACTGAGCAGTTCGTTCTGTTACCCATGAAACAAAAGTATACAATTAATGTAGTTGGCATCAAAATCTGTGGAGGGTAAATAGGTCCTGCTTAACAGAGGTTAAATCATAATATAATTGCTCCATCCACTCATGCATAAATGCCCTACTTTAAGCTCTGCCAAGACAGGCCAGTACTACATTGTCTGTGCTAGACTGCTCCTATTGCTTGTATGACCAGGGCAGATGCTTGGCATAGGTTAGGCAAAATGACCTGCTATTATTACCTGAAACGTGCAATCTCAGTCTGCATTGCCTATTTCTGTTGATTCTGATCTGCAATTTGTTGTGTTTTTTTCTCTCTGGCCAGAATAATAAGTATTATGCCAGTATTATATCCAGATAATTACAGCATGTATCTTTTCATAACATGGTTTTCATAAGCAGAGAAATTGCGGGAATAATATTATTCATCGTGCATAAGCAGGTCATTCTCTTTTCTTTCAAAACCTTTTATTTGGAAAATTATGCAGCACCTTAACCTGAGTTCAGTAACAGTACTCCATGGTTTACGTTCTTCTGTTTGGTTTGATTTTATTTGCTTAGTATATACTACTTATTTACCCTGGTTCTCGTTTGGTAGATATTACTGTAACTAAGTTAACTTTTACATGTACTTAGATTTTTTGCAACAAATAAAGGTTTGACCTCATATGTATTTGAGCAAAGAAAAAATTACAAAGGAGGGCTGCTGTAGGGTGGTCAAAATGCTGCTGGCCACAAATTGTTGAAATCGTAACAGAAGCAACCTGTTCACTTTTGCTCCCCATATCTTAAATAGTGTTCGTTGTATATCTTCTGTTTACTGCATAGAGGATACACGCCTGATGTAGGGGATGTATTTTGCGTATTTTGGTTTAAGACGCCTTTGGTAAAAAACCATAAAAGCTGTCTGCCCTTGTAGAACAGGGGAAGATAGCAAGTCCTATTGACCTGAAGCCTCCTCAGAGCTTGTTATGTCTAGTTTTATTTCTATGACTACACAGACTGGCAAGATCCTATTGCTGGCTATGTACTTCTGCCCTCTCCCTCTCCTTGTAAGAGCTGTTTCCAATGCAGAAGTGCATGGAATGCCATGGTGACCCAAACTGACAAGCTTTCTTGAGCTAAAAATACTCTCCGTCCACTTACTTATTTATTGTTCTGCATTATTTGGAGCTTGGATCAACTCTTTGGCATGATTCAGTGAGCAGTCCCTTGAGAGAGGGAGAAACGTGTGAGGAACCATTCCCTCAGCCTACTGCATCAGTCCGGAGCTAGAAAGCAGTGAAAAAGTCTGTGTTTGCTGGGTCAGCTAGCCAAGTTCAGAGTTTTAGCTCTTTTGTGGTTCCAAGGGAATAGATCTGCAGGCATGCTGTTTCCCTGGACTCATTTTGGTGACCTAATTGTCTCTGGTCTCACAGCTGCATAGGGCTGATGGTAGGCATGGGCCTAGAAGACGAGGCTGCAGAGAGCTTCTCTTTCTACCCATTCTTCTATTCAAACTGTAGTGTAAAAACTGCAACTTCTGCATAGAGCCTGTCTTGAGCTTTTTGTTCTTCCCTAATCTCTGCTTTTACCTTAGCTGGACAATAACATTGCTTAAAATTCCAGAAGTCTGGAAGGACTCTTCCAAACAGCACAATCCCTCTTCGCTCTTATCCTCCATAGCAATGCATTTCTTCGTGCAGACCAATATGTGACAATTTTTCTAACTTTATACACTCAAAACATGATCATGCCAATGAATCAGGCCTTTCCTGTGTCTCTGGCTAATTATCTGTGGTCCTCATATGCAGAAAACTCAAATGCAGATTTTAAACATGAACACGTTTAAGCAGTTAACTTTGAAACTGAAGCTTAGGAAATTCTCATTCATTACAGAAATTTGAGGCACATAGAAATAAAGTCATTTTCTGCTCATGTAGGTGGTGTAATCACAGTCCATATTAAGCTGTTACCATGTACAGCTGCCATTCTGATCACAAATGCCATAATGCTTATGTAGATGTGTAATGAGAAATAACTGAGGAATGTAAGTGAATGGCCTGTTTCAAACACAGATGAGGAGTATTTCGACTGTTGTCACTGTAGCTCCTTAATGGTGACAACTGTACTGAGAAATAACATATGTTCAGTGAATGGTTTTGGCAGTAGACGAGTATGTTCTTATCATTGATTATTAAGTTATTTTTCCTTCTGTGAAACATCAATTGTTTGGTAAATCCTCAACAAGCATCTTCCCTCTGAAACATGTTTCCATCTTTGTCAAGTAAATTTGTTATTTGTTTTCTAGCACTCCACACAATGGTGTTACAGTTTGTAACTGGTGTTTCTCAAACTTATGGCTCTGAGAAGGCATTATTTCTTGAGATCAGGCCTGATATCATTATCATAATGATGAGATGAAGGCCTTCTTTTGATCCCACCCAAGAGCCAAACTGTGTTGAAGTTCTGTCACTGATAGATATTTTGAAGTCTTTCATAGCATCTCTTTATACATTATTCTCCCTTCCTCTGTACTGCAATAACATAAAGAATAAATGTTAGTTAAATGACTCCAGAGTTTCTGGGGCTTGGTTGTTTATAGTGCTGGTACATATGTTCACCTAGGAAATGTTGTATGCTCCCAGTGCCATTAGGTTCATGCACAATAGACACATCTGTGTTTTTTACTGTGCTGGTGCTTCAGTTATGGTGAATCTTGTAAAAACTGGATGGGCAACATGTTTTGGAATTGTTCAACTTTCAGTAGTTTTTCTTAATTTCCTTCATGAGGCTTTCTTCTTTCTTCCACAGTTTGCCAGGGGACAAATAACAAGTTGACCCAGCTGGGACATGTGGAAGACCATTTCACCAGCCTGCAGAGAATGTACAACAACTGTGAAGTGGTACTGAGTAACCTGGAGATTACCTATGTGGAGCATAATCGCGATCTCTCCTTCCTTAAGGTTAGTAGTTTGGGGCAATGCGGCTTTTCCTGCTAAAGGAATCTTACTGCATTTTTTGAGTGCAAACGATCAGCTAGCGACCAATAAAATACCATAGTGATCCAAAAACAGTAATTGTCAGAGATATTGCAAATCACAGTCTCTGCGTATCTGTACGCTGCAGGTTATGCTCAGACGAAGAATCATTTACTTTAAGAAATAGCTTCTTAAGCCTTGATCCAACCTATTTTGGTTGCCATCTGATTTTCAAAGATTATAACGTGCTTACCTTTGTCTCCCTCTGAGAGGGCAAAAGGCTTTGTTGAATAATTGGGCAAAGCAAATGGCAAAATGAGTGGCAATCACTGATTGCAGATTTTGAAGTGTGGAGGCTGTAACCCTTCCCTGCAATCAGTGACCCATTTCCACAAGTGATGGTGAGTGCCTCACTGTCTACCAGTGCCTGTCCCCCAAGCAGGCAGGCAGCTGCAATATGCACCAGCTGTGTACTTTTTATGACCTTCAAGGTAATCCTCGGCACTTAACACACTGACTGTTCTCATCTGAACATTTGTTCTGTGCACTACTGTATGAGCTACGCCAGCAAACTGGGAAGAGAACAGGCAGAATGGATGTTAAAATGCAGCCAGAGCATGAGGAGGAGCAGTCTGTCACTGGTATGGTCAGGTTCCCCACCAACATTCACTGGGTGAAAGGTACAGTTTTGCTCCTCCCTGTCAAGATGCACGAATAGCAGCAGCATTGCACTTTAGGGTGTATATTTTTAATGAAGTTTTAAATGCATTGCTTTTGGCATCTCTGGTATGTCAGATTAGGAGGTTTAAAATAAAGGGGCAAGAGGAGAAGATGTATTTTTTGCATGAAAAATGTGTATCTGCTACCAAGAACTCTTCTGTGTTGGATTTGAATAAGCAGGTCAGTCATCTGAGTTTAGAGGAATTTTCATGAGCTTTCCTCCCCAGGGAATAGAGAAAGGGAAGAACACTGCAGTAGCAAGCAGGAACATCAGAAAAGAGTTGTTTCAGATATACAGATTATAAATACGGTGGCATTGCCATTTTTCTGTCCAAGTACTACTTGACCATGAAGCTCAGTGTCCTCAGAAACATAACAGGTCTTTTGAAAAATCAGTGCTAGACGAGAAAAATATCCTAAGTAGTAGCCTAAGGGCTTTCTCGTTTACAGGGATTTATTTTTTTATTTAAGAAGATAGAAATGCACACATTTCACAGTACAAGATGGGAATTAACCTACAACCAGGTGTCTCACTTGTCTTGTTGTCCTGTAAATATTGTTGAAAGCTGATTGCCTGATCTTCCCCTCTGTTGAGCATTGGATTGTTGATTAGAGAAGGGGCATAGAAGAAGTATAAGCCTCAATCAGGTGAAATGACTCTGCTGCCAATGGTTGAAGATAAGGCAATTATTCAGAGACAGCATCATACACTGTTGGCATATCATATGTGCTTGCCCTGTTCTCCTGCATCCCCTAAACATCCCCACTCGTCCTCACTCTGGAACAGGATACAGATGGTAACCACTTGATAGCTACTCTTAGGGTCATTTTATATCTGCTTAGCACAGTCAATCAAGTGCTAAGTACAAACATGAAGACACATTTCCTTGTCTTCATTTTTCATATAGTCCCTTCTTGTTCTCCAATTTATTTAGTTTTTATGAGACTAAGTATTTTTTGTTCATTAAAATTCAAAGATTGAATTGGGGGGAGTGGGAGAAGGAAAGTAACCTTGTCAAGAGGATTAAAAATGGGGCATAAAATGCTATGGATTAAAGTGCCTTGTTTCTTCTCTCAGACCATACAGGAGGTTGCAGGCTACGTGCTCATTGCACTTAATATGGTGGACGTCATTCCCCTAGAAAACCTCCAGATTATCCGAGGGAACGTGCTTTATGACAACTCTTTTGCCCTGGCAGTTTTATCCAATTACCACATGAATAAAACCCAGGGACTTCGAGAACTGCCAATGAGACGGCTATCAGGTGAGACTGGGGCAAGAGGTGGAGGCACCTATAAGTAAACTTCAACCATTAGATTATTGATATAAAGACCAAGTTGAAGATCTCTCAGAGTCAATACCTTGATAACAATGTGCTAAATGTAGTTTCTCAGTTATCTACTTGCTTTTCTGCTATACATCCTTTTTCATGAAGGCTTGAAGAAAGTTCGTAATTTGCCATTAGAAAAAGACATGAAGTCCAAAGCATCAATGGGGTGCTGAAATTTATTTGTATCCCTAAAGTGGAAAAGAATCACCGACTTCTTTTATTTTTTTTATTCCGATGTGTGTAATTTACTATTTTCTGTTAATTTCCAGTAGGAGTTGCTGGTATGTGAAGAACTGCAGAGTTAGGGTCTCATAAGGTCTCTGACTGATGGGGTCAGGCTGTGCAAACCTAATAGATGCCTAGTGCAGTGCTAATAGATACCTAATGCACCCTCTATCGGAGATCACAACCACAGTGGCAGAGGCAGCAAAACAGACGATATGCCCAGTCTTCTGCCACACTGATTTATTACAGACTTGGTAGCATCACAAATTGAAAAGAAGTGTTTGCATGAGGAGACTGAATCATGAGCTGAAGCAGGTAAAAATATATTACCTTCTGCTGTGTCTGCCAAGGGCAGTGGCCTCTGGATGTGGCACTGGATGGAAAGCTATGTATAGTGGCTTCTCAGTGGCATCCAACAGCAGGTAACCCTTCAGAACATGTCAGTTTAAGCCTGGGGTTAGTTGCACTTCACATGTGCCTGTGCTGTGCAGATTGTCAGCGTTGTGTGACTGAGGTGAAGAAGACTGAGTTTTGTTTCCCCTTTTTTAAATAAGAGAGATTGAGAGAGAGAGAGAAAAAACTTAAGCAGTGTGCTTCACTTATTAGTGTTTTTCCTTCCATGGCAGAAATTCTCAATGGAGGTGTTAAAATCAGCAACAACCCCAAACTGTGCAATATGGACACTGTTTTGTGGAATGACATAATTGACACAAGCAGGAAGCCTCTCACAGTACTTGACTTTGCAAGCAACCTTTCTTCTTGTAAGTATTAATTTACCAAAATTCTATGAACTTCTACATTTCAGAGAGAAGAGCCAGCAACCAAACTCTCAGCTTTGGTTCTCATGTCCACCAGTTCTTAGACACGTGACCATCAAACCCTTTTCTGAGGGAAATCTATTCAGTTCTTCATCACTGGCATGAGATGTAATGTTTTGTCCTGGTTAGGTCCTTAATTCATAGCTCAAAGAAACTATTATTGATTTAATGCAGTACTTTTTGAATGATTTTCTGCAAAGATAGCCACACAACTCAGAATAACTTGCACTTGCATGTTTTCTAGCAGTCTTTATATTTACAGTAGCCATACAGGCACCTTCACATTTTTGCAATAACGCACAATTTTCTATCAAGATTGCTGTAAAAACTCCTGTTTTGGGATGCATGAATAATCCTTGAAAATGCCATGGTAAGAGGTGGAAAAATCTGATGCTTAGATCGGCAAGGAAATGAGCATATGCTTAAAAGTTTGTATAGTATATATCTAAGGTAGGTTCAAGCTAATCCTTGAGCCTTATGAGTTCTTATGAAATCCCCTGTTACTTCAGGGAAAGGAGTTTATTTTCACTTCTGAGCATTTAATTTCTGGCATTGTAAATTGGCGGGAAACATATTTTCTTTATCTTCTAGTTGTGTAATCGACAATTTCGGTGTTGACATATTTGCTGCAGAGCCCGAATGTAACCTAGCATTGCTGCAAACAGTACAAGTCAGCACAGGAGCCTGGCTCTGAACACCGTGGAAAAGTTAACCTTTAACTTTTTAACGTTGAAAAAAACACAGTTCTTCAGTCCCACAGCTAATCAGTCAACTCCTGGACAAGTACTGGCATTTGTTCAGCTATGTGATGGGTAGTGAGCTGGGGGGAGGATCTCATGCTACTAGCAGGAGGAATTACTCTTAATATGACATGTCTCTTAGACGTAGTGAATTCCTGATTAATCTGCTTAGATGGCCATTTATGGTTTTAATGATGATAGTGATCCTGTAATCTAAAGTAAGTTATTACTCTGGGACGTTGCTTGTTATTGAAAGGGAAAAAAAATAAAAGAAAGAGTACACATGGCAGGAAGAGGGAGGAGGGTGGATAAGAAAGGGATGCTTAGCCATAAGAACCCAGTGCTGAACGTTCAAGGTCATGGAGGGTGTGTGTCTGTCCCGACGCCATTCCAGTGACTGCTGCATAGACCTACGCTGAGGGGTGCTTTTGGTTGAGAGTAGGAGGAGAGCGTCGTGCAGACAAGTCAAATTGCTTTGTGGTAAGAATAGCTGGCAGTTGCCTGTGAATCCAGTTGGTTTTGTTTTCTTCTTAGAAACATGTTGTTCAGAAGCATTAATTTCCACGTGGCCTGGAGCAAGCAGCTGGCACATGCCCTACCGCAGGCCAGTAGTGACTTGCAGCTTTATGCAAATCCAAGCCTGAAAGCCAGAAGGACAGTGGCTGAAATCCTTGTTCCTGGGAAAAATGCTTCTCCTTTGTCTGCTGGATCAGCAGAGTATTACTCTCTGAGGTGTGGAGTACTGCACGTGGGAAACCAGTGATGAACAACAGATAAGGATTTAAGGTCCAGCTTTAAAAATTTCTGAGCAACGGTATACATATGCTTCTTCTGATTTATTGAGAATGAAAGCTCAAGGTTTTGTTTCCTGTGATTCATATGATGTTGTCATCCAGGTTTTAAACAGCAACTGTTTTTATAATACTCCACTCATATGTTTTAGGTCCAAAATGCCATCCAAACTGCACAGAAGACCACTGCTGGGGTGCTGGTGAACAGAACTGCCAGACTTGTAAGCATGCAGATTTATTAGGAATCATCTTGGGTGCTACAATCTGACGTACTAATTTTTGCTCTACTGAATAATGTACTGCCAATTGAACACTAGCAGCATGGTTTTTACACTTGTCCTTTCTTTGTCCTCCTATGCTCGTACTCCTTGAAGCACGCTTACATGGCTTCCTTTCTCCTCACAGTCTAATAGGCATGATGAGTGGCAGTGAGTCTGAAACAAACCTACATCATACGTGCACAAATGGGCTTCCTGCTCTGAAAAAACCTCAGTCACAAGGATCATAGATTCACAGAATAATTTGAATTGAAGGGACCATTCAAGGTCATCTGGTCCAAACCCTCTGCCCTGGGCAGGGACAACTTAAACCCAATCAGGTTGCTCAAAGTGCTGTCCAGCTCTACTTTGAACACTTCAAATAACGGGGAATCCACAACTCTGCTCCCTGTGGGCAGCTCTGCATCTGTGGGGAAAGTCTTTAGGTGCTTTCACTTGGGCCTGGATTTCATGGCAGATGCTGTGTTTTGTCCAGAGCAAAAAGACTGCAACTGCTTCCTGCATTATTTGCCTCCTGTAACTTTCTTCTGTCTGTACTTGAATATATTTATCCTTGAAGTTATTTTACCATATAAAAGAGAATGCAGTAGCTGCAAGGTGAATTGTTTGTGTCACTGATGCTTCTAGCAGTGCAGATTAGTGGACTGTTTAGCAAGGCTTTTGAGGAGCACTGGAAACAACAGATTAAACTTATTTTTGCTGTTTTTACTCCTGGTTTTGGCTCCTTCAGGTTTGTTTTATAAACACAAGATATGTCACCATCATATGGGCAGTAACACTACATATCATACTCAGAAGACCTTTTTGACACTCAGCCATTTTTTAATTTGTAAACTTAGACATTTGGGATTATGAGAGTGTTCAGTTTAGTTGCATATGCTTTACTGCAAAATTTTGAAGATAGTCTATTTTCCTGAAATTATAAGAGTAACATGCAATTAAAGTTGCTTGAGATTTTGCAGGACTTTATTTCTCCTAAAGTAAAGGTTGAGGAGGAAGAGGCTTTTTATACTTCATTATTTTTTTTCTATAACTGGGGAAAAACACTGTTTCTACTTCTTCTTGCCTGCCAGTTTTGCATAGCCGTATAAAGCACAATGGAAAGTTTGCTACATTTACACAAATAAGTGCAATGTTTTCCATTGTAAATAATGACTTAAACCTAAGTTTCGCGCTTGTAAGTGTCAGACCAAGTATGTACAGCTTCTACAGCCTACAGAAAAATAAATGTAGAGCCTTTCCCTCTTGACTTGCTGTAAGCTTTATTTTTTTCTTGTGCCATTGCCAAACTCACCAAGTTGCTTTCAGGGACAGTACTCCCTGCTGCTAAGGCAGCATAGCTGTCCCAGGGGCTTGCAAAACATCAGATCTCAATCCTGCAGACTGTCAGCATTTAGAAACACTTGCAGGCTTCAGGAGGGTAATTTGAAGTGCATAAAGTGAAACCATTTGCAGGCTCTGGCTCTACTCTTGAAGCGTTTGAGAATCTGACCAGCTGAAAATGTATCCCACATTTCCATATGTGGGAAAGTTTGGTCTGATACGTGTCTTTCTCCTTAGATGAACGTGGGATGTTCTGTATGAAATATAAATGTTTGCCATTATGCATGTTTCCAGCAGGAAGCTTCAGTCAATAGCTATCAAAGTGATGAGCTGTTTTACTCCTTTGCTGATGCTTATGAAAAAGTTGTATCAGAATGCTGTTCATGTAGAACAGTTTACCTTTTTTTCCCCTGTTTCTGTTTGTACAGAGGAGTTGCTGTCAGAGAAGCTAATATGTACTGTGGAGATTATCTATTTCCTTGAATAGACAATATCTTGCTTACAAAATACAAGAAAAATGGAATAATACAGCTTGTGTACAGAAGTGTATAATGGAAAAATATAGTGTGATTTAAAAAATAAAAAAGTCATGGTTGTGTACTTGCATCAGGTTACATTTTCTGATAATTCTCTGTTAATTAACAACCATCTGTTTCTGACTTATAGGGATTCCTGGTGATGTTGTAACTCATTTCTGCCCAGCTGGGAAGCTGGTAGCAGTTACTGCAGTGTACCAGTGCTCAGGGTGCTGTAGTGAAGCATGCTAGCATTCCCCCATTTTCTCTGTTGGGGCACTCAGTCACCTCTTGCCAGAGTCTGCTGATCAGTGATTTTATTGTAGAGAAAAAGCAGACCAGCTTAGGCCCATGGTACTAACATACACTATCCATTAATTTCTACATTTTGTGGTGTTGTGTTTTTTGTAATTATTTTTCTGATTACTATTTCATCTGCTTTGCTATTCAAATTGAGATTATTTCCTGGTTCTAAAGAAACATTGCAGGCAGTTTTTCCTCTCCTGTTAAAAACTGACCCAGGGCCAGCTTTTCCTTTGGGTTTAACTGGTGCAAACCCTGAGGAAGTTGAGTAATGAAGATAAAACTTGGCCAAGGAATTGAAGCTTAAAGAAAATAATACTATATGATTATGACATCAGTTTGCTGAGTAGATGTCCCCTCTCTCTGCAAATTTCAAAAATACTTTTAGTCATCAGAGGAACTCCACACCGACAATACATAGTTTCCCACTGTAGCCCAGAGTTCTGGCAGTTCTCCTGTTGTGTTTTTCCCAAAGCTGGAACCAGTAGTAGCAGATAACCTCAATAAAGCAGAACCAAATCCTGCCCTATTACCTAGCTGAAAGTTGCATGACTCCATGGAATTTTTCTTGGTTTAGACATTGATGCCAAAAGGGCCTGGATGCTCTTTCTAAGTAGGACATGGTTTGCTGGCTGACCAGAGTGCTTTGCACCCTGCAAGAGATGAACATATCCCCTTCTTGCCACCACCCACATCAGTTCTCACCCTTCTTTGCTTTTGCCTGATTTGTTGGCAGAACATGCATCCCATGGGGAAACTCTAGTGCAGGTACTGCATCAGGTGTTTTTTCCATATTTACTGATCTCATTACAGCCTAAAAATTCTTGATTTGTGTTCTTTTTCTTTTTTTCTTTCAGTAACAAAAGTCATCTGTGCCCAGCAATGCTCAGGCCGGTGCAGAGGAAAGGTGCCCAGTGACTGCTGCCATAACCAGTGTGCTGCAGGGTGCACAGGACCTCGGGAGAGTGACTGCCTGGTAAGGATGCTACAGCTTCAGCAGTACTTAAAATCCTAAACAGAGGGGCGGGCAGGCAGCTGAATGTCCTGCAATCTTCTTCCATCTGAGGAAGCTTTTGGGAGATACTGATCCATAGGATGCCTTGTTGAAACAGGAGCAAGCCTTCCCTGCAACAGGTGGGGAAGAGGACACAAGTTGCACAGAACTCATACCTGGTCTTTAGTAACAAAGTTTCCCTGTCTGGTTCTCAGTTGCTACAAACTCTGGGGAACCGTGGAGCTGTGGAAGGAAAAAGAGCAAATCTGTCTTTTTTAGGAATAAAAAAAGTTCTTGCTTTTCTACAAGAATTTCCAGGGGTATATATATGCATGTATATGCTGTGTTTTTAACTCCCCCCTGGCTTTGCACTAAATTAATTCTGCATTAAGTGATATTCAAGTAATTCCCACAGCAACTGTCCAGTCTGTGTTTTGTTGCTGTTATCTGTATTCTAGCCACTCTGATAAATTGCATAGCTAGAGCGCTCTTACTGGCTTACAAGGAAGAGTTATTCTGTCTCATCTGGAAAACCAGAGAAGAATAAAGGGGAAAAGGGAATGATTATGAATTTAATGTTGGATTGGATTGGAAGAACCAACTTGTCCTTCATAAAGAGCTGCTAAATTGTTCATTACCTGCAGCCAAATAGAATGGCTTCCTTTTAATATTCAGCCACAAAAGTCAGTAATTGGCAGGAAAGAACTTGATTTGATTGAGGTTATTAAAAAGTGGCCGGCCAGGAAAAGTACTGTTTGTCTTGATCTGGTTACTGCTTGTAGGGAAAATTTTGTCTGAGGCATGCAGATTCGCCCCTGTTCCCACGTGAATCCCAGCAGCTCTTCTCCAGAGTGCCAAGTTTTCTTGTTCAGAACAAGAAAACCTCACATTTGCTTTTTTATTTTTTTTTTCAAATATTAAACTAAATTGCTCAACCTGAAGCAACCTTTCACTTCCTAAGCACTAGGGACCAGCCCTGTAGATGCTTAGGATTCCCATTAGAGCCGTGTGAGCAGCAGCACAGATCGCGGGAGTGTTTTTAAACAGCTAATGTAAAAACCTTGTAACTTTTTAATGGGTGCTGTTGTTTGATGACAGGCATGCCGTAAGTTTCGGGATGATGCTACCTGCAAGGACACGTGTCCCCCATTGGTCCTGTATAACCCCACCACCTATCAAATGGATGTCAACCCCGAGGGAAAATACAGCTTTGGAGCCACTTGTGTGAGGGAATGTCCACGTAAGTTCATTTCAGCTTCCAGACAAAGAGAAGGTAATGCTTCAAGGGGAGTGAGAAGGGTCCTGTGTCACCCTCTGCATTACAGACCAGCATATTTGTATTCTCTTCAGTTCCTCTGGGAACAGGTGACAAGAGAGAATGGCTTACAAATACAACAGCCTTTTAAATCTTTCTGAATCCATCAACTTCCCTGATTATTAGCAGTTAAATTTTGACTTCTGAAGATTTTCTCTTAATGAAGAGAAAAGCGCCTTAATAGAATCAGCAACACAATGGCCAGAGAAGACATATGGGAACAATCCCATTGATTACCAGCACAGTATCCACTCCTAACTGGTTCTTATTTAGTACAGATAGAAAGTCATTGATTTAAACACTCTTTGAGAAGTCCTGTGTTCATTGCTTCCTCTACAGATGCCTTCTTTCTTTCAAGCTTTTCCATGACCATGGTCTTTTAGGCAAACAAAACTTAAATGTAAGAGAGGGTCTCATCATTGCCCTTAGCCTGGAAGGGTGTGTGAAAGTGAGGGTTCAAAAGGGCTGCGTATTGATTCAGATAACAACACTGCTGCAGTCTGTCTTTTGTAATGTTGTTTTACTCTTCTGTAACTATTCTCCTCTGTTACAAAATGCTGATAGCACTGTATGTCTGTCTGTGTTCAAAGGATGTGAAAATTAATAATTAATGCCTGTGTTTCATGCATGGCCAAAGTTCAGAAGACCTTATTTTTCCTAGTATGGAAGTACCTTTATAGCTCCGAGTGCATCCCTCTTGTTTTTCAGTGTTCTCTGTCATCCTTGTTTTTCCAGACAACTATGTGGTGACAGATCACGGTTCCTGCGTTCGTTCATGCAATACTGATACTTACGAAGTGGAAGAAAATGGCGTCCGGAAGTGTAAAAAATGTGATGGGCTATGCAGCAAAGGTATAAAAAGCATGGTGTGAAACAGTAAGGCTTTGAGTTGATAGATGGTTTATTGGAATAAACGCATGGAATTCTGAACTGAATTAGGCCCTCAAAGTGCAAATTTAATACACATATCCACTGAGACTATGAAGTTTTGATAGGCTGTTTTCTCAGGAAGCATGGCAGTGAGCATGCTTCAGCTGCAATATGCTGCAAGTACACTTACACAAACTGCACTTAATGTGTATCCTGCACATCAGCCTCCTCCTTTATTTATCCTTCCCAGTGTCCCGTCAACAGGAATAAAATGAAAATGGGACAAAGGGAAGACCATGTGCTAGAGTTTGTGTGTGGAGATGCTAGGACCAGGGCTGCACAGCTGTACAAGAGAGAAGTGTTTTTCCTTTGGTGCTTTTTGGAAAGCAACAATAGGCAAAAGATTTATAAGACTGATCTTACAGCGGTAGAATTGACCAAGTGGGAGTACTTTCTGAGCCAGTAGTATTTCTATATTTATTTCCTTACATGTGATGATGTTTCTCTCTTCACTACCAAACTTTTGTATTCGTGCTTTAACAGTGTGCAATGGCATTGGAATAGGTGAACTTAAAGGGATCTTATCCATAAATGCCACAAATATCGACTCCTTCAAAAACTGTACGAAGATCAATGGGGATGTCAGCATTCTTCCTGTTGCATTTCTAGGGTGAGTTGCCTGCTGTTCATTGAGGACTGAAAGAAAGGGGCTAGGGAGAAACTCAGGCTGATTCATTCTTCTCCCAATACCTCCTTCTGTTTGTTTCAGGGATGCCTTCACAAAGACCCTACCCCTTGACCCTAAGAAGCTTGATGTCTTCAGAACAGTCAAAGAAATATCAGGTCAGTGACATCTGTTAAGCATGACTTGTTATCTGAGTGGTACTGCCAAAAATCTAAAGCAAGAAGAGGAAAGTTCTGCAAGAATGTGACCGGAATTGCAGGCAAATATCTCTGAGCTTGCAGGGTCACAGCTCACATGGGCGGTCAGCAGCATCTTGCCAGTGTTACACCCACCCTGCCTCCTGACCAAGGTGTGTGGTTTTTCCAGACCATCCCTCCTGCCGAATGGTCAACCCTACCAAGAACTAAAAGTAGAAGCAATTCTCAGCTACCCAAGAAGTGTGTGGTGATGTAGGGGCGTGCCACTCTAGCTAAAAATTGCCAAGTGTTTCTATTTGTGGAAAACCTTTCCACAGCTCCTTAGGGATCCGTACTTACTGTCTTGCATCATCCCCATGGAGACACGCTCCCCAGCCCAAAGAGCCCTGCCTGGAGATGAGCACAAAGTGGCTGAGAGCCACAAAGTACAAGAGCACTTGGCTGCAATCTTGCGCAATTATCAAATGAAAGTAATTCTGTTCATCCGGTTATAAAATGAATGTAATGTCAGAGCTGGACCCCTGGGTCTGACTCCAGGTCCATTTCTTTTTATCTCTTTTACCTGTCTTGCTGCCTTCAGAATAGCATTGACTAACCTCAGAGTTTCATACAGCAGTGTGCAATTTCTCAGATTCTTTTCCTTCTCCAGAGCACCTCACTTGAGCAGAGAAGTTTGCTTCTCATAACAAATACACTCGGAGCTGCTGACTGTTCTATGTCATTCCTGCTTTATGCCCACTTTTCCTCTTACCAAAAGGCAGCACACAAAGGGAACAGGACAATGCCTCCTCATGCTGCAAGGAAGCCCACAGTCCCTCAAGCAGGGTATTCTTGTGTCAAGAGTCATCACTGGCAGCTCAGCGTAGCAGATGCACAGCCCCTGACACACTTTTCTCTGGTGCTCCTGAGCCTTATGGGGGTGGGGGGGTAAAAAGTAAACTTCTTACAAAGTGGTGTTTACAAATGTGCCTATAACGTCATGTTTGATTCTGTCATTATCAGAAAAGCACACAGAAAGCACGAGTGCCTTCTTCTGGCACAGGGAAGCTTCAGAAAGACATTTCACCTTTAATACTGACTGTGTTTGCATTATTACTACATTTTTTTAATGTTCATTTTTCATTTTATTCATTTCAGGATTTTTGTTGATTCAGGCCTGGCCTGATAATGCTACTGATCTCTATGCTTTTGAAAATCTGGAGATTATCCGAGGCCGAACCAAGCAGCAGTAAGTAAATCACATGCTAGGCTGCCTGTAATAAGAGCTCTACTGGGAGCTGCATTTCTCTGAGCACAGCAAGGTGCCTAACACTGGGATATGTGGGTGTCGCAAAACTCATACAAAACAGGAAATGGCCTGCAAGGTGCTGAGCGCCATTTTGATAGCAGTAGAGGAGGATCAAACCTGCACCTCTGTACTGTTTTTATAACCTGCATTCAGTACTCACTTGACCTTGCCCTTAGAGGAAGAATGGCTTTGTGGACCAGCACAAAATAGCTTCTCTGCTTTCTGCTATTCTTACTCAAAATTCATTTGATGGAGTGCATGTGTCCTTCCAGATTTAGTTGACAATTCAAGAAAAAAGTGATTGCACACCAACACATTTGAAAACCAAAAGATAAATACTCCAAGTAACCCTGTTCACTAATTCTTTTTTCCATGTCTTTTGTATTTGTCCATCTTCGTTTCAGTGGCCAGTATTCCCTTGCTGTTGTTAACTTGAAAATACAGTCCTTGGGGCTGCGCTCCCTCAAGGAAATAAGTGATGGAGACATCGCCATTATGAAGAACAAGAACCTCTGCTACGCTGACACCATGAACTGGCGCAGCTTGTTTGCTACTCAGAGTCAGAAAACAAAAATTATACAGAACAGAAACAAAAACGATTGTAGTAAGTCATTCTGCTTTCCTGCCCTCAAAGCAGCTCATGCTGAAATGCAAGAGTAATTTGAAGCAAAATTCATCGTGTTGCTTTATTGAAGTCAGTGAGGAAAAAGTGGAGTTGGTCCTGCAGGGGATGTGGGCTTCATGGTGATCATACATCCTGTTATGGACGTAGTGAAGGACACAGAAACCAGCTAGACATCAGGCTGGTTTGATAAAGTTAATCACTCCTGCTGCTGTTGACAGCAGTGGTCCCTGGGCCAAAATCTAATTATTTCTCTTTCCAGAACGTGAATTTGCTACATATTGGGAATGTATCTCCTCCTAGTACTGCTTTAGTTTTACTGTATGTCTGGTACGTGGTCACAGTGGATCTCATTTTAATTTTGAAAGGCCAGAATTTGCTCCAAAAATAAAGGCCAGAATTCAAGCTTTGGGAATTAAGAAAATTGTGATTATTCCTCTTCTACACTACTGGGGTCATTCATGTCTGTTTTGGAAGAGTTTGAAAAAAAATTGACTGTCAGGATGGAGTCGTTTGCCATGCTGTATCTGCCCTTTCTCTTGCTTTGAAGTTTATGCCTTCTCTTTCCTCAGCTGCTGACAGGCATGTGTGTGACCCCTTGTGCTCGGACGTCGGCTGCTGGGGCCCAGGACCCTTCCACTGCTTCTCCTGCAGGTTTTTCAGTCGCCAGAAGGAGTGTGTGAAACAGTGCAACATCATGCAAGGGTAAGGGGCCTGCAGACATTTGGGGGTTTTGGTTTAAGAATGTATGAGCAAGACGTGGGGTCTCTCCTTGCATCAGATTTCACTGGCTTGGCGGAGGTATTAGCCTGAGTACTATACCCCCACTCAAAAAAAAAATATTCAGGGAATTTTTCAGGCCCAGTTCTCAGCATTGCTCATACCCACTACTCCTGGGCATTAGGCCTGCTGGAAAGCTGTCAGCAGACCCAAGGAAGCTAAGCATTACCCTTCCTTCCCAAATAGCATAAAGGAGTTTTAAACCCACAGGAATCCAAGTTGAGCCTGTCATGTTAAGCAGGCAAGAGTCAGAGGCAGTTGTCATCATCAACTAGTCACCAACCACAGAGGCGGTTGTAGAAACAAAGCCACCCCCATAGGCTTCCTTGCTGCTAATGCTCTCCTCGTTATGCTCAATATGTTGGATTTGCTGAACTGCAGTGTGTTTCATTAGGTCAGAGGGTACCCTGGCATGCTCAGGGGCTCTCACTGAAGGGACACAGGTATCCTGCTCACCAGCCAGGTGAGTGACTTGCCCCTCCAATGTGCAGCGTTGCAGTAAAGGGAAAATCAGGCCTCATCTGCAGAGCACTGGATGCAGTCATTTCAGGCATAAAAATTGCTTAAGCTTTTCTCAGGTTGAGGAAAGCATACCAAAGTTTTTGTGTCAGGGCTGTGGCTGTTTTTGTTTGTTTGTTTGTTTGTTTTCCAGTCAGTTCAACAGGTGATATAGGCAGGAAAAGCATGGCTAGCACCAAAAAATATGCTAATCTTCAGTAATGTGCAATAGACTAATACTTTACCATCCATAAATCTGTTGGTGTAAACACTTCTGCCTTTGTTTCATATTAAAATCTTTAGTGTTAAACGAGAACTTGACAGGATGCTGATGCCCATGATGATTTGTCTATCAACTTGCCATTCAGCAGCTGTCTTTTTCATAAGTGAATTCCCTCCAGCAGCTTTTATGACCTGAAGGACAGATCTGGGCATTTTTTGTGTCCTATGATGTGTAAATGTAGTTTAATTAATAACACCATTACTTGAAGTGGAACAGCTTTATTGCTATTGAAACCATCTGCTCCCAACTTTCATATTTTAATGATTCATTGTGTGTTGTAGGGAGGGCATGAATTTAATTATCAGAGCATTGCTGTTTAACTTTCCTAATTATTATCTGGAGCCTTAGAATCACTTGAAATAATTTTGCTGATCTCTTTGTATTACTACCATTTAAAAGCCTGTGGAAATCTTAGAGAATATTGTGTCATTAGCTTAAAATGGAAAGTAAACTCATTTGTAGTGTGTGGCCTGGAGTGCCATGTGTTCCACTGCCATCCAAGTTTTCCTTTCGCTTACCTCCCCATTGAGATGAGAAAATGCCCCTAGTGTGCTCCGTCAGGCAAGATGGTCCCTACACCTCCTCCTATATCAGTACAATCAACCCAATGGATTCAAGCTGGGAAAGCCAGGAGGTGGAGAGACAAACAAATTTTAATCCTCGCTAATTAGCTGGGGTTTTAATATTTCTCTTTTTATTTTTATTCCAGGGAGCCACGTGAGTTTGAAAGGGACTCCAAATGCCTCCCCTGCCACCCAGAGTGCTTGGTGCAGAACTCCACTGCATACAACGCAACCTGCACTGGACCTGTAAGGATAGACCTGGCTTAGCAAACCAGTTCCTTGGGCTGTGGTTCAGTATGATTAGATAATCTTGAATTCCTATTTACCCTTTGCCACGATCAGTGAGAGATGGGGAAAAGGGAAAAAATTAGAGAGTAGGATCCATTGTCAGGTGAGAAAAGCCAGGAGAGAAAACTTTAGGATGTGTTTACAGAAGTCAAGACAGTTCAGTGTTGCCAGTCAGTCCTGAATCTTTCTCAGTGTTTTTTATATATAATTTTTCTTTAATTTTTAGAATACTCTTATGTGTTTTGAAAAGTTCAGTTTGGCAACTGTGAAAAATAATTTCATTTTAATCAGATAAAATTCATGTCTTAGTGACAAACCTGTAATTCTCCTTAATGCATCTCAGTGAGCCTTTCTCACTAACTGAAATCAAATCTCCTGCTTCCATCACAGATCCTACTCTGTGCTCCTTAGTCCAACTCTTTAAAACACCTCCTACCATCCCCTGCAGCCTCTGTATTTGACCCTTGCCCATAAGTCTGAGGACTGACTGCTCAGCAATTTGAACTATTTCTATCCTCCCTTCCAGTTCAGACCACCATGGCCTAAGGGATGCCGTTAACATTATAAATTACTTCAGGTGGTGACCACCCCTTGTTCCATATTTCCCAGCATCTAGTAATTAGTATATTATATTTGCCCTTAGATATTACAGTAATTAAAGTAATCTTCACGTAGCATGTCTCATGTTCCACTGAAACCAACACTGTGAATCTGGTGTGGATTTTTTTGTGGTTTGTTTTTTTCTGTAGAATTTGACCCAGAATTACTGGTTTCCCTGATTTAAAATACTTACAGCATTCCAGGTGCTGTTACAGTCTGAGTAAAAACAGTTCTCCCAAAAATGGCCAGAGGCAATGCCTTTAAACACAAACTAAATGCTATTCAAAGTAGAAAATGCATGGCATCCTTGGGTAGTTTCCATTTCCTGTGCTTCTTGAACACAGAGAAACCAGGAAAATAATGATTTGGGGCGAGTACTTCAGAGAGAGAGAAGTACAGACAGCTTTGTCATTTTAAATCATGATGGTAGATAGCAGCACGAAACAACCTGGCCCTCTGCTTTCAACTCACCCCTTAATGGGGTGTCATTAGATAATTCCCCGTGTTAAATAAAAAATGTGAGCTTTCCCATCAGGCAGAGGGCAAGAAAAAAGAGCAGCAGGAGCCATGCAGCAACAATTCCAACTTGATGAAGCGTTAGCTTTAACCATCAGGTATTGCCCTTTCACAGTCCATCCTACAAGAGCAAAAACTTAAAAGCATTTCAGGTAGCAAGGTAATGAAGCCAAAAAATGCTGAAAATGTTCCACAGTTGAATGCACAGATATTTATCTTCTGCATTTCTTCCTGAAGTGTAAGGAGTGTAAGGAAATTATAGATGAGTTGTTTCTTTGCTTCTTTGCAGGGCCCAGACCATTGTGTGAAGTGTGCCCATTTTGTAGATGGTCCCCACTGTGTGAAGACCTGCCCTGCAGGGGTGCTGGGTGAGAATGATACCCTTGTCTGGAAGTATGCAGATGCCAATGCTGTTTGCCAGCTCTGCCATCCAAACTGTACACGAGGGTGAGTAAAACCTTGGTCTAAATGGAGAGGAAAAAGTAAAAAGCAGAGAAACAGCTTGTTTCAGACTTTCTCCCTTCCTGACCAGTGCTGTTTCAAAACACCAAGAATAAAAATTAGCAGGAAGTGAAAGAGGTCAAGCATACACAGGTAATGTAAGCAAAGTGCAGTGGACTTTGTAAATAGGAAAAGTTCAGTTGCACTTCTTTACACAGAAGGCTTTTTTTTGTTTTGTTTTGTTTTTTCAATCTCTAGATCATTTAAAACAGGATTGTTTGCTTATTTAAATGGGAAACTTTCTGGAATTTTACAGAACTCTCCCACCAGTTATGCCCTTTTTTCTCTTTTTTTTCCACCTGGCTGGGCACAAGGTCTTCTGTTTTTGGGAGGAGCATCAGTGACATCTGGTGGATGCTGAACTCCTGGGGCACATTTTTCCCTGCACCTTTGATTTTTTAGGAGGGACATTTCAGTGGGGCAGTGGGTGTACCGCAGTGATTTTCTTTCCCTTTTTCTTTCCACATACTAGCACATCCGAGTTCTCCTGTATTTCTGCTATGACTACCTGGGGATTTTGTACACCAACTTCTTTCTGCTCTGCCTGTAGTACAGCTAAGAAAATGTGTTCCTTTAAAGAGAGCAATGTCCCCAAAGCCCTGAAATTACTCAGCTGGTATCTCCAGCAACTAATGAAACACACCAGCTTGATTATTCTGTTCCGTGTTGGGGGATCTGCTTTTCTCTTGTGACTCTCCTGGAGCTGAGAATCAAATTCAGCCACAACCAGTGAAGTGGAAGAACAAGAAAGGGAGACAGCACAACTGCAGTTACTAGGACTAGATGATGAGTCCTGCCTTCAGAGTCTCCACCAATGCTATGCCTTACTGGTCCTTGTGTTAAATACCAGACGATTTTAGGGGTGGGTGAGAAGGTGGCCAGGGATATGACAAAGAGGCTTGCACATTCATGTGCACATTCATGCCTTTGTCATGTTCTAAAGGTTAACAAGAAAGAAAAGGCAGAGGAAAACTCTTGTAAGACTTTGAAAAGCCCAATGGTTTTTCATTTCTTTTATGATTGTGAAGTAATTTAGGCTGTTAAAACAAGAGTCTCCTCTAAAAGACCATAAATCATAGCAATGTGTCTGAATTACATCAAATTAGGAACTGCGGGTCGAGGAGAAGGCTGTTAAAATCTTGATGGATTTTGGAAATATATAGCTGTGTCTGAACCAGGACAAGGAATATTTACGTAGAGAGTGGAAATGCTGAGTGCAGTATGTAATTCTTTCAGGGACTATACACAGCATTAATTTTCTAAAAAGTAGAGAAATATTTCAAAGAGTACAACTTCTGCTAGATTCCATCCAATAGAGCCATAGGATTTTGGGGCAGTTTATAATACAAGGTCACATTTCTCATTTTAGCGAGAAGAAAAATGATTCAAGAATGGAAAAAAAAAAGATTGTTTAGATTCCTTAAAGCATGGATTACTTGTGCTGGGTGTCATCATAAAATTACACATTAAAGGAAAATGGTTATATTTAGTCTTGGATAGATATTTGTCATAGGCTTTGTTTCTTCTTTGACTTGTGGAATGAATCAGAAAATTACATGGGATTTGAAAAACACGTGCTGATCTATCATTTTCTTCACAAACACCTTTTAACTTTATCCCACTAGACTTCATATTGATGGATTTGTATGGGAAGTACTTTTCTAAAAAATGAGCACAGATGAAAATATACGCTTCTCCTCCCTCTACTTTCTGGCCTAGAATAATAACTGGTCAGTCATTCCTCAGACTTCAGGTACTGGTTTTTTTGCTGTTAGGAAGTGCATGGAGGGTTTGCCATAATAAAGTAGCATGAAAAACAGAATTTTTAGTAAGAATTAAATTGAAGGCTATGGTCATGTTCTGGAATAAAGAATTTTTAATTTCGCATCCTTACCAGGAGAAGTTGCACATGCTTTGTTACATTAGCATATAGAAATTCACATCCAGGTGATTGATAGAGTGTGATAGTCTGAGGTCTTGGGTCCTAGATCAGTTTTCTTTTAAGTGCCCAAAGAAATAAGCCTGCTGCAAAGTGAGATCCATCTCCTGTGACCATAAGCAAGCTGATGGCTCTGCTCTGCACGTGCAGCCTTGCTTTGCTTAGTTACACAACTAAGCAAACAAAACAAGCTGTAGGCAGCCAGGGAATGCTAACAGAGCAGACTCCCGGGATCCAGGAACCAGTATGCACAGTACTTCCAGTATGTCCAGGACACCAGGATGCACATTCTTGCATGGGAGCCCACTGAACTCAAAAGACCTTCCAGATGCTGGGTCTTGGAGCACTTTGTTGGCCTCAAAACAAGCCAAATACGTGGGGGAAGATCAGAGTAATGAAACTAAACAAATAAAAACACAATAAAATGAATAGTTGCTTCCCCTCCTTACCCCCCTGGACGTAGGTCACTCCATGAAACAAAATCTTCAGCTTCACCTGCCATTTTGAAATTTTTCTGTTTCTTCCTCTCAGTAAGAGGCAACTCCGAGCACTTTTTTCCCACACGGACTTACTCCTTAACCCCTGCTTGACCTCCTCTGGAGCTGCTTTGGAATGACACACCTTCTTTTAGTCAGCGCAGAGAGCAGATACCACAAACTGAACTCCATCTTTGCTATGCTCTGTTTTTCAGAGATGATGTAATCCCCTCCGTAATGTTTTCCTTCCTTGGTAGACACCACAAAGACTACAATTACTGCGAAGAGCATATGTCTTGTAGCCCCGCAGCACTTAGGGAATGCACACTGCCCCTCAGGCCTGTTAGAGCACCATGTGAACGCAGTCACTGTGTTTTTATCCATGTTGTTTTTTGCATCAGGTTGCCAAAATGAATTTTGGACATTTTAAACTCAAACACAGGGAGAATGACTTGCTAGTAGAGTTTCTTGCTCTTTGGGTAGCTGTCATACCTGTTTACATTACCAGTGGCATAAGATCTTAGATTCTGAAAGAAAAATATCGTGGATGCTGTTGCCAAAGGGAGTGCTGTCAAATCCTGCTTTCTGATGCAAGTGTGTATCTGCTACCGAAGCTTTCCTTTCCCGTTGAAAGTCTGGGAACTGGAGTCTGTAGCTTCTCAGGACACCAGGATATTGCAGGAGGATCTGCAGCTGTGCATTTCCTTGTAGCTTTCTGCCATCCTGTATTCCTCTTCAGTCAGCCCTGAGAACTTATTTGCTAGCTGAAATGCCCACACAGAGACAGAGCACTGCTGATAGCACACTGGCTATCACACAGCTGTCTCTGTTTATTTTTTGTAGCCTCAGAGGCTAGGGAAGCTGATCAGTTGTTTAGAAGTTGGTGGACAGGACAGCACACATAGAGACCGCAGACATATATTTAAAATAAAGAAACAGAGAATCAAATTGTGTGTATCTGTGTCCTCTCTCCATTCTAACACATCATAAAAAGATGTTGTAAAATATTCCTTATAATGATTGCGTAGCATAACTGCAGCTCTGCGTAAAAGGCTCTGGAGCAGGGCCGTTGTGTGATGTTTGTGAGAGTGTCTGATTATTATAAATACCTATGTTGATACTTGTACTGCACTGAAACATAAAATTTCCATCAGTAGCACTATTCTGAGTTGGAATTATAGGAGTAGGTATGCCAGAGCTAACATGTTAGTAGCATTTATTTGTTTTTACAGATGTAAAGGACCAGGTCTTGAAGGATGTCCAAATGGGTGAGTATTCCATCTGTTATAATTAATGACAGAGCTTGAAAGAATGCATGTTTACATTTCTGCAACACCTGCTGGACGCTGTAACACTGGGGCTGAAGCTTGGTAAAGTCCTGCTTCAGATCTGTATGAGGAGGTGACAGGCTCAGAACTATAAAAATGACTAAAAAACTGAGAACTGCTCTTACTGGCACAAGGTTCCAAAACTTATTCTGCTTAGCTTATCAAAAGGAAGATCAAGGTGAGACCTGGGTTCTGACAGTGGAAAGGAAAAGGAGGAAGCTGGAAAAAGAAAGGGCAATGGTCTAGAGGCAGAAAGAGAGATGTTTAGAATTGATATAGTTAATTCCCTGCATTATAGGGAATTAATTGCAGAGAACCTGGGGCTTTTCCAGCCTGGAATCCCTACATCTGCAACCTTTTCATGCAAAGATAGACATTCATTCTTCTAATGAGATCTTATTTTGCATTGTTTGGCCTCATTTCTTGCACAAGAACATGCAAATCAACAGGTTTCTGTGACTAAGAGAGGGATTTATTTTCTGACCACTAAGTCATGCTATGGTAAGACAAATTTCATCTAAAAGTACTGTTAAAATGTGACTCTATTTAATAGTAATCCCCTGGGCAGCTGTGATGGATCTCCAAGTACAGACCAATAGACAACCCTGGAAAACAGGTTTTTCTTTTCAGCTGAAGTCTGAAACCAACCAGACTCTTACAAAAGCAGATAGCAATCAGTACATGCAACACAGACTGTTCACATGGTACCCAGCCTCAATCATTTTGTAGCTGGGGAGAAGAGCAGACAATTTGAAGTACATCATGACCCATGTATTATGCGCTCTCATAATGGTGAGCTGTCAGCATCATCAACAGTGTTACAGCTGTGTATGCCTTCTCTATATCACCTCACCTGCACACATACAAAGCTGTAAGTACCTCATTGACATGGAGGCCCTTTTCTTTTCACTCCTGCTTTGTGATATTAAAATCACCAAGGTAAACAAGCTGACCCATCTCTGCAAGGTTCAGCACTTGGCCATAGAAGCATCTTTTCCAGAGAAAATTGGTTTCTTAAGGGTTGCTTTGCAAATACAGAACAAAACTACAAATGCAGTAAAGCAAATGGCACAGAAATGGAAAATACAAGACACTATGCAAAAACCATCTGCAGGAAGGGGAGATGGCAAGGCACTGGAGGAGAAATCTCCACTGCTAAACACAGTAGAAGTATGTATGGTCTCATATCAGCTCAGTTCTTTTGATTTTTCACTGTTCCCTGGTGATCAATAAACATAACCACTGGGTGAGGAACTTAAAAGTACATTTGCTCAAGACTCCTGAAATGTCAAATTGTTTTGATGTCCAATCAAAAATAAAAAATGTATATGCAGCCACTGTAGGCTTTTCTTAAATCATACACCTAAACATTTTCTTCTCTTTCTGCATCCCTTGTGCCTGGCAGCTCCAAAACCCCATCCATTGCGGCTGGTGTTGTCGGAGGACTCCTGTGCCTGGTTGTGGTTGGCCTGGGCATTGGCCTTTACCTGCGGCGACGTCACATTGTGAGGAAGCGCACCCTGCGCAGGTTGCTGCAAGAGAGGGAGGTGAGCACTGCAAACACATCTAGGACAGGCTGCTGTCCTGAGGGCAATGAAGTTGGACCACCTTAAACCAGAGAGTTGCGACATCGCGGATCTGCCTTTAATTCAATAAGCCCTTGGCTTGGCTGACATGACATCTGCCACACTCATTTGGAAAAGAGGCAGTGGCTACCTAACACCTTCTCATTTAATCTCAAATCTGATCTCTGTGGATTTAATTTTCCAGAACCTTAGGGATTTAGATGTCTAAACCTCAGTGGCAATCATTGAGAATTTCTGCTTGGGGAAAAGTCAGCCTGAGGAGTGATATTTAATATGTTTTCTTATCTGTGCAGCCTTGCCATGTAAACCCTCAGTGCTGAATCATTTCTCCCTCCCAGCAAGCCAAGTAGTAACAAAAGGAAATCAATAAAGGGAAAAAGCTGACTTACATATCAAAAGAAGTGTTAAATATCTATGTTTGGAAGCTACTGTTTGCAACAAGGCTTAGAACAAATCTTAAAAACATAAAAAGTCAATCTTGCTTTTCATTTTCAATTTATAAAATAATTGTGCTCACAGTTTAAATTGTTGTTTTTAAACTTTGTGATCTGGGAGAGCTACCTCCAGTACCATGGGAATTTCATCTAATTAAACAAGAGCAAACCTGAAAGGTTGCAGGTGGTTCTTGTGCATTGCTTAAAACATTTTTATAATTTATATGCAAGTTGAAAAAAAAATAATCTTATTTATGATCTGTGGTAATTGCACTGTTCTTCATGCCATATTTTTTAAGTCTTTTATGTGTAAGTATTCATTTGAACAGCAGTATTCCTTCATTTTCCTTCAAAATGGCAGCTGCTGTTCTGCTCAATTTCAGTGAACAGAAATGGTGTCACAGAGCTTATTTTGATTGATTTTACCTTCAAAATTTGGAACAACTCTAGGTATTTATTGCTGTAGGTCACAGTTGCTCACATAAACTTCAGCTGGAATAAAATGTTCATTATTTTAAATGAAGGATTTATTTCCTTCCACAAATTGTGCTGCTTGCTGTACTCAACCTGTATCCTTCTAAAGCCTTGATTTTTGTCTGCACCAGCTTGTCGAGCCACTGACACCCAGTGGAGAGGCACCAAATCAGGCCCACCTGAGAATTTTGAAGGAAACAGAATTTAAAAAGGTCAAAGTTTTGGGCTCCGGAGCTTTTGGCACTGTTTATAAGGTAAGATGTTTATCTTCTCCTCTCTGTCTGTTCCTGCATGGAAAAGCCACCCAAACAAAGCATGAATTGAGAGCTAAGGTTACTGTTGTAGATTTTCTCACTAGCTTTCATAGCTTGTATGTGTTGAATGGCAGAGATACTACTAAAATTGTCATTAACTGATTTATTATCTTGATTACATGGGATTTTTTTGTGTGTTTCTGAAGCTATATTGCTGAACCTAGGGGATGAAGGTTTCAACCTTTGACCTTTGACAATAGTACTGAAATGTAAACCTGTAGATTCACATAATCTATTTATAAAGCTCTATTTCTGAAGCAGACTTCCAGCTAGGGCTGAGAACTTTGGGGTACAAACCCTACTGACCTCTGAAAGCATACATCTACATCACAACATGCTGCAGCAGAGCTTCCTTTTGTAGTACCCCATGCTTTACCTGACCTCCTGATGCAGTAGAGCCCTGAACCAGTCATGTCATAAACCTGTCTGTCATTGCATATGTTTGGGACTGGAATATTTGTACGGGAGCTGCCATCTCATTGCACGTAAGAGAATCTCAGGCATTTTCATCCAGTGATTTGTAAGTTAGAAGTGGCCAGGTTTTGCTATTGCAGTTGCCATGATGTGCTAATTAGTTAGATTTCTGTCCAAGAAAGGTATTCCTTATGCATGACTTGGGCTATTCATACAGATAATTAACATGGTTTTCTGTGTTGTTTTTTTTTCAACAAAATATGGTAAGGGTAGCAGAGAATGTCATTCCACTGACAGGATTATTTTAATACCCACAAGACATAATGACTTTCTGCATATTGCTTGTCAAATTTTTGCTGTTTGTCTTGCCTTCCCATTGCTTGGAATATTTATGTCTACTCAAAAGATGTAAAATGTGTACAATAATTGTGAGAATTAACCTGAGTAATTCTTTGTACTTCTTTTTGGTAGGGACTTTGGATCCCAGAAGGGGAAAAGGTTAAAATTCCTGTTGCTATTAAAGAATTGAGAGAGGCTACATCACCAAAAGCCAACAAGGAAATACTTGATGTAAGTGTTCATATTTGTTTTCCCAAGTTGACAGTGGACTGTGGATTTTCCCCTATAGCAGCTAAAGCGATTACAGAACTTTGGCTGGCAAGAAATATTTAACATCCCAACCAGAGTTCTTTGTATAAAAGGGCAGCCATAATGCAAGTCTTTGGGAAATGCTTTGTATCTCTTGCGAAGTCCTTGCTTGCAGTCCCAGCACTGATGTTATTTATACTCACAGCATAGGAACTGGCACATAAGGAAAAGTCAGAACTGTACATTTACACCTGCGGCCATTTTCTTTATTCTCATGTCTCAAGCCTTAAATTCTGGCATTAATTGCCACTACAACAGTGCAAATAAGAACAATGAAAACATATTTAAGGATTTTTGAATCCTGACATTGCAGGTCATCGTCACTTTGTTGTTCAGTTATAAAGGAATACGTTAACTGTTAATCCATAAAGAAAAGTTCCCAGCAGACTGGTTTCTCAGCCTCAAACAGTGAAAAATTATCTCACTTCCTGAAAGTGGCATGGGAAATCTATTTTCTTACTTGGATAAAAGTTATGACTTCACAAAACAGGGAAAAGTCTATGGGGCACTGTTTCTCATATGCTTTCAGAGGAACAGAGATTGGCAGCTCTCAGATGACAAGATCTCTGTTAGCACCCCTTTGCATGTCCCCAGGAGCTGCTGACAGCCATGTCTAAACAACATGGGAAACTATGGTCTGGAAACTGGCTTCCAGTTTTTCTCTCTGGACTTCTGGAGCCAGCTTCCTAGCATTATCCCATGGGGAGAAACCACTTGTTCCCCTGAGCCATTGGACAAGATACAAGCAGCACAGACCCTTTGCCCCTAAGCCCATCTCACCCTTTTTCAAGTCCCAGACCCATTACTGCTCCAGTGCATGCAGGGTAGGCTTCTTTCCTCCTGCACGGGCCTTTCAGGGGCTGTTTCACTCTTCATGGTGATTAGGAGCACAATATAGTTTTCACAAAGGTTGGTTTGCGCTGATCTGCATCAAATCCCTGTGTAGTGAAGGAAAAGTTAGTAAGCCTGTGGTACTGCATCCTGCCTTCAACAGAGCAAGATACCCAGATGATAGGGTAGTACATGCATGGGTTGTATGCTCTTTGGTGACATCAAAATAGTTTCTCCGGAAAGTCAGAGGGATGACTCCTAAAGCTCTTTTCCTTTTGCTACACAACCAATTTTTTAAGGTCACTGAAACCTCAGAGATAATGACGTCCAATTAAAGGTGATTTCTCCTACAGAAACATGCTAGGCATTGAACCAGTGCAGCAGCTTTAGTTCCTATAATCCAGACAAACTCTCACTGACTTTATTAGGGTAGGGCTAATTCAGAAGATTGTTGTTGAATACCAAGCATACTTGGAGCAGGTCAGAGCATACACAGAGATTTCCAAGATAAACAGTTGAAACAAAGGCCTACTTTAATGTCTTGGACTACTTAGAGGGATCCTGGATGTACAATAGCTCCCTTCTGCTCCTTGTGAGGAGGCAGCAGCCCTATTTCCCTATTACCAAATCTGGGAGCTCTCTGAAAGCTGTGTGGCTGAATGCCCACTCCACGCCTCCAGCTTCCCTGCTCTGCCCCCAGGCCAGCCCCACAGGGGCTGTGCAGCAGATGGGCAAGGAGCAGCTCTGAGTCTGCAGATTTCTTTTCCCCCTGCTGAAATTAATACAGCACGGAGCTGAATCCCAACAGGAAGCAACACTAGGAACAGACGCCCTTAATCGATATGGCTGCTGGGTTTTGAGGCCTACTGAGATTAGTGTATTTTGCTCTCTGCTTCCATCTGAGCATCATATAGTGGATTCACAACATTGTCTAAAAATGTCATAAATGTTTACATAATTAAAGAGCACATTGTGTTCTTTTATCTTTCCATGAGCTACCACACTCAGCACTCTCCTTGAGAAAGAATTGTTTTTCAGTCACCTGCTCACATTCTGCAGGAGGTTGAGGATCCCTTATTTGAGTTCTGCTGGAGATCATCTTTAGTCTGGCTGCCTGGAGGCCACTTGCATCCCATTGGCTCTTAAACAAAGAAACCAAATGCAGAATTAGCACCTCTGAAGAAATGACATTATGTCATGTTTTGCTTAGGCTGGTATGTCGTGCAACAATTCCAGGGACAGAACGTATTGCTTAAGAATTGGGATTGTTTATTTCTTGAACGTCATTGCTGTAATATCTTTGTTTAATAATAGCTCTTACCAGCTACACAGCTATGTGACATCCATGGAAAGCTTGTTAGGTGACGACTTTAGTGCTGTGGTATTTCACTTCTTAAGCTGTTAGAAAGTGCAGATTTGCTTCTTTCCCTGCCACAATAGTGCCCTGTGACAATAGGGCCATGAGTATTAATTTAGGCTTCTGGGGGCTGCTGACCTGACTTAATGCTGAAACTTTGAAGGGATGATTAGTTGGTGCACTCTAGATGCTGAGTTAAGATGCTGACCTAAAAGCTCACTACATGGAAAAAATTCCCATTTATTTACGTAATTGTATCAGTTTTCAATCAAAGGTCTTTTAAAATGTCCAAAACAGAAATACTGTAAATCAGATGGGAAGTTAGTAAAAAAAAAATCTTCAGCTTTACTTTTTTCCCCTATTGTATTTAACTTATAGAATCATAGAATTGCTCAGGTTGAAAAAGACCTTCAAGATCATTGAGTGCAAGCGCAACCTAACCATGCTATCCTAACACTAACAACCCACAACTAAATCAAGTCCCCGAGCTCCACATCCAAATGGATTTTAAACACATTCAGGGATGGTGATTCAACAACCTCCCTGGGGAGGCTATTCCAGTGTTTAACGCCTTTCGGTGAAGAAGATTTTCCTTATATCCAACCTAAACCTCCCCTGGCACAACTTGAGGCCATTTCCTCATCTCCTGTTACCAGTGAGAAGAGACCAAGCCCACTCTTGCTGCAATCACTTTTCATGTATTTGAAGAAAGCAAGTCTCCCCTCAGCCTCCTCTTCCCTAGACTAAACAGCCCCTTTTCCTTCTGTCTCTCCTCATAGGGCCCTTTCCAAGCCCTTCACAAGCCTTGTTGCCCTTTTTTGGACCTGCTTCAGCACCTCGATATCCTTTCTGTATTGAGGTGCCCAAAACTGAACACAGTACTCGAGGTGGGACCTCACCAGTGCAAAGTATAGGGGGAGGATTATTTACCTAGTCCTGCTTACCACATCATTCCTGATACAAGCCAGGATGCCACTATCCATCTTGGCCACCTGGGCACGCTGCTGGCTCATATTCATTCAACCATCCATCTGTACACCATTCTTTGAGCATTCTTTGAATCCCAAATTTAAATCTGTAAGTAGTTTTTGCATGAAAACCTGTGAAGTCTGGGTGGTTTATCCCCCATGGCCATGTTAAAGGGTGTATTCAGTTTGGAGCATGCTCCAACAGCCTCCCAGGTGACTTCTCTTAACTGCAGAAAGAGCAAAGAAAGAAGAGGTACCTTGTTTACTTTAATTGAGATGAACAAGCTTGAAAGAGTTTTTCATGTATTTATGAAACTCAGACTCAAAAGGCTTTATTAAGGTTTTCCTAAAATACATAGATATCTTCTTGATATCATATCCAGATATTTTAGTCATGCATAAGGGAGTGTTTCACATCCCTTTCTTCTCTTCTTTCTTCTCAGGAAGCCTATGTGATGGCTAGTGTTGACAATCCTCACGTGTGCCGCTTGCTGGGAATCTGCCTTACTTCCACTGTGCAGCTCATCACCCAGCTCATGCCTTATGGCTGCCTCCTTGATTACATCCGAGAGCACAAGGATAACATTGGCTCCCAGTACCTTCTCAACTGGTGTGTGCAGATTGCAAAGGTAAGCTGACCAGCTCAGCTGTGGGGCCAGCTAAGACCCAGGCTGCAACGCAGATATCGGGCAATGTGTCACGTTTGTTTACTTACCTGTCTGTGCAGGTCTGTGTATTTCACCATGCCCCATGGTTCCTGGAGACTTGATACACATCAGTAAGCTGTTGGTTTGTTTTAAACAATTTACCATTTTCAAGACACTGAATTAACAAATTGCTCCTAGGCAGCATAATATTGTCACCAGTGAAAACCAAACACCCACAAGTGAAACGGTGATGTAATGAAGCTGTGGCAGAGGAGGGAACAAAATCTGTCAATTCTCATAACAAAATGCTGCTTCAGTTACGGGATTTTTTTGGTCTGTGCCACAAGGTAAACAGTGATGTTAAATATACCTTCTGGCATGCCCTGAAGAATGACCCTAGCTTTTCAGGATGAAATCTGTGTGGTCTGGGGATCAAAACTGCTGATTAATAAATACCATCTGGCTGTGACCAAAAACATTCCAGACACCACAGGGCTCTTTTGCAATTCATATACAATAAGTTGATGCATGTAATCAGACTGAAATGTCCACAGTGCCAAATAAAACATCATTATCACACCTGGCACTGGTTACCTGCCTGTGCATGGAGCTGAAGAGAAGAAAAGGAGAATAAGTACAGCCCTTAGCAGTAATATGCTGCATGGAAGATGGTTAGGTGTGGAAGAATGGGGCAAAACCAATTGCTGCAGTTTGTGTAAGGTTTGTTGTGCATGATAGCATTATTTGCGAAGTCTAGATGCTTAATGCTGCTCATTTCAGTAATACCAGTCCACAAGTTAACCACATAGGTTAACTTACTGCCTTATTGGTCCCTTGAGACCTTGTATACATCTCAGGCTCTTCTGGCTGTGGTTTGCTTTCAGAAAACATGCTGAGGATCTCAGAAATGTATCCATCAAAAGTACACAGAGCACATTTTTCATCTAGTTGTGTGTTTTTTTTACAGCGTACTCCACAGCAAATTAATTTGTGTGTCCACTGGTAATGTGAGCTGCCATTATCCTGACTCTTGCTCTCTCGTTTGAAACCAGTTACTGCTCTCTCCTGGACTTTCTTCCTTTGGGTGATGAACATTTCCCTTCTTCTCTTCTTCCTCCTCATTCATTTTTAATGTGGCAACATCAGTCCCCAGGCTGATCCTTGTAGCATCAGATTTGTTGTGCACTTGCCTGAAACATTGCCATTCACAATTGTTGCTTCTTTTTGATTGTCTTCACATCAGTTCAGCATTCACCCATAGTAACCTCTACCCTCTCCAGTGCTGCTTGACCTCCAGCATCCTCCTTCGTGTTGCTCTGTACTGAAGTTCTCCTTAAAGCACTTGTAAATCATACTTATGGCTTTTTCCCATCAATGTGCCCGGTGTTACTGCTACACTGATAAAGTCATGCCCAATATTTTGACTTTCTCTGACTCGGAAAATGAGGAGAAAAATTATGGCCAATACATTTGTGTCTGGAAACTAACCAGAAGGAAACAAGTTCACTGTGAAGTTTATTTTTGTTTCTGTTTTCACAGCTTTGAAATAATTTCTGTTTGTATCTTTCACAAACATATTTTACTAAGCCGTGTCTTTCAGGCAAAATGTTATGGCTGAGTATATCTACACCATGTTCAGAAACATTGTGGAGTAACTTTGAACGTGTTAATCTCACTCTTAATGATGAAAAAATGGCTTAAATCCCAGGCTTGCACACAAGTTGTTGTACTTTCTGCGTGAGCAATTCAACATCTTTGGTGTATGCTTATGCTTGTGCACAAGTCCTTTGGTTATCAGAGTCTTAAATAGCTTAGTGTGAAACTGATATTCTGCTTTTCAGTAGCTTTGGGTCCTAATATGTCTCTGCAGCAGTACATGCTTAGCAGGAAATCTTTGCTCCACTGGGGTGAGATGTTGTGATTTTTTTTTTTAAGATAGTCAGTTTTCTGTCAGCAGCTCAAGGTTTTTTGTTTGTTTGTTTGTTTTTTGTTTGTTTTTTTGTTTTGTTTTGTTTTGTTTTGTTTGTTTTTCAAGAGCTCTGCTCATTAAAGATATATTTGTATAATTAAGTGCATGCTCACAGTGGCGTTGTGCCAGTCTGTTTGGGTGGTTTGTTTTGGCAACACAAGCAGCTCTTAGTGCAGGAGTGAAGTTCTGCTGAGAAAATGTAGTGGAAGATTCACTGGTGGTCCAGGTTCACATTGGGCTTAGGATGGGGGTGGCATGTGGAAGGGAATTGTTCCCTCCAGTGCCCTATTATCACATTTTGCTCATTTTGGTGTTAATCTTGTAGGCTAGAAGCACTTTTTTATTAATTTTGTCTTTGTAAAAATACAAGCACATAATCTACTGCCAGCAGAAACCTATGGACTGGGAATAATTGTGGTTTTTAGAAAGGATCTCACAGGAAACTTAGAATTCATGATTATTTTTTTTTTAATTCCATGCACCACGAGATTGGAATTGAGGGAACAAAGAATAATCTCTGTGGTCAGAGAGGCAGATGTTAGATTCATGCCTTAAAAGTTAAACCAGCACAATTAGCAATTTTATCTGCCTGGGAGATCTGCAGTCACTCCAGAGAAAAGTCTGTTCTTCCTTGAGAGAAGTTGTACCAAAAAAGCACGTATGCTATGGCACTGAAACTGGAAGAACTTGCCTTTACAAAGAGGATTTGAAAATAGGTGCAACTCTGAGCTTAGCCATTAAATAAAGAGGTTTTTTTTACTTTTTTCTTTTTATTGTGTTTGCAGAGAGATGCTTAATTGCTACCAGTGAGGAGGCAGAGTTCATTGTAACAAGGCACAGAACTGGCAACTTTGAATGATGCATTTATTTTTGCTTTGACTCCTCTCGCAGGCCATTTGTGTCTAGATTCTCCTAGTGAAGTTGACCTGTGTGTGTAGGAATGGTGATGGTTGTCATCTCTACTGTGCTACCCTCAGGTCACGGAAGTTGTGCAACTGCAGCTGAATGATGGTTTTGCCCACTCATTTGACAGTACTATGCTGATTTTATGTCTTGAACTAAGTCCCAGGGGAACTACATCCCCTGCTATACCTCCTGCCATCCCTTTTTTCCTTCATGATTCCACTTCAGTACAAACCCACAGAAAGGTTACTCGAGAATTGTACCATAGCCACCTCCTTCTCCACATAGTATGTCCTCTTCCTGAAATCATCACAGAATTCAAAACAGCAAATCTTTCTGAAAGGGGAATAGGTTACCATGTATTTATGGTTGTGGGTATACAGTTACCATAGAGCAGCAGTTACCATAGAATTACTCTGGTAACTTACTTGTGTGTTAAAGCCCAAAGTGTGTGAGCAAGATGCCCACCACTGGTCTGTTGTTTTGCAGGGAATGAACTACTTGGAGGAACGTCGCCTGGTGCACCGTGACCTTGCTGCCAGGAATGTCCTTGTTAAGACTCCACAACATGTGAAAATCACAGACTTTGGGCTGGCAAAGCTGCTTGGGGCTGATGAGAAAGAGTATCATGCAGAGGGAGGCAAGGTAAAAGGCACTGGAGAGTAAACCATGGTGTGTTCGTTGGTATTTGTACTCATACATGAGCATTTCTGTTAAAACTAGGGAAAAAGAAAGCAGGCTTTTCAAAAGGCTCATCTGCAATCTAAGCTTGCTGCCTTTGAAGCCTGTGGAAGTCTGCTGAGCACAGCCAGAGTAGCGTCAGGCCAGTGTGACAGCAGTGGGAGCTTAGTTAGCAGGGCTTTTGAAATTCCCACCCTGAATGTCTGGGAAAAAAAACAAGGTATTTAAAAAACCATAAAAATAAAACCATGTCTGGATTCATCACATAGCCAACACCAATAACACTATACAGTTTATGAAGATAAAGGGAATGCCGTATGTTTATAACAGAAGAAAGACCTGTCAGACTAGGTCTAATCTTTATGTTGTACTACGTTCCGATGAAGGGAACGTGTTCTGCTGAGAAATTAACAAGAATCTGCTTGCAAATATTGCAGTGACCATAAATGGAAATCAGATGAGCACAAATTAGTCTTTGTCGTACAGCTGAGACTGGATTTTTATTCTGTTACAACAGATGGTTAAAATATTAACTGTTAAAAATACGGTAAAATTAACTTGTGAGAGATGTTTATAATAGACTCAAAAATTTCACAAGTTTCCAGGTAAATGAAAATAGTAACAAGGGACTCAAACTTGCCTGCTTTAACACTCAAATAATTGTGTTGTTTCATTGTGGTTTTTTGACTCCCTTCTACAACCAAACCATTGACTTAAAACACCACCTGGTGGTAAATGTTGCTGATAAAATTTGATTCGGCATCTTTTGGCTAATTTGTGGATCTTCCTAGGTTCCTATTAAATGGATGGCATTGGAGTCAATTTTACACCGGATTTATACTCATCAAAGTGATGTCTGGAGTTATGGTGAGTCTAAAAATATAGTTATAATTTTCGTAGATACGTTGGAACTATTGCAGTGACATTGAAACGAGTTCTTTATTCTTCCTATTATCTGAAGATTGAGAGATTAAACCTAAATAATGGGCCAAAATCACCTATTTGACTAAGTAAAAATCCCACAAAACTGAGCAGTGGTGAGGTGAAAAAAGTTTTGCAGAATATGCTTCCACATGATGAGCCCTTCTCTGATAGGAGATGCAGGCAGGAGACTGCACTCCTCCACGTGGTGAACTTTTGCTGAAGCTTTCCTTCACTGCCTTCATGTGGAGAATGAGACCAACAATAAAGCAGTATATTGAGAGGGAGGACATAAAACCATTGGCCAGTCAGCATCAATCACTGTAACTCCACTGTCTCCTCTGGCACTACTCGAGGTGATGATATATTTTGTTGCAGTGGCCTAAAATGATTCAGAGTAGTTGCAAAAGGGCAGGCAATATGATGTGTGCTCTTCGAGTACTGAGAGGACGACAAAAAAAAGAAAAGCAATTGATACCTCCTCAAATAATTTGTTTTATACTTTGTATAAGAGAAAGGGGAGCTGAAAGGAAACTTTTCAGAGCAACTTGCTGCAGAATTTCCACTCCATGGTGTTGTACTCGTGTAAGAAGTTTAGTACAAATGGTCAGATGCTGTATCCTTTTAGAAGAAGTTCAATACCTGGTCCTCTTAATTCAGTTATGTATCTTGGCATCCAAAGTATTATTTTGAGACTAATCTACTGGACAATCACAGTAGCTACATCACAGAGTATGTCATCAGCAAACAACAGTGAGGCAGCTGGTTTACGTATCTTTCAACAACTGCTCTTGCTTGTCTCCAAAGAGATTGTTTTAAACCAAAAGGCAACTTCCATTTTTATATCCCCTTCCTAACCTGGAGTCAGGAGTATGTAACCTGTATTTCCTTGATGGAAATACATCCTTGTGGGATGTTCAACACTGAGACACTAGTTGCTATTTCAAACTGTTTTATTAAGTGTATGTCTTTAATATCTTGGCAGAAAGTGCTTTTCCTGGACAAGGATCTGTCAGTGCACTGCTTCTCTCAATTGACAAACACATCTGGACAAGCAACTCAGCTTCCTCCAAATTTCTCTCACTGTCTTCTCCTTTGCTTGCAGGTGTGACAGTTTGGGAACTGATGACATTTGGCTCCAAACCTTACGATGGGATCCCTGCAAGTGAAATCTCCTCTGTCTTGGAGAAGGGCGAGCGTTTGCCCCAGCCACCCATTTGTACCATTGATGTGTACATGATCATGGTCAAATGTGAGTTCAGTGGATTTGTGGATGTTTTCCCAAGCCCAATAAGTGGCACAGTTACCTTCGTTACGCAGGCATTTCTGCATGCTGTGTTCTTGGTGATGGCATGGAAATTAGGTTATGCGAAAAGAGCAGTGACAGAATGCGTTCCTGCACCTCATGCCTTAGAAGGGAGTAGAGGGCATGATTTTGTTAATTGCTAATTCAGCCAACTAATGGTTTATCACCATTTACACTACTGGCTGATGTTGTTAGTTATTTTTATATGTCAGGTAGTATAAATAAACACCATCCATGTTACCTGATACTCTGGTTTTAAACATCTAGAAAATAAAACTCACAATGACTTCTCCAGGCTCAGACTTAGTTCAGTAATATACTGTCAGCTAGGGCACATCGAAGGGCTTCTGAACCTCAAACCCGTTTTTTATCTATCAGTTGCTTAAATGTCAGGTTGTAACCTTGCTTCCTAAGCCAAGGCGAGGCTGCATCCCTGCCAGTACTGTTTGTGAGGATGCTGAGAGGCAGCCCACTAGGTGGCATTTAAGACCGCCTTACTGGAGCAGACTGTACCTGTTGCTGAAATAAAAGCTGTGCTACTAACAAGCACCCTGTAATACAGCACTTTTGGGCAGTCCTGAAGAGCCTGTGCAAGGAGAGTCTGATCCTGTGCTCACTGTGGCGAGAAGGAACCACATCCAGACACTGCATGCATCAGCAGTGCTCAGACCCATAAGCATTCTCCTGGAAGTCGCTCCTCAGCAATGCTGAACCCTGCTGACACCTCAGCCCTACCAGTTTGTAGCAGTCCTGTCCCAGATCTTCAAAAACTCTGCACCACAGTGTGTCCCCAAATGCTGAGATTTTTGGAGGCCTGGCAGCTCCATCCATTGCCCATCTTCAAAGCCAGGTTGGAGCTAGAAAGCAGGCATTTTTCCAGGCCCCCAGTCAGGTACCTCTTGCTTATAAAACACTACCAGTGGAATGTCACTATCCTCTTTTATACCATTACACTAAATTTAAAAGCAAGAGCATGAGAATGTGGGGTTTGAGCCTTATTTCTTCCACAGGACTCAGTGGTACATCTTTCACTGCTCTGATGAGCTGCCGTATACAGGGCGCAGTGCAGACACTGCTGAAACCATTCCCTCTTGTCTAAAAGTATTTGAGATTCCCATTCATCTCCTTTTTTAAACAGAGAGTATAAACTGAAAAGTTGGAAGTTATTACACAAAATTGTTTAAAAGAAACTATTTTTAAACATGTGCAATTGAAAGATAAATTCAGAAGCAGTAGATGCTACTTCTGCAAAAACAGCATATTTCCAAAAGGTCTTCTAAAGTGAGAATAATTTCTTTAATTGGTAAAAACTGCATTGGAAGAATTTAGCATGACAAAAAGCCACTGGCATTGATGTTTTGTCTAGTGNCCCTGCCAGTACTGTTTGTGAGGATGCTGAGAGGCAGCCCACTAGGTGGCATTTAAGACCGCCTTACTGGAGCAGACTGTACCTGTTGCTGAAATAAAAGCTGTGCTACTAACAAGCACCCTGTAATACAGCACTTTTGGGCAGTCCTGAAGAGCCTGTGCAAGGAGAGTCTGATCCTGTGCTCACTGTGGCGAGAAGGAACCACATCAGCAGTGCTCAGACCCATAAGCATTCTCCTGGAAGTCGCTCCTCAGCAATGCTGAACCCTGCTGACACCTCAGCCCTACCAGTTTGTAGCAGTCCTGTCCCAGATCTTCAAAAACTCTGCACCACAGTGTGTCCCCAAATGCTGAGATTTTTGGAGGCCTGGCAGCTCCATCCATTGCCCATCTTCAAAGCCAGGTTGGAGCTAGAAAGCAGGCATTTTTCCAGGCCCCCAGTCAGGTACCTCTTGCTTATAAAACACTACCAGTGGAATGTCACTATCCTCTTTTATACCATTACACTAAATTTAAAAGCAAGAGCATGAGAATGTGGGGTTTGAGCCTTATTTCTTCCACAGGACTCAGTGGTACATCTTTCACTGCTCTGATGAGCTGCCATGTACAGGGCGCAGTGCAGACACTGCTGAAACCATTCCCTCTTGTCTAAAAGTATTTGAGATTCCCATTCATCTCCTTTTTTAAACAGAGAGTATAAACTGAAAAGTTGGAAGTTATTACACAAAATTGTTTAAAAGAAACTATTTTTAAACATGTGCAATTGAAAGATAAATTCAGAAGCAGTAGATGCTACTTCTGCAAAAACAGCATATTTCCAAAAGGTCTTCTAAAGTGAGAATAATTTCTTTAATTGGTAAAAACTGCATTGGAAGAATTTAGCATGACAAAAAGCCACTGGCATTGATGTTTTGTCTAGTGCAGATTTCAGATGGCGTATTACCACTTTGCTCCTCCATTACCTTGGATAAGCTTCTTCTTATGAGTTCTCTCAGACATACTAAGATTAACCTTTCTTACTTTTAATCTTAAACACCAGTGTCTATACATCACCTCATCTGTTAGCTGATATCAGAAAGTGTGGATTTCCTAAGTCATCTCACACGTAAAGTCACCAGTATCAGTATGAGAAATCTATCACTGATCCACACTGAGCTGTAGGACTTTTATTTGTTAAAGCCCATTTACTAGTCAAATACAACTTAATCATGGTTAATCTTTCAAAACATGTTGCAGATGTTTTAAATTTTAGAAGACATCTGGTACAGGGTAGAAAATGGCTTTAGATTTCCCAGGATTTTATGAAGCAGTGCAGGCACCTGCTGAAGATACTTTACTTCTCCTCCTTCAAGAAGTTTGTCAGAGCAGCCTAATTTAGACTGATCCAGACTGGCCCCCATTAACTGTCTTCAGGATTGTTCCTTACTGTCATGTTGTAGGACTTTCTGTCCAAGCAGAGACAAGCCAGGAAGAGAGTGACAAGCTTAGCCTGGAGCTTGTCCAGCCTTGGAATTTTACTGCCTCTTTCATGCTTCCCAAACTGCCAGGATGTGCTTCTTAAACACTGACATTCATACCAGCTAGTGTCTGCTTAATTAACTTTTTCTGGTGACCTCTTAAAGTAACTGCTTTCTTAACGTGCTCTTTTAGTTGTTACACTTTGTTTCAGACTCTATGTCTGATGACTGAACCAATTTCAGTCGTGCATTGCTCTCCCTGCTGTCCTTTCAGGCTGGATGATTGATGCAGACAGCCGTCCCAAGTTCCGTGAGCTGATTGCAGAGTTCTCCAAAATGGCTCGTGACCCTCCCCGCTATCTTGTTATACAGGTACTAAACACAGTGGTAGCAACATGTCTAATGGGTATTTAATAGCAGGCTCAGAATGATTAATAATGCATAGGAAATCAAATTCCTGGATTGTACAAGTTTTCCACATAAAAGATGCCAGGCTACACAGGCTCATGTTCTCATTGTTTGCTTTTTTCTGAGGCAAAAGGATTTCTCCTGCCCATAACCACTTCTGGGTGCTGCAGCGAAAGCTTTTGTTATGCTGACATTTACTTTAAGCTAAAAGGTGCAATATAAATGACATAGGTGTGAGAGTGCAAAAGCTGACTGAAACGGCAGAGCTCTGTGTTTCAGAGAATCAGAGAGCTGCATCTGTTAGTCCATTTATCTCCTTGCCAGTGAAGGGTTATTTCCTGTGATATTTGCTGAAACATGATGTGGAAAGAGAAGCCATGTAGGAAACGAGCAATTGTATAAAAGATTTTGAACATCCTCTCTGGCACTGATGATAAGGGGAAACAGCATAGCTGTTTGTGGTGGAATGTGAACTCAGTAACAGCATGAGTTGAGAAGATACACTAGAAATAACTTCCAGCACATGGTGACAAATTGAGGACAGTTCTGCTCTTGCCTTCCAGGTCTTAATTCAGCTAGAAACACACAGAATTTCAAGACTGGCCAGTATTTTCTTAACACTGGTCCCTGTCTATGCCCAGTAACGTCCTGCAGTCCTGAAGGGCTAACAGAGTTTGGATATCACAAAAATGCAGATATTTTACAGCAGCATGGATGTTGCAGGCCCAGATTCTAGGGACAGTGAAGGCTTGAAGGGATTCTGCGAATCCTCTCTCACTGTAATTTGTCTCACAGGGAGACGAAAGGATGCACTTGCCTAGCCCTACAGATTCCAAGTTTTATCGCACCCTGATGGAGGAGGAAGACATGGAAGACATTGTGGATGCAGATGAGTATCTCGTCCCACACCAGGGCTTTTTCAACAGCCCCTCTACATCTCGGACTCCTCTCCTGAGTTCATTGGTATGAAGCCTTTCCTCTCTGAAAACAGAACGAGTAGTGTGAGAGTGAACTGTTTCTCATGATGCCTGTGTTTTCTTTCTCTTTCTTTTTAAAAGAGCGCTACAAGCAACAATTCTGCTACAACCTGCATTGACAGAAATGGGGTAAGTGGAGTGACTCATAAAAAAGGAGTAGCAGCACTGTGTGATCACTTTCCTATTGAATCCCCTCTCCTTACTTTTATACCTCATAAAACAGTCCCTGTGTCATACTGATTTTCTGCATTTCCAACCTAGCAGGGGCACCCTGTGAGGGAAGACAGCTTTGTCCAGAGGTACAGCTCAGACCCAACAGGCAATTTCTTGGAGGAGAGCATAGATGATGGCTTCCTGCCTGCTCCGGGTAAGTACCTCTCCTATGTTTCCATCCCAGGGCTATTCATTCACAAACCATTTGATCGGTTAAGACTCTTGTTTGAATATAATTTTCTTCCTTCCTCTCTGAGAGAAAGGAAGCAGTCCAAATATTTCCTACATTTTGTTTTTACTCCGTAAAGAAGAGTGGAAATGCTTGCTCATATCCTTTTCTTAAACTTTTCTGACTGCTTTTGGTCACCTCTCATTTCCATACCTTCATGAGCCAGGTTCCTCATGTTTACCATGTGTGCCATCTGCTCAGGAAGTTTAGGTGTGTCATTCTATGTTTAAAGCTTTCTATTACTTCAGAAAATATGTCAACATGGGTTTCACCCCTCATACCATTTCTGCAATGTAAAGTTTTCTGGTGGTGCCACTGCTTTCAGATATTGATACACAGAAGGAACCTCACAGTTCCCATTAACTTACAGCACTGGCCATCACAGAGTGAGACAGAAAGCACAGAGGGAGCTGAGTCTGGGTTAAGTGGTATTCTTAAAAAATAAATCAGCCTTCTCTTCCTGCCCCTAAAAACCCACAGCTGAAAAGGCTGATGGACCTTGCAAGGGATAGCACATGAGTGAGGAGTGGAATATCTGTTACTGTCTGTTCTGTGTTTTCTAGGTAGCTGCCTCATCTCTAAACACTTTTTGAGGGATATGGCTTCTTGGCAGCCAAACTCCCTACTGAAATTTCAGAACAGTATCTGAGACATAGTCACTAAAATCAGCACTAGCTATCTTGCAGCCTTGTGGTCAAAGTAAGCATTCTGCTGCTTTGAAACTTGAACTTCTCAAGATGAGCTTCAAGGCAGCATGCTTTATGTACAGCATGGCAGCCATTGCATTTGGCTCTCTTCCACTCTGGATGCAGAGCTGGGAAGTCTGGTGAGATGTTGCACTGAAAAAAGTATTGCAGATGGATTAAAACTGCACCTTGAGAGCACTGGATGCAAATGGTTGCGTTAATCATACCTCATCACTTCCATTATCTTGTTTTTTGTTTTTAATTCCAGAGTATGTAAACCAGCTGATGCCCAAAAATCCATCTACTGCCATGGTCCAGAATCCAATATACAACAACATCTCTCTCACAGCAAACTCAAAGCTCCCCATGGACTCAAGCTACCAGAATTCCCACAGCACAGCCGTGGACAACCCTGAGTATCTCAACACCAACCAGTCGCCACTGGTCAAAACAGTCTTTGAGAGCTCTCCATACTGGATCCAGTCGAGCAATCACCAAATAAATCTGGACAATCCTGACTACCAGCAGGACTTTTTACCGAATGAAACGAAACCTAACGGTCTCTTGAAAGTTCCTGCAGCAGAAAACCCAGAGTACTTGAGGGTAGCCGCACCAAAAAGTGAATACATTGAAGCTTCAGCATGACCACAGAGGATTTCTTCTTGCAGTGAAGCAAGCCAGACTGGTGAATCACCTGGCTGCTGCAAGAACAAACTCTATTCAACGCGAATGGCAACCACAATGCATCAGTAAGCACACTTCAGCATGCAAGCTGAATCTGCAAAGCCAATGTCACGGGACAGTTTGGGTCTTTTCTTACCCGTTTCCACGTAATAGCTGAAGCCCATACCCTGCACTGAGATGTGTGTTGAAATGGAGCAGGATCTTCCTGTATAGAAAAAAATATGGATGCATTCCTTTCATTTTCAAATGGTAGCATGGTAAGAAGCCACTCTGGGATGAACTTGTGAGCTGTACACTCTGTACAGTCAAATTCCTTTCTACAATGTGTATTTTTATAAACATTTCTAACAGACTTTTTGGATCTTTTACAAGATCAAATGCTTGTACTGCTAGTCTGTTAGTTGATCAGATCACCAGCAGGAAGAAAAATAACGTTACTGAATAGTATTCCAGAAGTCCTGGAACAGAAATAGTTATTCCAAACCACAAGATTTTTACAAATTGGCTCCAGGAACAGGAAAAGTGCATCTGGTAGATGTATGGGAGATTCTGTCCATGGCAGGACGGAGCAGAATGAACTGGGGAAAACTAGCACAAGGAATGAATGGCAAGACACATCACCTACTGACCACTACTGCTAAAAACTGACAGGAGGAACGCAGCTCACAATCATTTGTAGATTTTTACAGAGCACTCACTGGTCTGTTTTCTCATGGTCAAACACAAAGCATTTTTCTGATGTATTACACAGTTGTAGAGTTGTCAGAATGCCTCTCTTCTTCAACAAAACTATTTGAGATGTTGCAGTAACTGAAAAATGAAGTGTCAAATAATGTTTAACAGACTCTAATTAAATGTCAAGGAAATGCAAATGGTTGCAAACTGGAGCCTTCGTGAGACAGACAGGAAGACTGATACTAAATTAAACTTGACTAAGGTTCTAGCCAAGTAGTCTCTTTTAAATACTCAGAAATCTTTTTGTGAACATTTGGCAAAGGAAATGGTCATGCCCATTGTAGAGCTTTCATCACCTCGAGGTAGAATATGACTAGTAGCTGTATCATGCCAGGGCAGAGACTAGGGCTTTTTGCCTCACTGTACCTGTCCCTGTGGGGTGACCTCTTGCACCCCAAAGCAAGGGTAGTGAGAATGGGTTGGGGAAAGGAAGAGTAATCTAGAATGGTGGAAAAAGTTGCCTTCCTCTTATGAAACACAAGGGCTGCTCAATGTTTCTTCAAAATACTCAGCCTGGGCTTCTGTTGTCAGTGTGGAAGAGGCAGATGAGCCAACGTTAAGATTTTTGCTTAATAGTATAAATACTCTGTATACTGATAGTGTGTCAATCACAGGAGCCAAAGCAGTTACTCCTCTAACATTAACATTTCTTTATGGAGGCAGTAGGAGTAAAATGCCCAAAGTGTGAATTTATCTAGTGACATGGAAGCAACCCACCAGCAGCTTGGCAGCATTGCAATTTTAATCTTGCCATTAGTTCAGAAATCAAAGGCATGTTTGTCAAATTTATAACATTGTTTTTACAGATTTATTGAGAATTAAAAGAGTGGTCATTACCTTTTTATAGGTAATGCAGTGAAAAAAGCATCAGCAACTTCTGTGTGTGCAGTAGTTCATCAGCCACCTTTTGGTTTGGGGTAGAGAAGTGTATTTAGTCAAAATCTGAAGGTTTTCCTGGTGTGCTATTTCATAGATTTGTGTCACTGAGTCCCAGCCGCAGTGCTATGGGGAACGCAGTGTCTGACTTTGATTATTACTGGTTTGTGTTTAAAACAATAACCAAAATTTAGTTCCCATGTCCAACTAGTGGCAGATTTCTCCTTGCATTCCTGAGAGCACATTTGTTCTGCTGCTCTCACAAGCAGTGTGAATGCACAGGCAGTACTTTTCTGCCCACCCACCACCCCATGAGGAATGTAAATAAAAACAAAATGTATTCTAACAGAAATCACATATAATTTTCAGTTAATCTGTTACATCTCCAAGCAGAATATGAGAAAATCATACAGTGCATGTCCTCCCATAGCAACTTTCCAACAGCATCACATGGAAGAATGTATTCATGTTTTAATCTGTCACCCAAAACAAGAAAGCCACTAAGAAGTAGCAATACCTATTAACTAGCAGTATGTAGCATTAGAATTGTTCAATATTTGCTTGCATTTCTAAAGCAATTTAGGAGGAATTCAGTAGACTTACTACTAGAAACAGGGAAATACATCTAAAAATTAAGCAACGTAGGTTTAAAAGCTCATCTTTTTTTATTTATTAAAAAAAAATTAAAAAATGATTACAGTAGCAAAGGGGCTTTAGGACCACAAGTTCCTGATAAAAATGTACAGGAAGATTCCAGATTTGTGGGATTAGCCGCACTGTGAAATAATTCCAGTAAACATGCACCCTGTAAGCCATGATTTGTAAATAGGGAGCTCAGTAATGATTAAAAAGCCAGCGAAATGAAAAAATCCGGGCAGTGCCTCAAGGGGCAGATAGTGTGGCACTGGGAGTGAAGGGAATTGTGCAGGCACATGGTTGTTGCTGGAGGCACAGGTGCTACACAGGGTAGTGCTCTTGGGTAACACAATGTACCCAATAATTATGACTGAAAAAAAAAGTCAATAAGCAGCTGAAATACTTTTTGTGTTGTTTTTAATTCCCACTGCAGGTCACTGACCATGTAACAGCAAGTAGCCCCAAAGGTGCTGGTAAAGGCAAAATGGGTCAGGAGTCACGGCACCTTGCTCATGCAGTGCTGTACAAAACGCAGGCTACTGAATGGGACGTAGAAGTTGCGGGTTTACAACTTGTATGAAACTAAATATTAGAATTTAATTTCTAAATACTCAAAAAAAACAAAGGCACTGCACCTTGGCAGCTTATGTAAGTCAGCATCCAAAAATAACTTGAAAGTTCTGCTGTTGTCTCTCAGGATATGTGGGTATAAAACACTGATTTTAAAAACACAACTAAACAGGGAAATGTGACAGGCCACAGCCACTGGTAAAAGCTAGCAGACACTTTACAATCCAGGAAGTAAAACTCCAGCTGTAACCATATTTCTCATGGAAGGCAAAATGACACCACTTACAAGTTAGTGTCTCTTAATCATAAAGCAACAGTTACTGATAAAATATTTTAAAGAATAATTTGTTTGGGTATGAAAATGTAAGTCACGTCAAGAGTCTTCATGTTACTTTGATGTCTTCCAGCGATCTGTGTGTGGTGTTGGTGCACTTGACTTCACTTGGGCCTTGAGTTGTTGTTTTTTTTTCCTGCAAAGGAAATCGGCCTGGGAACTGTCCTTCATAAGGCATTATAAAATATGCTCTTGGGGTTTATTTGAGAGGAAGGGGCTTTATGCAGGGAGAGTAGTGCCAGGCTGAGGGCACAGCCAGTCAATCCATGTCTGAGACAGCTGCCAAATTTCCCATGAATTGTTCTTGCAGGCATGGGTGGGAACGGCTACACACATGGCTCCTCTCCCTGTTTTTACCTTGGAGAGAAGTGCTCTATATTTCTGGAGAGAACATCTGTGCAAAAAAAAGCGTGCTCAGCCTCTGTGCTTCTGGATGATCTTCATCCCAAGCTTGGAGGTGCACCAGGGGCTATGTCAGTGTCTATTCCCCTCACACAGTGTCTGCGGTGTCCTCAGGCTGTCTGGGGGTGCTCCAAGGTACCAATGAGAAACTTTGCATTTCCAGACAAGCACTCATTTTTCAGATTGAGTTCCAACATCTTCAATTAGTATGACTGCCTCTCCAGATGAAGAGTTACAAGATGCCAGCTTTTATTTCCACCCATGTTTCTCTGGGAAAAAAAAAAAAAAAACAACAAACAAAACAGAATCAGGACAAAGTATGAAAATGTACCTGCATCCTCCTTCCTGATGAAAACCATATACTGATGAAGTGTCAAACTCTGCATGTAACACTTAGCAAGAATGCTTTGTAATGTTTTATCACCACTGAATCAATTTTCTATATTGGAATCCCATTTTCTAGTGTTCTTTTTGTAAGTTTTATTTCTTTGTGTTAACATACAAGTTTTTAAGGAGACTTTTTAAAAAATAATAGAAAAACTTTATACAAAAGAAAACTATGACACCTTTCAGTAGCTTTTTTAATAAGCTGCATTAGGACCAAAGATGTAATGTCTTGTTTTCTTGCCTTAATGGAATAGGGTATTGATCACTACTCCCACAGTATCTCATTACAAGGAAAAGCTGCAGATCTCCATCTTTCATTAGGACTGGCCAAAGCATTGCTGTGCCAGGTGGGCTTCACAGGGCGTTGAGGCCTGTCCATAGAAAACCAAACCTTACATCAGAACCAGATACCACTTCAGGGCCAGACCTATAACATCTGCTCAATTTTGATCCATTTTCTATTCAGCTCAATAGCTAAACAAAGACACGGTAAAGAAAAAAAGAAACAACTACATCATATTTTGGCTTAGCTTTAGGAAAAAATACAGTGATGAGACGTGATTAGATAACTGCCTTTTATGTGCAGAAGTGTGTAGGCAGGCAGCAAGATTTTAAAATGAAAACACTTTCTGTTATGTATTACTTTAATTATGTGGAGGAGTTGAAATCACACTTCTGTGACAGGCTTTACTTTCTGTCACACATTCCGTCTAGCTGGGCAATGCCTAGTGGACTGAAAATCGTGTTTCATTCACATCAGTAATAGGTACTGCACATAAACCCCTCATTCTTTTGCACGGGAAGCTAGATGAGACTGCAAGAGGAGAATGTGGAGGCAGTAGGCACCCTCAGTAGCATTAGAAGAAAAGGTTTCCTGAAGAAAAAGAGAGAACTGAGGACCTGGAAAGAGACACGTCGCATCACTGAAGTCAGCAGGCAGAATACGTTTGACAAGTTTCAGGGCTGGCGTTCAACCACCTTGGCACCTGTCACCCTTCAGCTTTGTTGCACATGGGGCTGTCTGAACACAAGGCAGCACAAGCTTTGTGGTCTCTCTGTATCTTTCTCCTTGAAGTAATGAATTTTCTGATTAATAAGGTGAAAAAAATTAAACACAAAAACACACCCGTAACCTATCAAATGGACTTGCTGAATTATTTTTTCTTATGTAGCTGAACGGTACATCATTTCCAGTTGCTCTGGAATTGAGCCAGACCATACTCCTAACCTCTTACAATCTAACTGAAAACTGTGGATTTCCAAATACCACCAACGCTATCCCTATACTTAATGAAAGGGGACACGTGAAGTAGTTGTCTACAGTGATAGGACGGTTGGGTTACATAGCTAGGTTTCTTTTTAACCCTACATTCCTAATTCTGTTCCCTTTGGAATTGATGGGATGTTAAACTTGATTTCACTGAGAGTATAAAACAAGGCTAATGTTGAGTGATTTTGATAATCAGAGATCCTATGGATCCATTGCCCCTTTTTAGGCTGCTTTGTATTGATGCAATCAATTGAATATAAGGAATAATGTCTTTGTCTTAATGAACTACCAAGCAATATATTCATAGATACAGATGGTATCCTTGCAGCATTGTAAAGTTACTCAACTATGAAAGCACTATTTGTACAATGAGAAACTCTTGACTTTTATATGGTTTAATGGTTTATACTGTTGATCAAAGATTGTTTGTATATTGAGCGATAAAAATGAGGTGTATATTATTATTTTATTTGTTCTTAATTTTTTGAGAACTTTTATTGTGATATACTGTTGTATTTAGTGGGAAGAAAAATCAGTGGCTAGCTTGTAGGGTTTGTAGCCAGAGAAGAACTCACATTAGGGATTCTTGTCGATGGACTTAGATTTTTGTAAAAGTGGTCACCTAGGGGATTTATCCAGTGCTTAGTGAAGCTAATAACAGAACCTTTTCCTCTTGTCAAGACTGTTTGGCTCTCTCTACACACAGTGCAGGAGTTCCATAATGTGAGTAATAATTCAGCTAGCAATTGTGACCGTTGGAAGTGCAATATAAAAGACATGGTGCTGCTTATCAGGGAGCTAACAAAAGCTGCTCTTTCAAAATACATACCAGGTTCTCACTTCAGTTTTATGGCAAAAGCAGGACAGTCAAAGCAATCCCTTGGATTCTCATCCATGTGACATTTGACATATGAAGCCATACTGGTGGACATCTCTGAATTTCATAGTCATGAGTTGTGCAACAGCAGCACAGCACGACTCCATGGTACGGAAAGACAAAAGTTTCAACTAGAGTCACACACATGAAAAACAGTTACATTACTGTACTACTCTAGCAGAAGGGAGAAATTCTGTCATCAAAGCAAATGAAATAAAGCCTGAGGGTTCCCCAGGTATTGGTGTTCAAATATCTAAGTGGTGGAACACATAGCAGGTAAAGAGAAAAGGAACTGCAGGATCTGTGACATAAAAGAGCAAAATACATTGGGTTTTACAGTACAGTAGAGAAGAGCTAGAATTGACGGTACACATTCAGCCTGGATAAGTCCCTGGTATCATCATTAGTAAAATAAATCATTTTTCTCTCTAAAGATTAACTTTGTACACAGGGGAAAAAAAAAAAAAAAAGAATAAAAAAGCCACTACAGCACCTTTTTCATTTTTATCTTTCCATCCAGTCCCTTCCAACGCCTAGGCTGCATGTTTTACCAGCTCAACTTACTTTTTGCAGAAATGATGTAGTCTTAATATTACTGGTTCTCAGAAATGTCTAATGCGTATTAATGCATGATATTTTTATTTTAATAAAAGTAATTAAACAAATCTGCTGCTTGGAGGCATGGGTGTTTTTTTGGTTTTTTTGTTGTTTTTTTTTTTATGGTTTGTTTGTTTCAGTGATCAAGATTCTATACAAGTTAGTATTGCTATTTTTAACTTGAAAAGGAAACTGAAATATATGTCCATTCACCTCCTCTGTGAAGATTCAAACATCTTCTTTATTGGGCAGGAATACTTTTTTTATTTCACAGGTAGAAAAACAAAGGCACAGCATTGCCCAAAGAGGTGGAGACACTGGTGGGGATAAATCCCCCTGCTGCAGCACTAGAGGAGAGGAAATTAAAATCAAGAATGAGGTGGTACAGAAATGTGTGGATGTTTGGGAAGAATGAATATTTAGAAATTCCACTGATTTCAGTTCAAACACCCAAAACATAAAACGTGACAAAAGGTGCAAAAGGATAACACAAGCCAAAGTAACACAGATGCAACTTAATTCCCCAGTCTCCCTGGTTAAGGTAAGATACAGAAAATTGGTATCCAAAGATAAGGAGAAGAAGGCAAGTCTCTGCCACATCATTCCATCATTATCCTCAGCAGCACTGATCAAACATCACCTTCCACTATTCCCAAACTCAAGCAAGGAAAAAGCAAAGTGAGCCTTAAAGGGATCCCATCTGAACTTGCAACAATTATGCCAAATCCTATATGAGATTTCCAAGACAGCCAATAAGAACCAGCATTCTTTTAAGGAGGCCCATGGCTACAGTCAGACTACCTACCACAGTTGCCTTTGACAGACTCGTGTGGACTGTGTTGTGAAGGTGGAAGAGCTCATCCAAGGCCACCTCTTGCCCAAGTTGCTGGGCTGCCTGTCTCATATAGGGGGCAGCCACATTGCTCACACCTGGGGCTTATCAGTAGACAGTGTTTTTCCACGTGGTATCAGCACAGCTTCCCTGAAGTTGCACAGCATAGATGGCTCAGCTCATGTTGGTGCTGACCCGAGGCAGATTCATGGCAGACTACCAGGAGAGGTGCTACTGGGGCAGCAGGCACCAAAGGACACGTCCTGCACAGGATGCTTGGTGAGATGGACAGAACTCCACTCTGTGCGTTGAGGTGGCTCTCCGGGAAACACCTGGAGGTGCATACACTGAGACCCCAAATTCAAATTGGACAGTGTTGCTGCTCTTTATCTGGAATGGGAACTGGAGTTGGAGATCAGGTGGTACCTTAAAATGTCTCTAATACCATCTGTGAGGTGCTCGTCATCAGTGCTTTTATTGCAGAAAGCCTTTTGCTGTAAAACCTCTTATCTTTCTGAAGAGAGCAGAAGTATCATTTAATGCATGCGTTAACCTCAGAGTCTGCTGCCCTGTGAAAGTGAGCCACCTCAGAAATAGCAATGTTTGTCTTCTGTATCCAGTATTGCATGGACTGGTTTACACTTGTCATTTCTTTCTCATTTCTTCCTTTTGAACACAAATGCACTAGACTTCAGTGCATTCTGTCCTTCTTAGATGTGAGCTATGATGACAGTGGAGATGGCTATTCCTGCCTCACAGCTTTTATTTAGCCGTGTTTCTACTGGTACTCCTTTAACAAGTCAAAGTACACTTAATAGGGATCACAGCTGGTTGTATCACTTTCTGTCTAGTTGCTAAATCATCAGAAGCAGAGAACTTGTGTGTGAGTTTCATGGTGGTGTATAATAAACTCAGCAATACATGACTTCTGCTATTGTCTGTGGAGAAAAAGCTGCACTAGGACCAGCTGCTCTGGGTTGGCCAGAAATGCCAGAGGGGGCAGCTCTTGTAGGGGTGAGAAGACCTCCAGGCCCAGACCACGTTGTTCTCTGGGGACAGCCCCTCGGGGAGAACTGCAGAAAAAACATGCAGCGTCGAAGCTGACAAAGACAAGCCAAGTCCCCCAAGTCTTCCGGGATCCTGCTGTTGGAAGCCGTGGATGAAAAGCTAGCAGTGCCCTCTTTTGGTAGAGATTAAGCTTGTGCACAAACGTGTAGCTTTAAAATAGGCCTCCCAGCAAACAGCAGATAAAAATAGCTCACACAGGCAATTTAGTTTCCAGCCTATTTGTAGCGCAGGTTCGTGCTACATTTAATCCAGTGTAAGTATGGGCTGCTGCTGCAAAGGATCGCTGCACTGATCCAGTGCAAAATTAATCCTTCTCTCTGATGGTATAGTTCCAGTGGATATACGATGCAATTGCATGCACAAGAGATGTGACATCTGATGTGGCAATGTGTATGCCAAAGACATGATTGTACCCTTGGTGGCAGAGGATACATCCTCCTGCCCTCAGAAGCTCTTATGCGTGTTTCTGTGAAGTACACCTTTTCCATAACACTCAGTTATTTGTTTTCTTCGTGTCATGCAAGATAATGCTATGGGTTAAAATAACGCAGACAGATAGTCTGTGTCAGGACAAAGGGAAAAAAAAAGCTCATTTTTGGTTTATGATTTTTAAACTGCTGGTGGGAATTAGGCTTTGTCCAGACTTTCCTTTCTCGTATGAGGAGTTTCCACCGTATATGCAACCTTTTGCAAAGTAAATAAGGATATTTTCAGTGAATGTCAGCTTTAGAAAAGCCATGGTCTTGTAGAACACAAACACGCACAAAAAAGCCATGTACATTTAAAAGTGGTTATATTGGCTTCTGTCATACTAACACAGAATTGTTTTTATTACTTGATTCTGGTTCAGTGGAGGTTTGCCTAAGAAATCTGAATGCTGTGTTTTGCTGTAAGTAAGGATGCCAGAGTAGAGTTATAAGGAGGTGAGGCTCTGAATTTGACTCAGACATGTTAAGTCAACAAACCTAATTCCCATCACACATCAGCCAAATAGGCAAACAAAAGCCACGAATTGCCTTGGTGCCAAAAATTGAGTTCTATAAGACCTTTTATGTTTGAACAGGGCAACAGGCATGTCTCTGCAATGTTAGATAAGTGATAAATAGCACTATAAGAGACTGTTCATCTGTGTTCCTCCTGAATGTTGTGCTGTTTTCTCCCCAGTTTCATATCTTTGGCATACAGCACAACCATCCCGTTTATATTTCTTTTAAAGAGCAAGTGGGTCAATGCCCCTGATGAGGATCTCTTACTGTGGCAGTGGGGCATTATCCCATCACAGGCAGGCAGTGGCAAGGTACTTGATGATCAGGCAATAGGCATTTGAAATCAGAACAAAAATACAGGTAGAACAATTATTGGGAGATATAGTGATCTATACGTAATTAGGCAACAGTTATTAGAGGTAACACTGATCCCAAATTCATCTTTGTAAGCATCCCTGTCAGTTTACTAATTACATAGGCTTTTCTGCTGCTTTCTTTCAACAGAGGATGGTTCAGACTAATAGGGCACTTGTCCCAAGGGGACAGTGGTCACTGGGAAACTTAACATCATTATGAATCAAAAGATGAGCCCATTGAGATACTGTCAGCTCAGAAGATTTACACCAAGCTGGTTTTAGGGGAACCAGTGGCAAGATACAGGAAAGTAGAGGTGGCACATTCAGTCAACCAAAAGTAATCCTGCAGAGGTGACACTGGCTGTTCACAGCGTGCAACAAAAACTTCACAACATCTCTGCGTGGTAGGTAAATACATTACACAAAGGTAGGAAACTGAGATAAAGAAATACAAACTGGGCTGGTGTGGGATGGCCTGGAGGGAAGGAGCAGATAGGTTTTGATGTGGATGCACAAGTGTTGACAGGACAGAAGAAGAGCATCCTTCTTATAGGAGAGAGAGATCATATGAAGGAAGAATGAAGTCAGAAAGGGTTTGTCAGAGGCTCATTGAGGAAGAAGGAATTGGTGTTTTAAAGAAAAGTAGTGTGCTTTGTTTTGTTTTGTTTTGTTTTTTTTTTTATTTCTTTGCATCAAAGAAATAAGGTCATTGTAATGAATAAAGTCATTGGTTGAGTGATCTTCAGATGGTCCTCTGGACCTCTTTTCCTAAGTGGAGGAGGATGGAAAACTACCTGTTAGATTTTGCATGCATAAAACCCCTATGTATGACTTTTGCAAAGAGATGCTGGGTATGTTTTTGTTGGATCTTTCCCCTTGCAAAGATGTTTGTTCAGCAAGTGGAAAAGGGCACAGGCATGTATTTACTCTCTAGAAGGATGCAATTTCCTATTTTGCAAGCCTGCAAGCCTCCTATTTTAGCTGCTTGCATTGAGAAGGTATTACTTCAAAGACAGTTTAATGAGTTCAAAAATGACAATTCACCCTGAATGCTGGGTTACTGAGAATTGAGGTTATCATTCAAAATACTCACACAAAAATGTTATTGCTTGGAAGGCTGTTAATAATTAACATCTACTTCAAACTATTTTAGTGACCACAACTCATATCTATGCTTTCTCACACAAAGAATCAAACAAAAATTACACAAAGGCTATCAGAAAATTAATAATAAGGTTCCTTACAAACTGAATTACCCCGAGTGTATATATGAGCTCTTTCTTATGTACTTCCCAATTTTACATGCTCCCAGTTTTAGCCACTGGAAGAAGAATGACATTTTCCCACATGGACTTCTGATCAGATGACACATAGACAGAATTTTAATAATACTGATGGAAACTAGAGGGTAAGCTGGGCTCCAGCCACCCTTGGTGGCTTTGGTGGTTTATTTGCATTCACCAAACAGAAGTTACTCTTTGTGGCTGGGGCTGTCTCATCTTTTCAGGGAGTATAAAGCAATGGGGTCCAGCTGAAGCCCACATCCATTCGCATCCACTTAACCAACAGTGCCTTATATCAGTTTATGACCTTACAATTTTTCCTCTGTTAGTTTAACTACGATTTTTATCTTCAAGATCTTAAGATAATTTAGACAAATACATAGACAGTGACTGCTTTCCCACAGATGGTGAGAAATGGTTGAATCAATTTGTAGTGATAATTTATAATGTCAAGAAAAGAGGGAGAATTATACAATTTATGTGGTACGAATGCTTTACCTCCAACATCATATTACCATACAATAAAAATTTTAACACCGGTTGGGGCAAAAAGACTTCTCAGCTGTGAATTTGCTTTTCACTGGGGAAATACATTGTGTTCTTCATTTTGAGGTAGTTCATATCATTAGAAAATTCTCATTTTGTGTATTGTTCCATCTCAATACAGGTGTCTTAGGAATGCTGCAGTTTTGCTCCAATGATGTTTTTCTGTCATAGGACTCTAGGTACTTTTTACTGGGAAGATGCATTCCTCTATATACAGACCCAGGATAGGCAAATGAAGCACCAACCAACCAAGAAACAGGTAGGGACCAAGATGAAGTCTAAAAGTTGCTATTTGTTTCTTTTCAAAGCAAACTCATTTCTTAGCTGTAAACACATTTAAATGTGTAAATGCTCCAAAACACTAGTACCAATGTAACCTGTTTCACAAGCCTACTTCTATTAAGTATAAAGTTTTCCAGTACTACAGTGGACTAACTTAATTGAAGTTTAATAAATTAGGCATATCAAGATTGTGGGCAGAATAATTTTATCTACTTCAGTGGAACATGAAAATATAATCTGTTGTGTATGATGGAAACTGCTGTCTACCGTGCTCCATGCTTCAGTTCCTGTGGAAGTTTATATGATAGACAAAGAATGGTCTGATGAGTTTAATGAAAAGAACAGCTAGTTTCTTTATTAAAACAGCAGAAAGCTTCGAAAATTTGATTTGATTCACGTGTTAATGCAGAGCTCTTCTGTTCAAACAAACAAAAGATGCTGTAATGCAGGTTGTTTAGTACATGGCTCTTTACCCTAAATATTGTAATTTTGTATGGGATTTCATGGAAAGAAGGTTCTGTTTAACTTGCCAATGGCAAAGCTGCTGTGATTTCTTTTCTGTCTCATGAGGGTAGGCTGTATTATGCTAAGTAGAACAGAATTACAGAATAGTTGAGGTTGGAAGGACCTCTGATGGCCATCTGGGACATCTAGAGCAGGCTGCCCAGAACATCAGTGTGATGTTGATTCACACAAATCTTTTTCAAAAGACTGCATTCCCTAGGTTGCAGCGTTATGTTTCTTGTAGTCAAGGGGAAAATGGTAGATTTTAACGTTGCAAACAGGAACATTTTACTTTCTGATCCATAGTGGTTGCTGCTGGTGGTGTGCAACATGGCACTTAAGCTCATTTTCATCCTGAATCTCCAAGTACCCTAGCAGCACAAGTTCATCAAAGAGGCATTAATATAGCAAAAGGCAGACTGTGCACTCACAAAGTGGAGCTGGTAACCTCGTCTCTGGAAATCTGGCAGCAAACTGGACTCACAGCAAACCACTTCAATGCACCATGCAAAACAAAGAAACCATCAGAAACCCCACCTTCATAATCATCAACATGTTTAGCATTAAAAAAAAAAAAAAGAGAGAGAGAGAGAAAGAAAAAAGCTTTTCATCTTCAAAGTCTCTTACAAATATTCACTGATTAACCTTCCATGTTTCAGTATTAGAGCTATCATGGGAAGAGCCTCAGGGAAAACGTTAGAAAAGTTTCTAAACATTCCTTTATGTCAATTGAAGCACAGATCCTTTTTTTTTTTTAATCAACACTGAATGCAAAGCACTTCTATAAATACTTCAAATAGCATTAATAATGCTACTGGAGTCTGTGTACACAACCTGCATAAGAACTGACAAATCATTTATATCCCACTTAAGTCTTTAAAACATGACTAATGGCAGACTTACCTTCTCTGCTAGAGTGAATTTTTCTGCAGAGACATGCATGCGTGTTTAACTATTTGAAGTAGTTCCATGGAAGTTCTACGAAGCTGTTCCTGGTGTAACATAAGCATGCAACATTTGCATGAGCTGTAATGAGTATAAATTGGTAGTTCAGACCTTTACTCGTTTGTACAAGTAGGTCCTTGGGCACAGTTAGGTCCTTCAGTCCTGCTGTAGATACACCTCTCAGCTGTTGGGTTGTTGTTTTTTTTTTTTTGCTGGTTATCCATTTGATTCACAAAGGATACAGAATGGGGAGGCAAGCATGCAGCTTATCTGGAGGCCCAAGCTAGCATTCGCCCCAAGAAGTCTCACTGTAGCAGGTGTTGCTGCCAGCTGGTGACAATCACTTGTACATGTTATAAAAGCTGAGTTTAACTCACTGACTGTAATTCACAAGGTAAAATCGTAGTAAAAATGTATATTTTTGAATGACACAGTTTTGCATACGTTTCCTCTTAGGTTTGCCGACAACAAAAATACTGAATAGTGTAATGTGAACTCCTTTGTGGAAGTTCAGAGGGAGGAACAGATTTCAAAGAATGTAGGTCTCTTCTAAAATGGGATTTCAAATAACTGTATCACTTAGGACCCAATCCTTGAAAGTGTGCACACACTTAGAAATTTAGGCAGTTATTTAGCTGGGGTTACCATCTAACTCTTTTTTAAAATGTGTTGGTTTTTTTTTTCTTTTTTCTCCTTCACATCCTCAGTCTACTTGCTATTCAGTCCATAACCATTGTCGCCTTATGAGATCCTGCAAGCCTTTCACTTCTGCAAGCCACCAGTGGACTCTTCAGCTTCACATCCCTTCCCACTCTCTGTTCTGTCCCATGCCCTCTTACACAGAGAACTGAACAGCAGGATGTATTTTTAGCAAGATAGATCTGACATAGCTACAAGGAATATGCACCCTGCTGTGGAGGAAGATCTCATAACCAAAGCCTGTAATTGTCTCTCTCCTGTCAGTCACTTACTTTGTTATGCTATCAGTGTCCTCCCAGGGCTGTTGTTTGAAAGAATTCTTTTTCCTTTTTTTTTTTTTTTTTTGAAAGCTGATAGCTTAGCTTACTTAATGAAGCACTCTGCAGCCTGATGACTGATTTATTCTGCTTCCCAAGTGGGTTAATTCTACAGTGGTTATCCTGTTGTTGAAGAGGAACAGTAATTGAAATGGGAGTCACAGGGGTTGCTTTAAATCAAATTATACTAGAATTTCCCAGGGATTTCAGTGGGCCACATTTTTTCTCTTTTCTGGCTGTACTATTTTTTTTTTTCCAGTGTCTACCAAAAATACTTATTTTTGTTGAAAGTTCCAGCAAAACTAGCTCAGCTATTTGGAACAGGAACATCATGTCAGAGGTGAAGGAAAGGCATTTTTTGAGTAAAGATCATCTCAGATTTTTTAGGAGTCCTGAAAAGCAAAGCCATAAGACTAGGCTCTTCTCAGCTTTTAGATATTTCAAGAAATAATGTATTTGAGTTTGTAAATTCTTCTCCTATGACTGGTGGACTGCACAAGCCAGGAACTGCTTACTGTACCCACTGGATGCAACATTTCCTGGGCTGAGAAGACAGACAGACACTGTCTGGGTAACAGGAAGGCTGTTGGGATTTTATCATTGCATGATTTCCAGCATTTCATGAAGGAAGGTACTGAGTTAGAGATGTCCCTTGTGAACACTGCTGTGCAAAATCTAAAATCAGGTACTGCCACTTAGGAGCCTTCTGAGTATAAATCCTATCCCTCAAATCAAACCAAGTGAGACATGACTGCTCGTTAGGGCCTGGATATCTTAGGTGCCTTTACTGATACAGTGACTCCTCCGTGAGACACAATGAACCATCAATCTGAAAAACTATGTGGGTTACTCTGGAAGTAATGCCTTGTATTTATTTCTCATCCTCCCATCACTGAGCACCTGCAGGAAAAGCCAGGCTTTGTTTTTTCCGCACTCCGAGCAGCAGCTGTAGGTAACACTCAGATTCCCCTCTGTCTTCTGTCCTTTATGCTGATACAAGACAGCTCCTTCAGCCTGCCCTGGGATACCAGGTGCCCTGCCCCCTCCCCAGTCCCTCCACACCCTTGGCTACATGCTGCACTTCAGCCTTTTTCTACTGAGAACTGAACTCCTCCTTTTGTCACTTCAGCACCTCCTCACAGCCCCAGGCAGCTCATCACAGCAACCTAGAGGATGCCAGTCCCTGCCCTCCCTTATTCCACTTGCTAAAGAAGAAATGAGAAGTTTTGATGAGGGAGGGGTGTGGGGACAGGAAGGATGGGCTCATAGGAACCTTGGCAGCCAAAAGAAGAATTCCCAGGAAATGAATATCCCATGGGAGCCCACAGGGTGGTCCTGGAGTTGGGGCTCTCCTGGCTATTGGTAAAATTACAGGACAGGAGGTTCAGTGCCAAGACTGAGGTGGCCATTTGAAAGGGAACTAGACAGGATGCTGTGCCCCTGTATTGATAGGGGTGGGGTCTGGGTGTCTTCTAGTGCTATCTGAGAGCAATGGGCTGATGGTGGTCCTGCCCTGATGGAAGTGGATACTTGAGGTCATCATTATCCTCAGGTGGGTCCACCTTCATCAGTTTGATGGTGTGAAGCCTTTCCATGAGCTGCCTTGGCAGAAGGGCAATCCATCCTGCCTCCTTGGCAGAAAAGACACTCAGGCAGCTCTGAAGCTCAGAGGTAAAGTCAATGCTGATGTCTGTTGCACAGTTGCTAGAGTTCTGGACACAGGGTCCCCCTACTTAAAGTGCTCAGAACAAAGGCTATGAAATGACTTGTGACATCAGGGAGGGCATGTGGTGATGTCATTCTAACAACATCCCACGGTGATCAAAACATGGCGGTGTTGGGAATTGGAGCCTGTGGCCTGAAAATTGTCCCAGTTTTGAAGGAAGAGGAGGAAGCATGGGAGAACTGACGGCCCCTTTCATGGGAATGGTTCTCCTGTGCCATTTTGCTTGCTAAAGAGAATGGCTTTCCATTGGGCACTGGGACCTCCAGTGGCTTCAGCCACCTCTTCATTCCATGTGTGTGGTCCCTTTGATTACAGGGTAGCAAGCATGTCCCAAGAAGGTCAGGGGTCTCCACTATTCCCACCCAGCTGCCTGCAAGAACCAGTTGCAAAGGCTGAGCAGCAATTGATCAGATGGACTGGGTACAGTTGCCAGGCAGCTCTACAGATTCCATAACTGAAGAAACAGGGATTAATCCTAGGTAAAAGTCAGAGACATCATAGCTAGCTTGTTATGCAACCCAAAATAATTTGCTCAGACAGGTGGATAAAGTGTACAGTGGTATCTCCAAAGCTGCTTTTGGATAAATCTCTATACATTTCCATGGAAACTACAACAAATTCAAAGAGCATGAGGGCATTATTTGATAGAGCAAATTATCAGCTACAAAACACTCTTTTCAGCATAGTCCCCACCATTAGCTATGCATTTTTGGCAGCAATGAACAAGAGTCTACATGCCACACTTGTAAATCTCTGCACCAGCAGTGGTGACTCACCGTTTTACAGCTGCAACAATGACACAATTGTTAGGAAAATATTGCCCACCCAATCCAACCTTCACTGTGCTGACATCCACTGCTTGGTCTCCATAAATGTTCAGCAAGCATCAATAAGTGGTGATAGGCTGACTGCTGGACTGGATGATCTTAGTGGTCTTTACCAACCTTAATTATTCTATGATTCTAAGACATCTGTCCAGCACATGGTATCTTGATGGTGTAAGAGTAATACAACACAGATGAATGGTAGTAATCTCTGCAAAGAGAGCATTTTCCTTCCCTGGGTCAAAGTATTTCTCAATGATCCTTGTGAAATTGCATGGCTTCTGACCAGTGCTATTATGGACTACACCCAAGTGGTACAATTGAACTTCGACAAGATTTGCAAGCAAACTCAGATCCATTAATCTTTAGGTTAGAAAATGTTCAGAACAAAAGCACACTGAACTACAAAACGTGCTGTGGTCAGATAGCTTGTATAAGTAAGTGCAAACACCACACTGCCATTCAGTGTGGTGATGGTAAGTAACACTACAACACTACTCATATGAAAGTATCCATTTGAATATTGTGTTTAAAAAAAAAAAAAAAGGCTAGTACGCAGAGCATATATGACAGTTCTGTTATGCAATATATCTTAAGTTCAGCTCCTCCTGTACTTACATGAACTCCTGGCCTAAAGGAAGATGTACTGAGTATGCATATTCCCTAGTAACCTATATAGCTGGTATATATTTCTGGCCTTGAACATAAAATCTATTCCCAGATGAGGTGCCTCTGATTCTTATGCATACTGAAGCACTTGGCAAGAATCCTGACAAACAAGGTTAAATTCAAGAGAGACTCAAAATACCTGCGGCAGTGGGTTTCTAAGGCTTGTTCAACTGGAAAAGAGGACAGCATTTCATTTTTCAGGCAGAGAGAAAAAAGAACAAAGAGAGGTCATTTCGGCAATGCAAACCCAACACAGATACCAAGAGTAAAAAGAACCAACATTGACAAGCTAGGAGACAGCAGGCATAAAATATCACATTGCTGATGCTGCCAGTGGAACTAAAATAGCACAGGAATTAATCTCCATTTAACACAAAGATAAGTTCACAGCTTTAGCAGTCAGTGAACTCTGCTTAATCAGCACTCAGAGTTGTTTGGTATTACTAAGAAATAATAGTTCCTCTAACCATAACATCATATATTTTATAATGGAGGTTTACAACTGATTTTATTCTTTTCACTAAAAATCAGATCTCATGAAGAATACCTATTTTCTTTATTTTATTTGATATTGCACATTCTGAAACTGTCACAGCTGAAAGAAATCTATGATAATTTTATCAGCATGTCTGAGAGAGTTTGGGCCACAGCAATTCAGTATCGGCTTTGATCCTGAATGAGATAGCAGTGGTTATTGTTGAGATTACTACTAGGCTATGTAATTAATTAATACCATCAATAAATGTAAAATGTACATCCAAACTATCACAAAGTTAAGGCATCTTATATTTATAACAGGAATAATATATATGCATTTTATGTATTTTTTTGTCAGTATATTGAAGCACCAACAAAAAACAAAATATCCACAAATAAGTACTGAGGAAATCAAACAGCATTTACAACAGAGAGAAAAACAAGCCAGGATGTCCTTCTAGCTTGTGCTATAATTCAAAGGTAAGTTCTCCACTAGGTGCAAAAATGGCTGTGATGCTCATTGGTTTGCACTACTCAGGAAGACTGATGCACAAAAGTCCACTAGCCACAGAAATCTGAATCTCAGAGATGAACTGATAAAGCAGAGCACTAAGGGACTAATGAAAAAATATCTTACTACATTAAAACACATTAAAACTTCTAGGTCTCCCCAGTTTTTTCTCAGAATACTTGTGCTGTCAGTGAAATGAGGAAATCAGACATTTAGATAAGGCATTAGTTTACAATTCAGCTGGTCTTATATATGCATATGTTTAGAATCTTCTATTCTGACTTCAAGATAGAAATACATGTTGTTAAAATCTTACTTGCATGAGCTACATAAATGTTATACAGCTATGAAATCAGAAACCTGATTCTAGCTTGCTTTGCTTTTCATCGAGAGAATTGATTAATTAAATACCTACAAAAAATTATGCAAGTTAAGGGCAAAATTTATCACTAGTGATAACAATTAAACCAGAAAAACAAACTGCACTCACTTCTTAGATGCCAGCATAAGTTTTTCTAGATTTGTAATTTGACAGCATATGTTTTCTACTAATTAAGCAAAAGAGTCTCAATTTATTTTTAGATAAATAGAGACACACTGTTTCAGAGTGTGTTCTTAGAGTAGACATCTATTCATTTCAATAGCTTCTGATACAAGGAAGATAAGAAGACCATGTTCTCCCAACAATGCACTGCTGGATATTGACTAAACCTCTATTTGTCTTCGAAAAAATGTGAGCTTTAATAGCTACAGCACAGGCTGCCACACTATAAGTGCAGTAATAAGCAGACTTGGTACAGAAAATCATTGCACATTAACTTTTCTTTGCTGGGTTGCTTGAAGGCACAGGTTATTAACTTTTAAATTATCTCTTGCTTATTACTCTTACGTGTAACACAGTAAGAACAGATAAGGTTTAAGGTGGGCACCATGCAGAAATCCTTCACTTCCTCGAAGAATAAAATGCCTTACATACATTAGCCATTGTTGACAGTCAATGATATCTTCTGAGATATCAATAGCAAAAGAGCTAACCAGCTTTATCCTTCGACTAATTAAGATACCATGTCTTCTTTCTTGACAAGGGTGAAGTTCTGCTGTTATTTCCACTAAGCAAAAAAAGAAACCCTATTGTGAAACACCTAATAGGTACAAGACAAATGATTACTATGAATAACACTTCAAATCCTCAGGCATTAGAAATCAAAGATGCTGACCTCAGAAGACGCTGACTAAAAAAGTGGACATGTGTAAGTCTTGTAGGTTACTGCCTCCAGTTCCAGCTATACTTCATCCCCAATCAGACACCACACAGGATTCCTGAATGACTGTAGAGATTAAACATACCACAAATCAGATATTTCGGCTACTCTGCAGGCCTCAAGTAGATGCAGAGATTTTTTCAGTAACAATAGGAGTATGCTTAAGAACAAAGAATTACACAATTTCTTCTGCTAAGATCTGTTATCTCCATTGTCCAGTCCTTATTGTCCACCATCTGTCTCTAAGGATCAGGAGAATGGGTCTGTACATCTATACATTTACTCAAAAGGATCCAGAGGACATTTGTAGTCACTGTTACTTGAGGATAATGATTCGAGATAATGATTCGATATAATGCTCAGGAGATTAACATGGAGTAAAGCTAGAATTCATTCAAACATAATTCTCTTTGTTTCTGGATCTTTCTCAGGAGACACATTCTCCTTGGAACAGTTTCTTCCTCCCCTCCTACTCTGTGCCTTGTTAAAATAGCATAACACAGTCTTACACAGCATATGCTGGGGTTTTTGAGTGGTAATTGTGCAATGAATCTTCTTCTGTCAGACATCTAGATTCAGGATGCAACAGAAACTGTAATCAAATATGTTGGTCACTAAATGGGAAAGGGAATCATGTTGGCTGCAGCTCCCACATATGTTGGTCACTAAATGGGAAAGGGAAACATGTTGGTCGCAGCTCCATTTGTGCAAGCATGGGCATACATATGCACACACACTTCCTGTATTACATTTCAAATCATGGGCTCCAAAACCTGCATTCACAAATGCAGAGCTTTTGTGATGAATGCATCGGTCTGCTGTAGCTATCAAGAAACATCCTTAACTGCTGCTGCACTACTGAAACTAGCACTGGAATAATCTTTGCATATAGGTGCAAAGAAAGAAGATAAATCTTCCTGTATTAGGAAGAGCTCTTACAGAAGAAGCAGAACTGGAGTGGAAATATTAATATTCAGGTTTTACATTCCCAGCTTCCCAAGAAGTTTAGGGTCCTAGCTCTTCAGGGGACACAGTACTAGTCCACTTGGTTGAAGAATGCAAATGAGTAAATCATAGTATTCAAAGCCATTATAGTCTCTGTCCCATCTAATAAATACAGAATAGATTTAAGAATTTGCTTCCAACTCTTGAAGTTCTTCACAATGCCTACAGCCTCTCCTCTTATGCCCTCTGATTTCCTGTATGGTTGTTTTTGTTGTGGTGACCCCAGGAGGATGAACCACGGCCGTGTCAAGATGATCTTCTTAAGATGCTGATGCAAGGACTCAGAGAGACATCAATATGATTATGCAGCTGAGCCAACTTTATTGAGCAGGTTACATACTTTTATACCCCTTGAACACGTGCTATTTTTAGAATAATTGTTAAGCAGTGGTTCTTGCTCTGTCCTTGCGAGATAAGCAGAGTCCAATTAGTTCTTCTTTTCCCACACATAGCAAGGCCATCTGGTTCCACAGCAAACTTACACCCTCATCGTTGCCCGGTCAACGGTGCACCACTTCTCAAAATCCAGTGATCCGAATGTGTTGTTTTGTTCGCACTGCTACAAGGATAAGCACACACAACCTCCTTCCCTAAGCCAGTTCTCCACAATTCCCTCTTTTTGCGCTAACAAAACAGCAGAAGATAGTTTGGACAGTAANTCTTTTTGCGCTAACAAAACAGCAGAAGATAGTTTGGACAGTAAGCGTTTTACAATGCCAAGTATTAATTTACTGCAAAATCGTAACACAAATTGCATTAATAACATAACTACACCTTGTACACAGCATCCCAACCACCTGATTTACAGCCTTCTTCATTTTGTGTAAAACTCTGTAACATCATTGAAAGGTTCATTTAGGTTA
>VXAB01009411.1:98339-111223 GCA_013399175.1 Odontophorus gujanensis | reverse complement strand
CAGATAAGTTTCAGGAAAATTAGTTTCAAGTGTTAATAATATCACAAGTTTAATGGAAGAAAAGAAAAGAAAAGAAAAGAAAAGAAAAGAAAAGAAAAGAAAAGAAAAGAAAAGAAAAGAAAAGAAAAGAAGTCAGAGAAGAGGGGAAAACTTAAAAAAAAAATCTATAAAAATAAGCAGCATAAACAATAGCACTTATTTATCCTTAATCCTTACAATGAAAAATGAATATATACTCATTTTTCAGTGAAACTTTACAAAGAGAATATAGTATAAATTCAGTTTGTAGGTAATCAGAAAGATCAGCAGAACACTTTCTGTGTTTATATCCAAACTATAATTTCTTGCACATTTGGGGTTACTAAATACAATTTAAGGAAACAAAGGTCTCTCTCCTTTTCACATTACTGAGGAATATTAAGCTGCAAAAGGACCATAAACGATCTTACAATGATAGTTTTTCTTCTTTGATTTGTATATGGCAACTTTGGACTGTCCAAATACCATGCCTTGTGCAAGAAAAGGAACAAGACGAAAGTCACTAAACACGTGGAAAGTAAAGATAAGGTAATTGGTGGTATCTAACATGGCTTCACCAAGTCATGTCTGACAATCTTGGTGGCCTTTTTTTGATGGATTTACAGCATCAGTGAATACAGGAAGAGCTACTGACTTCATCTACCTGGATTTGTAAAAAGCATATCATACTGTCGCATGACATCCTGGGCACTACAATGGAGAAAAATGGATTTGATAAACGGACAACTCCATAGATAAGGAATTGCCTGTATGGTCACACTTAGAGAATTGTGGTCAGCAGCTCAGTGTTCAAGTGGACACCAGTGAAGAGTGGCATTCCCAATGGATTGGTGCTGGGATCAGTGATATCAATCATCTTTGTAGGTGACACAAACAGTGGGATGGAGTACACTCTCAGCAAGTTTGCAGATGACATGAAGCTGAGTGGTTGACATGCTAGAGGGCAGGGATGCTATCCAGAGGGACCTGGACAGGTTTGAGATGTGGGGCCATGCCAACCTCATGAAGTTCAATAAAGGAACATGCAGGGTGCTGCAGCTGGGTTGGGGCAACCTCGAGCAGATATACAGGTTGGGCTGAGAATTGCTTGAAAACATCCCTGAAGAGGATTTGAGAGAGTCAACACAAGCAGCAAAGTGGGCTCACAGCCCCAAAGGGCAACCATATATTGAGCTGCATTAAGAGGCGAGTGATCAGCAGGTTGAGAGAGGTGATTCTGCCCCTCTACCCTGCTCTTTTGAGACCCCATCTGGAGTACTGCATCCAGTTATGGGGTTCTGCACTGAAGACGGACATTGAGCTGTTGGAGTGGATCCAGAAAAGAGCCACAAAGATGATCAGAGGGCTGAAGCACCTCCCCTGAGAGGACAGGCTGAGAGTTGGGGATCTTCAGCCTAAAGAAGTTAAAGGCTCTTGGGTGGACCTAATAACAGCCTTCCAGTAACTGAAGGGAGCCTGCAGGAAAGCTGAGGAGGAACAGAACACGTGGAAATGGCTTTAAACTGGAAGAGGATAGAGTTAGACTAGATATGAAGAAGAAATTATTTACTGTGAGAGTAGTGAGACATTGGAACAGGTTGCCCAGAGAGGTAATGGATGTTCCCACCCTGGAAGCATTTAAGGCCAGGTTGGATGGGGCTCTGAACAACCTGGGGGTAGAACTAGACAATTTTAAAAGGTGTAGGGTATTTTTGAGAAGACGTGTGAGCAATCCTTGTCATAAAGGTTGCTCATGTATGAAAAGTAGGACAAGACAAGAACATAACAGAAACTGTAAATCAGCAGAAGGGCATGTACCAGATAGAAGGAGAAGATGCGTGCTCCGGCTAGAGTAACAATTAGATGAAACAATTATAACACACAGTAGCTTCGTCTAAAATAACAACTAAATTGTAACACACATAACAGGTGCACGGTTGTGTGAACCAATCAGATGCTGTGATTGTGCGCTGTCTATTTTCAGGGAATGCTGTAATCTAGAATGGTATAAGTGTAAGTTGCTATTAGAAATAAAGGGAGGATCACCATTAACTGCATCAGTAGGTGTGATTACTCGGCTGCTGTCTGCCGCATAAAGGTCCCTCCGTATCCAAACCTTTCTATAGTTCTTTGATTCTATGAAACCTTGTGACTTCCATCATTCTGAGACAATTGTATGACACATGGTCATGCATGTTGGATGGAGGAAGCAAAAGACCATTTTACTTTTAACTAGTGAATTTTATCAAAATGTTTTATGAATTATTCCTTTTACCCATTCTAAACTAAAATTTCCTGTGGGAATATCAGTTATCTCCATTATGTTTCACTGAACTTTGGCAAAAAACAAAGTAAAATATCACTGGGTTGTGCTTAATGTTACTTTGCATTTCTCTGAAGAATAGGGGAACATCTGTATTGGAAGATATTTTTGTGAAATTGCACATGTAAATATTTTCAGATTTTCAGGGCTACGTGAGTGCTTGGTTGACCCAGCACTCAAGTTAACTGCCAAGTTCTTTCTTTATGCTTCTGCTCAACATATAAATCCCAGTTTTCATCAAAAAGAGACTTAATGTATAAGTTAATATAAACCTGTTAGTGTGTTCCACGAGGGGACCAGTGAAGGCATTTGTGTGGGTGACCTTACGGGACATGCCATACCAAATTCCAACAAGAGCACCAAAGATCTGATGCAGTTTCTTCTAGAAGCTTTTTACCTTCTGCTGATTTGAATAGACAATACAAATTACAAATAGATTAAGTGAGAAGATACCCCCATCTTTGTATGATGAAAACAATCTTTTCAAATTTTCCTTTAGCAAACAGAGGGGGAGGGAGAGAGAAAGCCATTTAATGTCCTACTACCATGACAAAGTCTTATTTAGTGATTTGAAAGTGTATGCTGTCAACATAAAAGTGTCTGGGAAGTTACTGCACGCTGGAAGATCTCCTGTACTGAGTAGACCATTCCTAGTCCTTTGGTGCTCCTTATGACCTAAAACTGGTTCATATTATAGATTCTCATGTTATCTTGCAAAACAGTGGCAGACATAAAAACCTTTCTTCATCCCTCTGTAGGCTGGTAATATATATTTTATTCAAAATAAACTTAGTAGTGTCATTCAGTTTCACAAAATAAAAAATATTATTTAAACACGTTCCACTATATTCAGAAAATAAGTTGTCAGAATAGCAATAAATGTATTTCACATATGTTGTTCAGAGAAAGATGCATCTAGGATGGATTTTTGAAAAAAATAAAGTAATGATTTTTAAAATAAAATTATAAAAATAAAAATAAAGTAACAGAAATAATAAAAATAGTGAGCTGCACTTCTCTGTTCACAGAACAGCTTCAGACTGCCTCCTGGTCTCAGTAGTAGCCCTGTATATTCAGAGACTAACAATGCACATGATGATTCTTTAAGCAGTTTTACACATCTTAAATCACCAGATAGCATTTTAGAATTTATTAGCAGCATCTTGTAATATGCATACTTTTTTTCTATACTGTCCATACATTGAAGTCAATATATTAATATAGTTAATACAATAGTTAATATATTAAAAACAAAAAAAGCCCATGGCTTGATGAGAAATTGTAACTGTCAAACAAATTTGTATATAGAAGTTAGCATTATCCTAATATTAATGTAAAGGGGAAACAAAAATATAGCACAATAGTCAAAAACAATTCAAATAAAACTTACTAATACTCAAACATGAAAGTAATTCTGCAGTGAAACATAAGTTTACCTGCAACATGACCTATTTTATTCTAGATCTAAAAAGTTTTAGAAATGTGTTGATTTACTATACAGAATTAATACAGTCCCAGGAACAGGCTTACTTATACATAAATAAGTAACTAAACAATTATCCTCCTGAATTAAAAAAAAAAAAAAAAAATAATATGAATTTTCCCCGGGTTTATTTCCCCATGAATTTTTTTTTTAGCATTTTTAACATAGGTTAANACATGACCTATTTTATTCTAGATCTAAAAAGTTTTAGAAATGTGTTGATTTACTATACAGAATTAATACAGTCCCAGGAACAGGCTTACTTATACATAAATAAGTAACTAAACAATTATCCTCCTGAATTAAAAAAAAAAAAAAATCATATGAATTTTCCCCTGGATTAATTGCCCATGAATTTTTCTGTTAGCATTCTTAACATAGGTTAAGTGCTATATATGGCTGCCCTGAGATAATTCAATATGAGTGTTCTCAAAGTAGAGTTTGAATAACTGTAAAAAATAGTTTTCATTGTTGTTAGTTAAAACTTAAAAAGTGGAAAATATATTAAAAATTGTTATGGCACCCTGTTCAAATTCATATGTTGACTCTTGTGCAATTAAAACTACTCTTCAGATACAGTTATATCTATTATTAACTTAAATTCAGCTGTTTTTAATTTAGATCAAGTTCATATGGAATCTTGCAGCAATAACAACATTAAATAGCTTGAAGAAATATGTCTTGGTGAGTTCTTTCATTTCTACACATGTATGTGCTCTGAACATAGATTTTAACACAGCTAAACCATTTATTGATCCATCCAAAGAAAGTAAAGATACTAAAAACTTGAAGGAATATATATATTTTTTCAAAACATAGTGTAAGGGTGCATAATTATTATGCATAAGAATAAAATAAAAAAAAAGCTTTAATACAAGTTTTTAGATACTCAAATTGTTACAACAGAAGCAGAATTAGTTTTGGTAGAGTATATAAAGGAAATATGATCAATCTTCTGGAAAGCATGCTACTTCTATTTTTCTCTGTGTGTTTATTTGACTAGTTATTGTTTTCTTGGATTTTGTTTTGTTTTGTTTTGTTCTCCCATGGAATAATGGAATATGTAAGGATACCGCACAGGATTCTATAAGTAGTATATGGGGACACCACTGAAGTCTCAGATTCAAACTTGATAATTCTATTAGGGTACCTCATATGACAACATAGTTTAATTTTTTACCAATCTTCTAACAAAGGTTTATTTAGTTCTTATTTACTAGAGGTTATAGCTAATCAACATTTGCAGTGAAACTTCACACAATGGAAGAGCATTAAAGGCAGACAAAAGGAGAGAAAATCAATCACAGATCTCAGTAAGACAAAAAGAATGACAAGTATTATAATCAGGAACAGAATGATAAATCAAGCACCATTTAGAATATCAAAACTGCTAAAGCTTTCATGACCTTGACATTCTTCTTTAGATAAATTCACAAAGAGAAATTTACCATAAAATGTGCAGTGTAAGCACTTCTTGCAAACTCACAGCTATATAATTTCTAGTAGCTACCAGTGAGCTGAAAAAAAAAAAAATCTCATGTTTTATCACATAATGAGAAATGAAGTTCAGATATTTATTTGTACTATAATGCGTTATGTTTAGATTGTACTATGATTTTATAAACCAGAGAACATATTAAGATGGAAGAGCAATATCACCATTATACAAGTCAATTCTGTTACTCTACTGTACAGATATTTGCATGGACAAATATACACACACACATGAAAATATTCCAAAATAGTGATGTTGCATACATATGTAATGTTACATACATATTACATGCTACTAATAACCTAGAATTCAGCTTTCCTAATTGTAGCTGGTTGCATTAAAACATTGAAGTTCAATCATTGTTTGCTTTTATTTTTCTTTCTTTAGTAGATAGAAATTTATACATTCCCAAACATACAATATACAAACATACAATATACTATACTGTTAAATTTGTGGCACAATTCCTGACCTAGTCTGATTTAGCCAGGCAACACGCTCGGAAATAACATCCAGGAGCAGTTTAAAAACAGGCAATTAATAATGAATTATCTTAATACCATCACTTTTGTCTGTGGGTAAGAGAATGTTCTGGCTCAAGCACTGTTTATAGAATTTCAACAGGCCTTTTTGGCAACAGAACTGTCATTACTTTGTTTACTGTGGATACTTCAGGACAGGGAAAATTCTGAATAATTTTTATAACTGTCAGTATCACAATCACTTTATTTTGATGCATTTCACTTATAACCTTATAAAAATAATTCAGGTATTATTATAACAGAAGTTTAACAATACACTGTCAAACATATAGCAAAAAGAGCTTATTAGTTTTACTTGGTGAGTCTGTGATACTCCACATTTAATAGTATTAATAATTATAAATATATTTTGTCTGTTTTAATAGATATCACATAGGGACATATTGTCTATCATTATAAGTTTCTAACATGGTTTTCAATTCCTATCATTATGTAATTTGTTGACATATGTTATCTCATAAATGTTATGCTTCAAATATTTATTCCATTGTATTCTTAACTCCTGAATTCTAATTTACTTATGAACCTGTGATTATTTTTTATCAAAATCAGAACTTACAAGATATGATGATCTAGTACTTCAAGGAAGGAAAGTGAAATAAATTATCTATTATTACTTTCAAAGTTTGATAACTAAAGCATGGAAAGGGCAAGGAAAATAGACAGGTAACATGAAAATACTGAGGACCTTCAGGAGAAACATATATGGCCCAGAAGTCTATTTGTCTTCTTTGAATTATATTGACAGTAGGTCAACCTGAGTGAACTCATACATTTTTACAAGGTTGACATACAATTGAGTTCAGCTTATGCAAAAAGTACTTTGGTGCTATATTTGCTGATGCTGTCATATTCCTTTCCTACTTGTTCTATTGCTTAGCTTTAAGAATGCCTAAGAGTCTATTCAAGGGCATATTTTTATTCATAGTCATTGTCAGAGAACCTATGAAGCACAAACACACTGAACATACTCTCAGAATTGAAGTAAAAAAGCTATTTAGAAGTTGATGAAAGCAGAGAATCAATGTATGTCAAAGGTATACTGCACTGTTTTGTAATCATAAAAATCTTAATTCTTTGATCTAATGGGAAAAAGCGTTCTGTGGAAGCAGCAAAATGACTTGAAATTGGGAGAAAGATGAAACACAGTAAGAAGTTATGCATGACATACAATGGGAACATATGAGAAACAAAATAATGTATGCAACATGATTTTCTTTACAAAATACATTAAACATTGTAAAATGCAGCAAATGTTGCAGCACAGAATATACTTTTGTTAATAGCTAGTGACTGACTTGCAACATGTGAAGGCATTTACAGAGACACCACCAAAACCACCTATGCAACTACAGTATATTGAATTGAATTATTTCTGCAATGGGCTGTTTCTACTACTGTCTTTACGTTGTCTGAAATTTAGAAACATAATTTAAAAGATGTGTAGTAAAAACTGTTAAGTTAAAATATATCATAAATCTTCCTTTTCAGATGCTTAAACATACTGAAACTCACAGTTAAGGTCATGAGCTAAAGGTCCCTCATATCTCAGAGGTACATAGCCTAATATTTTAATTTGAAAATTTTATGCAAAGTTACAAACTACTTCAACTTCAAAAATACTATACTTCTACAAGCACGCCATTTGAAATTACCATTTTACTTGAAACTTAGACTCAAAATCTTAATGAACTCAAGACTTTTTCTTTATTCCCTGTACAATGTCTAAACACAGTAAAAGAAAACAGAGACAATAGAGAATATTATTAATGAAACATCATCTATACTTTTTACTCTGCTAACAAATGCTAAATACCGTGTTTTTTATCTCACTCCCTGTTTCTAATGCACCTAGACAACTATTCACCTGTCTTTAACAGCAAACTAAGTTGAAAGAATGAATCATCCATAATCTACCATTGTCATTAATAAAAAACTGGAAGATTTAAGTGCCTTGACCAGGAGGGAAGCTTTTCCAAGAAAGGAATTATATGTCCTGTTTTTCTAGTACATTCTACTCTGTGTCCAGGCTGCTTTTATCTTCATTTATTTTACTGACAAATAAATAAATGAATAAAGTTATTAAACATTTCAAAATTTGCCTTACTTAATACAAAGTGAAAGTTGAAGTCCTTCAGCCATGGATAAAAAAAAAATACTGAAAGCATGAGTCAAATATATTATGTGTTATGGACATATTCTAGACTCAGGTTGTAAGAGATGATTCTTTTACGCCAATTGCTTCAAAGCTTGCTGATGAATCCTGGTCAAGGGTTGGGAAATCCTTTATCTGAGGGACACGGATGAACAAGGCCAGGGGCAACGAGAGATAAGCCACAGCTTATTGGTCGAAGAGCAGTCTTTTGTGTGGACATATCTCAGAGAGATAGCCATCTCAGGGGGTACTCACATGACAGTTACCCAAGCACCCAGGAATGTCACTTAGGCAGGAAGAAAAGGAGGATGAATGAGGGACCAGCAACCCTGGAAAAAGTGTTCTGTCATCTTTGTTTGTTTGTTTGTTTTTGTTTCTTTTGCTTGGTTGCTCTATTTATTTCTTTTTCCTCTTTAATCCACTTCACTAATTTGATGTTGTTAATTTAAATTTAGGAGCCAGATAATTTTTTTCCTCCAATCTTCTACTGTGTAGGAGATTTTTACTATTATTCTTATTATTACTATTATAATTATTATTTTCTGAGCAGTAGAATGTCTTGCAGTACATTACAGAGAATTAAATTAAGCTTCAGGGTCTATCTCAGCAATGAGAGAAGGAAGAAGTGACTGTCTTATCTAAACTTGTTTCAAAAAAATACTTATGAATATTTATTTTTTAAAATGCATTTATAGTTGAACAAGGTCTTATGATCCTATGACCCCTTCTGAGGAGCGGCTGAGTGAACTGAGATTGTGAAGTATGGAATAGAAGCCCCAGGGAGACCTTATAGCTCTCTACAGTGACCTGAACAGAGGTGATGGCAAGGTGGGAATCAGCCTCTTCTACCATGTAACTAGCTATAGGACTAGAGGGAATGGCCTCAAGTTGTGCTGGAGGAAGATTCAGATTGGACGTTAAGAAACATTTATTCTCCAGAAGAGTGCTCAAGCACTGGAAAGGGCTGCCCAGGGAGGTGGTGGAATCACCGACCCTGGAGGCATTCAAGAAATGTTTAGACCATGTACTGAGGGACATGGTTTAGTGGGAAATATTGGTGGGTATGACGTAGATAATTGGACTAGATGTTCTTGGAGGTCTTTTACAACCTCGGTAATTCTATGATTCTAAGATCAATTTTATGCAAGAAATTATTCTATAATTGAAATGCATGTATTCAGCACTATGCTTAATTCAGTAGTATAAATTGATGAAACTAATACAATTAAATGTTAGCCTTTATTTATTTAAATAGTGATGTTAATAATAATTTCTAATGACATAACTTATGAATGAGCCTTCCCTTCTCTTTAATTTTTAACTTTAGATCTTCAGTCACCAACAAATGGGAAGAAAACAGCTAACTCAGAGATGCTACAATTCACTCTCAGGTGGACTTCATTATATGTATACATACATGAGGCCATAGTTACATAGTTAAAGAACTTATACTTTATTTTGAATGTCTAAGTTTGACTGAAGAGATAAAGTGACCTGTGCCATATCTCTGCTCAGAAAGAAATTTCAGCCTAGCAAAAGACTATCTGTTACAGAAGATCATGACAACTCAATAATCTGAGAAAAATTCCACACAGATCTCTTACACAGAACCATGTAAACTATTCTGTTAGAGGCATATATATATATGAGAAATGTATATGTGTCCCTCATTTATGTAAACATGCATGTATGTATTATAAGTAACAATTCTAGCAGTTATGCTTACCACTTTTTGATTTTTTTTTTCTTAAAACTAAGACCACAGAATTAATCAGCCCCATCTGCATGCACAAAAGACATGACACACAGAACAATAAATGCCTGAAACAAAACCATGCTTCCTTTCACAAGCAATAGGGGAAATTAATGTCATCACTAGGCTGAAGACATAAAGAGATTCAAAATTAAAAATTCTTTGAAAGCTTCCAACAAGATTCCTATAATCAGCTGGAAGATAAGTAATGATCAAAGCTTTTTAAAATAATATTGTTCATCCCATTAGAACTGCTTAAATGTACCCTACTATTGAACAGAAATTATACAAGATTACTGCAGAAACTATGCTATTGTTTCAATAAGAAGCCCAGATGTTTTAAGGGTAGAATTCCCAACTTACATAAGGTTAAAAGCCAAGACTAAAAAATAAACCAGATGAAACAGAAATGAGGAAAAAAAAAAAAAAGAAAAGAAAAATAGGAAATAAAAAGAAGAAAAAGAAGAAAAAAAACAGCTGCAGTTATAATCCTTCATTAATTGTAGCTTACCACTTAATAGGTGTTCAGCTGCTCTTAGAAGTAGAATCATATTGAATTCTTCTCCTGATTAATCTCTTTTATTTTATTAAGCATAATCTCAACTGCACTGCAGTGGATGAAAATAGAAAAATACAGTTCTGTGCATTTTGTTACCATTGTTGCAAGAGATGTTAAACAGCAGTTTCAGATTGGGATCTGAGAATATTCCAAAGCAAAAGTTGAGAATAATTTATGTTTGACAATTTTACTAAATATTTCAGATTTTTTCTCTGAAATCTGACTGAAATTTATTATCTGATTAGATGTGAACCAGCTTGGTCATGTATAGAAAACATTACAAGCAGAAAATAAATATTTCCTTTCATGCAACTGATAAATTTTAAATTTATTTATTTTTATCAAAAATAGGGTCACTCTTTAGCATACAAAAAAAAAAAAAGAAAAAAAACCCAAAAACCAAGAACAGGGAGTAAGACTTCAAATTGTGAAACAGACAAATGTAAAGAAGGCACTAAGAACCTCACCCTTTTCCTTATCCTCAGTGGTCACATTCCCTGCTGCATCCAGTGAAGGATGAAGATTATACTTAGCCCTCCTCTTACTATTAATATACTTGTAAATTTTTTTGTGTGCTCTTTTACCCGGTTATCTATCCTGTCTGTGTCCCCTCTCAGCTTCTTGCTCACCTCCAGCTCCTCACAGCCAGGGCAGCATGATAGATAGAAAAGTCCCTGGCTCAATGCAAGCACTGTTCTACAACAACTAACACAATGGCGTGACATCATCAATACCTCCATCAAATGCAAAACACAACATCATTCAAGCCTCTGTAAAGAAATCAACTCTATTTAAGCCAGAACAATGGCAGAAGGATGAAATGGACTTCACTGAAATCTTAAGTTTGTTCTGCATAATCACACACATTACTGAATTTACATTATATGGGAAAGTGTGACTAAGACTTTAGGAAGGTACTAAACATGTTCTCTAAAACTCTTTACACTGTATCAAACATGTTTTCCACTCTGATTCCTAATCTTGCTCCCACAAAATGACAAAGTGCTAATATCATACTATTTCATTGTAATAGAAATTTAAACTATTTGTAAAGTATTTTACAATTCTTTACAAAGAATCTTAGAATATTTATTGTCAGGAAAGCTTCCATTGCCACCTAGGTAAAGCAGATTGCATCTCAGATCTCACACTTCTCTATTTTTTGTAGGTTTCTTAACAAGCACAAGTAACATCTGTCTTATTCAGCCTCTTCACAGCATCCAGCCACATTGACAGATGTTTTCAAAGCCATACTGTCTGCTAACATTTAAAGGAATACAGTATTTGCATATACACTGGGAATTCCAATCTTAGTACTTTCCATACTGTCTTGTTGTTATTTTTTTTTTAAATCAACATTTTTTGTTCTATACACAGCATTTTGTTTTACTCCTCATAAAGCAGACATTGTGTGCACACATCTGTTAAATCTGAGCTGCATTTATTACAGTTCTGCTCTTCCAGAAACAGGAAGGATTAATTACCACAGACCAACTCTAGAAGCACCCCCGTGTTTCTTAACGCACAAAATTAATTCAGAGTTGACAAAACTCTTTCAGACACAACCTGCTTCCTGCTGATGGTGCTTTATTAGCATATTCTTCCCAGAAAAAAAACAAAACAAAACAAAAAAAAAGCCTTATAGACCCCTTTTACCTCTCCTCAGAGTTCAATTTGTAAAGCACTGACTGACAGACAGCAAAATGGCTTGAATATATCTATGGCAAGTTGCCAAATCCTCCCGATAGAACCACTTTGGAGCCTTTGTTCTGAGTACATTAAAGTCACAGAAGGTCCATGTAGTGTAGACAGTACAGGGCAGGCAGGATGTTCACAGTAAGACAAAACAGCAGGTGATAAATGACATTAAATAACAGTGAGAATTTACCACAGACTAAATTAACTACTGGAGCGAAATGTTCTCAGCTCTAGGGCTATATTAACAGTGAATTTATAATCAGGTAATTATCATTCTTTTTAATGTTCAAGGAAGTCTATATGTAAAAACAATCAAGACAGCTCTATTTAACTTCAGAGGCAAGCTGCTGGAATGAGTTCTAAAAAACTGATAGAGAATAACTCTTCTTTCTATCCTTATTTATATTTATATATTTATACAGTAAGTACTTAAAAGTGATTTGGATATTTGACATGCATCTCTTCATAAAAATTTGATCCACACTGAGTTGCTCCTAGCTAGTCAAATTCTTGAGAACAAGCTTTTGTCATTTCAATTTAAGAAACATGAAAATGAAAATTTACAAGATTTCATTTGAGATGAGATGAAAAAGTGAATGACTGCCATCTATACAAATTCTTATTGCATTCTATGTTCTGTAAGAATTGAGTAATTATTACTAATTAACATTGCTGTAAAAGCACTTGATACTGTCTGGACATTCTTTAGAAAATAAATTTTATTTCTAATAACTTCAGAATCCCAAGTGGGGAGGGAGGAAGGGAAGGAGGGAAGGAAGGAGGGAAGGAGGGAGGAAAGGAGGGAGGGAAGGAGGGAAGGAGGGAAGGAAGGAAGGAAGGAGGGAAGGTGGGAAGGAG
>VXAB01009411.1:0-90928 GCA_013399175.1 Odontophorus gujanensis | reverse complement strand
AGTTTTTTCAGCCAGAACAGTAGGCCAGGAAGACCTAACAGCGGCCTTTCACTATCTAAAGGGGAGGTTTAAGAAACAAGGGAACAGACTCTTTAGTAGGGTCTGCGGTGATAGAACTAAGGGAAATGATTTCAAACTAAGAGGGTATATTTAGGTTGGAATATGAAAAAAGTCTTTGACAGTGAGGATGGTGAACCACTGCAACTGCCTGCCCAGATATGTGGTGGAATGCCCATTCCTGTTGACATCCAAGGTCGGGTTGGAGGGTGCTCTGAGAACCTGACTGAGCTTTAGGTGCTCCTGCTCACTGTAGGGGATTTGGACTAGATGACCTCCAAAGGTCCCTTCTATCTCTAGTTTCTGTTTCTCTGATTCTATTTTCAAATTTCTTTATCAAAACAAAAAACATTACTATGTATTCTTCACTGTTAACATTTTCAGTGGATTGCACAGACTACTAAAGAGTTGAAAATGTCTAATTTAGAACTATTTGGGGAACATTAATTATGTTACTAATACACAATCCTTAATTCTATGCTCTGTTTCTCTGATTCTATTTTCAAATTTCTTTATCAAAACAAAAAACATTACTATGTATTCTTCACTGTTAACATTTTCAGTGGATTGCACAGACTACTAAAGAGTTGAAAATGTCTAATTTAGAACTATTTGGGGAACATTAATTATGTTACTAATACACAATCCTTAATTCTATGCTCTGTTTCTCTGATTCTATTTTCAAATTTCTTTATCAAAACAAAAAACATTACTATGTATTCTTCACTGTTAACATTTTCAGTGGATTGCACAGACTACTAAAGAGTTGAAAATGTCTAATTTAGAACTATTTGGGGAACATTAATTATGTTACTAATACACAATCCTTAATTCTATGCTCTGTTTCTCTGATTCTATTTTCAAATTTCTTTATCAAAACAAAAAACATTACTATGTATTCTTCACTGTTAACATTTTCAGTGGATTGCACAGACTACTAAAGAGTTGAAAATGTCTAATTTAGAACTATTTGGGGAACATTAATTATGTTACTAATACACAATCCTTAATTCTATGCTCTGTTTCTCTGATTCTATTTTCAAATTTCTTTATCAAAACAAAAAACATTACTATGTATTCTTCACTGTTAACATTTTCAGTGGATTGCACAGACTACTAAAGAGTTGAAAATGTCTAATTTAGAACTATTTGGGGAACATTAATTATGTTACTAATACACAATCCTTAATTCTATGCTCTGTTTCTCTGATTCTATTTTCAAATTTCTTTATCAAAACAAAAAACATTACTATGTATTCTTCACTGTTAACATTTTCAGTGGATTGCACAGACTACTAAAGAGTTGAAAATGTCTAATTTAGAACTATTTGGGGAACATTAATTATGTTACTAATACACAATCCTTAATTCTATGCTCTGTTTCTCTGATTCTATTTTCAAATTTCTTTATCAAAACAAAAAACATTACTATGTATTCTTCACTGTTAACATTTTCAGTGGATTGCACAGACTACTAAAGAGTTGAAAATGTCTAATTTAGAACTATTTGGGGAACATTAATTATGTTACTAATACACAATCCTTAATTCTATGCTCTGTTTCTCTGATTCTATTTTCAAATTTCTTTATCAAAACAAAAAACATTACTATGTATTCTTCACTGTTAACATTTTCAGTGGATTGCACAGACTACTAAAGAGTTGAAAATGTCTAATTTAGAACTATTTGGGGAACATTAATTATGTTACTAATACACAATCCTTAATTCTATGCTCTGTTTCTCTGATTCTATTTTCAAATTTCTTTATCAAAACAAAAAACATTACTATGTATTCTTCACTGTTAACATTTTCAGTGGATTGCACAGACTACTAAAGAGTTGAAAATGTCTAATTTAGAACTATTTGGGGAACATTAATTATGTTACTAATACACAATCCTTAATTCTATGCTCTGTTTCTCTGATTCTATTTTCAAATTTCTTTATCAAAACAAAAAACATTACTATGTATTCTTCACTGTTCAGCGTCCTGTGTTTAGCCAGTGTATTCAAACATATACAGTTACATGCCTGCACTTCAGTCAGCACAGCCCAGCATTGACCTCCCTGCACCCTGTTTTCTGTCAACACAGCATTGATAGCACTGTTTGGCTGCTCCTGAGCAACGGGCACAGGCACATGCCCAGGGCCACTCCATAGTGAAGAACCACCACCTTTAAGTTGTGAGGATGGGCTGGGCCACATTGTGAGCTGCGCTAGGCTGCATGTGGGCCATGAGCCAAGGGTTGCACATAGCTGATATGTACTAATACACAATCCTTAATTCTATGCTGACTCCTGGAAATGATTCTTCTTTGAAATGAACTTTCCATGATTGCAAATATGAAAATAAATCTCAACAGGAATTCTTAAGAATAAAATCATAAATTTCTGATTGTCATTGTGGCACAGTCCCAGTAGCACTTCTAGTTTCTCACAAAATAGTCAGATGTCATCCAAAATGCAGGACACAGCTTTCTGCAAGCATTAAACATGTATCTGTAAGAAAGCAGCATTAAATTTATCAAACATTTTCAGTGGATTGCACAGACTACTAAAGAGTTGAAAATGTCTAATTTAGAACTATTTGGGGAACATTAATTATGTTTTTTTTAAAGTTACAGTCTGACAATTTTGCCTTGAATATATAGCAGGTAATTTAAATTTACTACAAACTTGAGATTGCTTTGCCTTCAAAATAATGTGTGTTCCACAGACGTAATATGCAGCAGTTGTCAAATATATAGACCATGAAGAGTTTCCTTCTGCTACTTGTGTCTCACAATAGAACGTCTGGATATTGGAAAACTAATTTTGTTTCGCTCAGAGCTTGATGTGTGTTAAAGTTATTTCAATATCTAATGTAAAGAGACTGAGAAATGCTGCGTCTGTTGACCCTTCAGTACGTACAGCACGCTTATTACACAAGGAAAGGTTTTTACTTTAAGATTTTTCCCAAAAAGAAAGCAATTTTGGATCAAAAATAAATAAATAGATTCTAGACAGATAGATAGATAGATAGATAGACAGAGTCAAGAGTTAAATTCCTTTGTTATTTAGTATTTGGAACTTGCAGCCATTAGTCTGACTGTGAATACAGTTTCAAGGAGAGGTAACCAGAGACTGCAGGCATCTGTAAAATGTTTCCTTTTTTATGCTTCCACACATTTTCTTCAGGTATTTCTGGTAAAACTTAACTGATGCAGTCAACGTCTTCTGAAAACGATCCTGACTCTTTAATCAGTCAAAATGTTTCCAAGCAATAGACAGTTTCTTACCCTAACGTATCCAAATAGGCTCTAAGAAGACGTAAATTATTTTGATCAAAAACTTACTCCTATTGGAGCAATTGTTACACAGGTACAGTCTTTTAAAATGATGTTTCTTCTCAGAGAGAAAGGCGTAGGTGTAAGCTGACCTCAGTGGAAGAAACACATTTTTCTTGTTTGAGGGAAGGAGAAGTGGAATCACTGAAGAACAAAAAAAGCGACATTTTGCTGTACACAGGCTATTTATCTTGCTAAACACAGAGGCCGAGTCACACCATTTTTGTACATTTGAAACTACCACTGATTTCAAAAGAAACTGACTACATAATTTCCCACTCTATGAATAATTCTACTAAATGAATATATTTAATGCACATGAATATTTATCACTTCAAGCTTATGAAGTATTTCTAGTAATGAAATCATTGTGAAAGTAAAACATTATTCTGAATTAAAATGGTCTTTCTACTATATCTGTCTGTCTACTGTTGGAGAAATCCTACAATAATTTCAGTAAGTTTGACACTACCATCTGCAGTGGAGTACAGCTACTAGAAGAAAACAAATGGCATTGGACTGCTCACATGTTTCTACTGACATCAGCAAGGCATCTTTCATCTTCTCCATGCCTCAATAAATTAAGAATCCTGAATATAACTGAAGTATTTATGTAATACATAGTATTGAGGCATTTTATCTCTAACCAGCTAGTTTAAAACATACCAAATCATTTATTCAAATGATTGCTTTGTGGAAGACATATCAATCAAATGTCCCACATAGGTTTTTTTGAGATTTGGAATGAAAATAAGTGAACTATATTTTGGTAAATATTTATTCTAAAGGAGTGCACAATACTTTTTGTACTATGTATTAAAAAAAATGACAATTCTCAATAATAAAATTACAATTGCATTGTTGTTTTCTTTACCAAGAGCAGTTTTACAGTTATTTACATTTTGTATTGATGTGTGGGTGTGAAAGTACATTAAATATCTACACAGTTACTATGCCATATGGAAAAGTCTATAGAATCTATACTTTATTTTCATAAACTGTAGTTAACATATGAATGGTTCAGAATGTCTATTGATAGAGCTCTTGGAAAGGACAAGAGATAGAGGGCTGCTTATTTTTTACTAAGAGATTGCCAAACTGTGTTTAATTTTACTGAAATGATCCAGAAAGATCTGACTTTGATTTCTTAGTTTAAGTGCTTATAAATGATATTTGTTTGTATTATCATTGAAATACAACTTAGGAATAATAAAAGCTTTATTTTCTTGGCAAATTTAGGAAATATGAGGAAAACCAGATGAGAAATCTTTAGGAAGCTAGAAGTAGGTGAAATGAATCACAAATGTAAAGCAGTACAGAACACTGCAACTGTGAACATTAGAATTCCGTTTTCTCAAATCCTGTTGTTGGTGGTTTTGTTTATTATGGTTTTCTTTGTTTTTGTTTTTTTAGATCTCAAAAGCAGAAATTAGCATCATAAGAAGTGCTGAAACTTTACAGTGCTTGTGATTGGGATACTTGCTGAAGTACTAAATGCATAAGTAGATCTTTTGTGTAAATGCTAGTTTATAGAAACCTAGATATATACTTAATTAAGGAAAGACAAAGTTGATCTTACAGTTGGCTCAGGAGTACAGCAACACTGTTCAGAATGCTAGCTGACTGTCAATTTTGTGGCTTTTCTCCATGTGCTGGCAACATTTCCTTCTCTCTCCTGTCAGATCTCAGGTGACAGCCATTCCATTAAGGTGTGCTACAGAGTGTGCTCCTGCTCCTGGGTGCTTTTGCATGCTCCCGTGACTCTCCTCACTATGGAGTTGCTGTAGTTTACGCTGCTAAGTAGAAAAACCTTCTCTTTATCAAAATGGAGGTAACAGAAAAACAAAACAAAACAAAACAAGACAAGAAAAACAACAGTGGAAATAGAGTCAAATTATTTTTGGTACTTAAATCTTCCTCAATTTTACAATTCTCTTCCCTGCTTGTTCTCTTTTACTAGCCATTTCAGCTTTCTATGCCATTTATTTCTGTGATATCTCCAAATCCTTTCTTTCATTGCTGTTTCTTCATGATATTTACTAAACTACCGTCAACAAGCTAATGGCTTCTTCTGATACACAATAGAAGGGATGTCATCCACAAGGACCTTGACAGTCTCGCATGGCAGTGGTATACAAACCTCATGAAGTTCAACAAGGTGATGTGCCAAGTGTTGTACATGGGCTGGGGCAATCCAAACGTCAGAACATATTGACAGATGGATGAGTTGATAACAGTCCTGTAGACAAAATCTTGAGGGTACATATGGATGAAAGATTGGGTATGAGCCTTTAGTGTGGCCTTGCAGTCCAGAAAACCAATTGTATCCTGGTTACATTAAAAGAAGCATCATCAGCTGTTCAAGAGAGGTGATTCCCCTCCTCTATTCCACCCTTGTGAGACCAGTACCTGGGATACTGCATTGAGCTCTGGGGCTCCCAGAACAAGAAACTAATGGAATTATCATAGGAGATCCACAAAGATATTCAGAGAGCTGGAACATCTCCTGTGAAAAAAGGCTGAAAGAGCTGGGAATATTTATCCTGGAGAAGAAAAAGCACTGGGGAGATCTCACTACAGTTTTTCAGTACTTAAGGAAGGATTTCTAAAAAAGAGAGACTTCTTACAAGGGAATGTAGTGAAAGGATACAATGATTGAAAATAGAAAGAGGATAGAGTTAGATTTTATATATATGAAAGAAATTGTTTACAACAAAAGTGGTGAAGCGCTGGAACAAGTTGCCTGGAGAAGTTATGGATGCTCTTGCCCCGAAAATGAAGACCAAGTGGAAGAGGCCTTAAGCACTGGTCTAGTGAGACGTGTCTCTGCCCATGGCAGATGAGTGGACTAGACAGTTTTTCCAATCTAAACTATCTTATGGTTCTATTATTCTTGATTACTTTCCCAAGGTTTCAGGATTAACTGTGAAAAAGTACAGAGCCACATGTATTCAGTTCACTCAAACTTTTCTCAGATGAAAGAAGAAAATTCTTGCAATTAATATTTTTAATTTAATTCTTCTTTTAAATTGCAATTTTACATCTTTAAATCACAAGCTTATTTTTCATTCCCTGTTGTTCATTATATCTATTATTTTGTTATCAAGTAGAATTGTTTGGAAAGTATGCTTATTCTTCCTTTTTTTTTTTTTTATGATGTTATATAGGGATGTTTAAAACTCTTTTCTTTTTTTTAATTTTAAACTCACATAAAGGAAAGGATCTTTATTTTTTGCTGAAGAAAACTATTAAGGCCTGTTAAATACTAAGAAAATGTTATTACATACATAGAAAGTTAAAAGTGTGTCACTGTGAGGTGGGAAAAATTTTATATATATATGAAAGCAATGTAAAATATATTAATATATAAATAAATATTTACATTTATTTAAAAGTAATTCCATCTCCTCAGTCTTTAAGAAACTGTACATATGTAGGCATTCTTCTAAACCTAGTAATCCCTGGCAAATTCACTACTGTAATGTAGTTTTATAACACACACATTCTTTTGACAATCTATACCATTTAACTGTAGAACATTCAGTGTCAGTTGACATGTTGGAACTGACTAGGTGACTGGCTCCTAAACATGGTTACAGTACTTCCCTTAATTTTTTATATATTCTTACCTCTATTTTTCTGACAAGTTTTTTAGAAAGAAAAGTACCAGTTTATCTCATCTACTTGAAACATATGTCTCACATTAAAAGTGACAGAATGAATAAAACCCCATAGGAAACACTAACATGTATGAATATGCTTTCTATAGGAATTGATCTGCTGTTCAAAAAATCACTGTCAAGTTTGTGAACATTATGTGCTCTTAAAGGAAAACCCAACTGAATTCCTTTCATGGGCAGAGGATCCACTTAAGGGTGGAGCTACCATAATTTTGCAACCTTGTTTTAAAAGGGGCTAAAGAAATCAAATGTAAATGGTAGTTGGCACGAAGCTTGCTTTCATAGTTTTCAGTGCTTGTCTGTACTCTAGAGCCTGGTAGAGGGCCGTGGGTGACATGCCTTCACAAAACATTTTCAGTCTTCCATTCAGGACAGATATGGAAGTGTACATCTTCACTGTAGACAAAACTTCCCACTTCCTGTTTGACCTTTTCTATTACAGAGACCCCAGGATAGAAAACCCATTCACAAAAAGTGGGAACTTTCTACATTTCTCTTTAGTCCCTATCCTTAACATTTGTCATATTGCCGCCAATATCAACACTGTCACTGTAGCTTCCCAAGACAATGTTTACCACCTTCCACCTTTCAGCACACCAACATGATGCATTTTCTTACGATTTACTTCTTTTCTCTCAGACACATAAGCATAAAACAGAAAAACAACAGCAAAAAACTTTTCTAAATTGAAAGATTAAATGCAACTCAAATATGAAACATTTTTTTTTATTAGTAAGATAATACCTGAATTTTTTTCATAATAATTATTGAGAGAGGTAAATTTTGCATATGACTTGAAATCTGGAGGAGAGGATAACTCATCAGAGAGCTGCGCTGCCATCCAAAGACACCTCAACAGGCTGGAGAAATGGGCTGACTAAAGTCTTGTGAAGTTCAACAGGGAGAAGTTGTGAAGGACGGAAACTGTTTTCCTTTCTTTTGGCACAAAGCTTGCTTTGTAAGGCCTTTTCTGGTGACAAGACTCTGACTGATAACTGCCGATTATGGTGCCTCAGTGTCTCTGCTTATGGTTGTAAAGATAAGGAGAAATAGGGGCAAATAGTCTTTTCCGGGGGGGTATGGCTTGGAGAAGTTGACCACCACAAAAAGACAACAATGCTCCTGTATGGCAATGAAGGCAACATCCTCTGCTGGCTTATCTGTTGGGCCAGACCCATCACACAAACAAAGAAAAAAGAAAAAAAACCTGAGAATTGAGGAATAAAAAGGCCTTCACTGAACCAAGGATTTTGGAGAGGAACTCTCAAAGAAAAAAATCTTTGACAGAGAATTTCCCGAAGAGAAAAAAATCTTTGGTGGAGAATTCCCTGAGGGGAAAACCTCTTTGGAAGAACCCCTTGGCCTGCTTGCTGCAATCTCCCATCCCCTGCAGAGACCAGACAAGTTCCTGAGTTCAACAGTTCTACTACGAACCTCGCTGGATCCACAGTGGTGATTATATCTCTTTTGCTTTCTGCCAAGACTCCTTGCTTTTTATCTCTTTTCTATTGCTCACTTTCCCTTCCCCATATCCCTAAGCAAATAGTATTTGTAATATACTGACTGGGCTAACATTTGACCCATTGTGTCTTAATCTCACGCCGGGTATACACATAATAAAAGAACCTCGTCTCCCTCCTTTATATTGGAGCGTGACACAAGTCCATAGTCTTACACCTGGAGATGAACAGCTCCATGTATAGGGGCATGCTGGGGGTATCCAGATGGAAAGCAGTTCTGCAGGAAGGTATTTAGGAATATTAGTGGAAACCAAGTTGAACTCACATTCAGAAATGTGCCCTTTCTGTTAAGAAGAATAACAGTGACCTTGTCTGTATTAGAAAAGGTACTGGCAGCAGGTTGAGAGAGGTGATCCTTTTTTTTTATTCAGAGCTGTTAAGACCGTACCTGGAGTGCTGTGACTAATTCTGGGCTCTCTCATTACAAGGGAATACTGAAGACGGTCAAATGGAGAGTCATGAATATGTTTAAGTGACAACAGCATTCCTCTTATGGGGAGAGGCTGAGAAAGTTAAGACAGTTGAGCCTAGAGAAGAAGAGGCTCAGAGATGTCATCAATCTCATCAACATACTCCTAAAAGGGAAGCTGGAGAGAGCATGGGGTCAGGTTTTCCAGTGGTGCCTGTTGCCAAGAAAAGAGTCAAGGTGCACAAAATGGAACACAAAACATTCACTGCAGAGATGACAAAACCTTTATTGTGTGGGTGATGGAACAACAGAATTGGACACACAGAGAAGTAGAGGAGTCTTCTGGAGATCTGCAAAACCTGTCTAGACATAGTCCTGGATAACCTGTTCCAGTTGTCCTTGCTCAAGCAGAGAGTTAGACCAGATGACACCCAGAGGTCCCTCTCAACTTCAACCATTCTTTAAATCAGTAACTCTGTGAAATAACTACTTTTGCTGATTTTGAGACCTAATTCAAATAAAATAAATATGAAATTATATATATATATATATATAGTTGAAATAGCTCTGTACATTTATTCAGTGAAAATCAGTACATTCTCAAAAGAGTCCAGAGTAGTATTCAATTCCAGATTTTTTTTCTGGCACAAATATGTTTGAACAAGAGATGGGAGGAGAAGAAGGAAAGCATAGACCAGAAAATAGAGGAAGGGGAGGACAAAGAGAGCATAAGCACNTGTCTACATATTATTTCCTAAGAGTTTGATAAAAGGAAATTAATGACTGTTCCTGCTTCCACATTAATTGGTGATATATTTATGTAGGTATTGTATCTGATTTACTAGTAATACTTTAACAGCCAAGCAGAAACACTTCTGGACCTGTAGTAGTGGTGATTTGTATTTTATTGGTAGTCAAATATAGCTCTCCTATTATCCTCAATTTAGAGGTTGTTTGAAGAGTTTCCTTCACTTTTCACTTACTGTGTGCTCGAAAACTCTTATTTAATGTCACAGTTGTATTAACTATTCAGAATATTAGACATTCTGTTTTGTTTTGTTTTGATTTTCCAGCTATTATGTCCTGATTTGGAATAAAGAAAAGGAATGATATTCTTGTATGATCTGAAGAATTCACATCCTGCAGAAAACTGGAAGAATGTAATCACTATGATCTTGACTTGGCTACTATTCAATCTCCTTCAAGGAGTTAATGTTAATTTAAAAAAAAATTATCTGTTTGTCCTTTGTTCAGTTAAAAAAAAACAAAAAACAAAAAACAAAAAACAAAAAACACAAAAAAAAACATAAAAAGCCCCACAACTTCTTAACACAGGAACTGATAGTGCAATATTAATTAGATTTTTTCTTGATATTACAGTAACTGACATCTTTTGTTTACTTTTTTTGGTTATTTTCAGTGAGATTCTAAATATTATTGGAAAACCACAAGAACTTTCATTGAAAGAAAAAGAAAAAGGAACAAATGCAGATATCTTTAATTTATACAAGTACTGATTTTATAATATGTGAGTTTTCAAATGAAGTAATTGATATTTTGTGATTTTTCCTATTACCCATAAATGATAATGCATTTAGAATTAAATGAATGGTTTTACCCATTCTCTAATAAACAGTTTTACTTCTATATTTATCAACCATTTCATTCAAATTCTTCGAAAGTATTCATATTTTATATCTTATTTAATTCAGGGAGAAGAGGTCATAGAAGAACAAATGCTAAGTGGAACATTTGGCAGCAAAAATAGTGTCAAGTTATTAATGTCTTCCAGATTAGTCATATGATCATAAAAATCCTATCAGAAACTCATATGTCACAGCATACGTTTGAAAGAGACTTGGCAAATCACTTTTTGCTTCCTTAACTGAATATTTGCTATCCTCCTTATATTCCACCTCTTTTATTTAGTAGATTTCTTCCTCTTTCACCCACGTAGCAGATTAGAAATATTTTCTGCATTTGTCTTTGATTAAAATCTGGCAAGATTACAGGGCATAATAGATGCTTAATTCTATCATAACCCATCTATTTATTTATTTTTTTTACTTACTGTCAACAGTTCCTTAAGCTAAATAAGTTACAGCCTTATAATGTGGCAAATCTGACACCACCAACTATTTTTCAAATAACTCATGGAATTCTGTTGTAGGCAAACTTCATCTGAGCTATTTTTTTTTTCTGGTAAATGCAATTAGAGTAAATTGTGCTTCAATTGCTTGCAACTGTAAATGTTTTGCTATAATTTTTCTTTGTATACTGCTCAGCATTATCTTCTCACCATTCTCAGATTCTTTGAAAACAATTGTCATCCATTCAACTGATAAAAAAAAATGTTAATCATCACTCTGTCCTTTAGAGATTGTTAGTTTGTATTGTCAGTGGCACAGTACCTAGTGCCAAACGTGTAAGGGTGTTATGTTGTCTGTGTTTTGTTTTATTTTAAGACTTATCTTTATTCAAGATACAACAAGGAAACCATAGCTTCTTTATCTCATTTTGGAGTCAGAATCTGAATTCAATAGGATATCCAAACTTTTTTTATTTGTAGACACTGTTTTGCTGTTCTTTGCTTGTGTTTTAATCTGAACAGGTATTTTAAAACTTAAAGCCCTCCTTTTAAAAGGTTTCATGGATATTGTAAAAAAATTGACAGTGCCTCTCTACACTCTCTGTCTGTATCCTCTGCTACCTAAGGTAACTTTTCCAACAGACTTAAGATCTATTTTCTGTCTTTTAGTATCTTGAGCCTGATAATTATAATCAATAGATATTTCAGACTGTTTAGAGAGAGGCATACAAATCTCTGCAGAAGACTTACACTTGATTATAAATATCACAATAAAATTTAAATTTCACTGGCAATACTTACAGCACAGCCTCTTTACAGAAAAATCTCAACGCACTTCTTGCCTAAGTTTCAGCACAGGTTTTGACCCAGTTCCTCTAGATATGATAAACAACTTGATTTACAGAGCTAGAAATAGCTATACAGGACAAGTATCCTCATGTACTTCCTTATCACAGGTTTTCAAATCAAGCAGTTCAGTATATATTGAACATCAGTACTACTGAAAGAAAATAAATAAAGAGGAAAAAATATAAAATGACAAAGGCTTCTAGTAATATTTCAGTCATTTGTATGCAAGCAATCTGTCAAAATGTCAGCCTACAGTATCTTCCAAGCCCTATAATAAAGTCATAGATTTGCAGTTTTCTCAGTGCAAAGCTTAGTGAAGATTAATGATATCAATGTCAATGAAAATCACTTCATAAACAGAAAAAAAAAGAACATATTGAAAATGACAAAAGAAACAGTAATTATACAGTCTATTTTATAGTTGTAGAATAATATTATAAATTGCAAGATCTCTTTTTCTGGTTTAAGTAAGGTAGGTAACCTGTACCTCCTATGTGTATACTTGTTCACAGATAAAACTACATGGGACCATTCTTTATGACAGTGTCTCAGACAAATGCATACATAACATTCCAGCAGTTGCTTAGTAAAGAAAAATACTGAAATTGCCCATGAGATATAACAATTATTTTAGATTCATTGGAAAGGGACCTCTGGAGGTTAATCTTCCTGCTCATGAATGAACAACTACAGCATTATATCTAGACAGCTATTAAAGGTCTCCAAGAAGGGAAACATCGCAACTTCTCTTGGATGACTTGCCAATGCTCAACCACCTAGAAGGAAAAAATTTTCCTGATGTTCAAATTTCTATGTTTCAGTTTGTGCACACTTTTTTATCACATTTTCTCACTGGGCACTTACTGAAAAGAGCTTGGCTCTATCCATTTCATTTGAACCTTCAGGTACTCACATACATGGATAAGATTTCCCCTGAGCCTTCTCTAGCCTGAACATTCCTAGTTTTCCCCTCTTTTTCTCCAGTCTCTTCATCATATTTGCAGTCCTTTACTGGACTCTCTTGGGAGCTCAGAACTGAGCACAGGACTCCAGGTGCAGTCCCACAAATAATGAGTAGAAAGGAAGGATAATCTCCCTCCACCTGCTAGCAACATACTTCCTAAGACAGCAAGGCATGTGTTGGCTATCTTCGCAGCACTGTCAGTTCACGCCTAAGTTGCTGTTGACTCTTTTTATGCAAAGCTGCATTCCATCCAGTATGTACTGATTGGTGCTTGTGGTTGTTTAAGACTTCACACCTTCTATTTTTTAACTTCACAATGTTTTCTGTCAGCCAATTTCTCCAAAAGTTTGAAGTCATTCTGAAATACTCTTCTTTATGCACCACTCCTCCCATTGTCATCGGAAGACTTACTGGTGTTGTACTATACCCTACCAACTAGATCATTAATGAAGATATTGTTGAAAAATAATTTTTTTTTCTGAAGAACTTTACTGACACATGCTAATTTAAAATGTATACACTGTTAAAGAGACCAACCACTCCAATATGCATAATGATTATTTCTGCTAAAGATCTGTGCATGTAAATGCTTTTGTCTCAGATGTCTTCTATTTAAGTAATTTCATTTTTATTTTCTCAGCAACATAATAAAAAGAAATTAGAAAAGAATTCAGGTGCAGTTATTTTTGCAAAATTTTTAGATATAAAACAGTCCTTCCCAAACATCAAGATTTTGTAAATGGAGTTATTTTACTAAGCCTTATTTTAATCGCTTACTGCCATAGCTTTTGAAAACTATGTAGTCAACCCTTACAAATAATAGTGCCCATATCAATCACCTCCAAACAACACACAAAAAGCTTCTGCAAGATTATCAATTAAAGCCTAAGTAGAAGTTCAGTGCAGCTAGAGAAACTGGCTGAATTTATAGCCTCCAAAGGATAGTACACAATTAGTTTCAAATGCCAAACTTCATATGCCACTAAAGTGGCTGTACATTAAAAACAACAAAAATCCTACTGAATTCTTCGTTCATGAGAAATAGACTCAAGAATTTCGGTGAACAAAAGCTATTCTGCTACGTTCATTTGCAAAGGATATAATTAGTTGTTCTTTCGGTTTCCTGGATAAAGATGGCACATAAAAATAATAGGCTGTCAATACCCAAAAGGGCTAGCAGTATAATCTTAACAAAGGAATATATTTAGGACAACAACAACAGATTTTAGCTGAATATCTGTAGTGTTTTAGAAGATTTTATGCCAAGAAAGGTGTATTTGAAATTCATATGGTAAGTGGTAATTATACCTTGTTTATTTTTAGCCCTCTTTTTCTAAAAATGTCTATGGTGGCAGTAGCAAATTCTGCATTAGCTGAAGTTTTTTGCGGATAAACTTTTTAGATTGAAAATTCACTTACTGATTAATGTTTGATAGAGACTGTTTTATGTGCGCAAGCACCATGTTTACCTAAGACACTTTTAGATGTTGAGATGTTGAAATATACATCAGTTTAAAGGAGTTCAAATTAATGCCTTTGAATGTCTTTCAGAGACAGAACAGGAAGACAGAAATAAAGTAAATCTAAAGTCCAAATAAGGATATATATTTTCTGCCCATATTTTAATTATAGCTAACATTAGGGCCTTGTGGTTTCATATTCAAATTCCATATTAGAAACATAAGATTACAATTCCTTCTTAACAAGTGTGTAATTGCAAAGGTGACCTGAGGGTAACATTTTGCTATTAAATTGCTTTGACTTCCACAATATTTCAGGTGTATACTTTCAAGTAAGTACAAACTCAATAGAAGCAGGTATTTTAATGTACAATCATGGGTGAGTAGAGTGAGATAGGAATTTTAAAAATTACTCCTCCTTTGAAATATTTTATTAAGTTGGAGAAAAATAAACTTTTAATTGATCTTGAAAGTAAAACTATTTCTGCCATTTGCATTTCTGGTATATTTCTGATCAAAATAGGGGAAAACTGCCTCCTCCAGTTTGCCTCCGTTAACTGTACAAAGACAAAGTAAAAATTATGCTGCTCACAAAAGACATCCCAAAGGAATTTCAGATAGTTCTGCAAGAAGGTGACTAGGCTGTTGATCTGCTGCTTGTTTGAGGTCAGTATGCAGAGCTGAATGTGAGGAGCTACCAGAAGTGTGTCAGAAGAAACTGGTGTACATGACACACAGCTATGCATGAAGCTGACAGAGACTAATAATGAGCCAGATGGCCAGTGCAAAAGTCCAATGGATAGTGAAGACTGTCACTGTACCATGGTGGTCTGATAAGTCATGTCAGCCTTGGCTGGGTGCTACCATGTCAACCAGAACTCCAATATGAGCTGGAGTCAAAGGAGTCAAGTGATATGACACAACTGATACTGTTAATGAATTTTTCAAAATCTCTTTGTCAGCAGAGTGCAGGTCAAAGATTGCTTTCATTTGGAGGGATGTTCACTACACATGGAATTGACTGCTCCCAGGGGGGAAACACAGCCCTGCCATTTGGCATGGGCTGATCCAGACTGCTATGGAACAGGGAGAAGCTCTTGAGCACTTGAAACACATTGATTGCATCAATATATGGGACATCAGAGCAGAGGAAGTTTTTGAGAAAGGGAAGAAAATAATCCAAATAATTCTGGGACCTGAATGGGAGATCCAGTTCTTAAGAATAAAATGACAAGATAGATGTCATCAGATACCTATGGATGTGAACATCAAAATAACTGCTGAGTTTCCACCAACTAGCAAAAAGGAAACACAAGCTTTGTTAGGTTGTTACTGTGTATTAATATGGCCTTAACTGGAGTACTGAGTCCAGACATGTGGAGTTCTCAGTACAGCAGACATGGATCTGATGAAGTATGTCCAGAGAGGAGACAATGATCCAAGGGATGGAACTCTACAAAAAAAAAAAATGCTGAAAGAGATGGCACTGTTAAGCCTGTAGAAGAGAAGGCTCTAAGGTGACTTGACAGTGGATTTTCATTATCGAAAGGGGAGATACAAGAATCATAGAATCATAAAATCTTTAGAGTTGGAAGGGACCTCCAAAGGCCATCTTGTCCAACTCCCCTGCAATAAACAGGGACATCCACAGCGACATCAGGTTACCCAGGGCCTGATCCAGCCTCAATTTGAAAGTCTTCAGGCACAGAGTATGAACCATACACCAAGCAACCTGTTCCAGCACCTCACCAACCTTACTGTTGAAGACTGGAACAGTATCCACTCCCTATTCCATATCATTTATCATAGAATCACTGAAACACCTGAGTCAGAAAGGACTTATATCTGACTTCAATCTAGCCCCATCAATAAAGATGCTGAACAGGACAGGCCACAGTACCGACCCCTGGGCAACACCACTCGTGACTGGTTACAAACTGGATTTAACTCCATTCATCACCACTCTCTGGGCATGGTCCTCCAGGAATTTCTTTCCCCAGCAAATTTTGTACCTATCCAACCCGCAGGCTGTCAGGTTCTCCAGGAGAATACTGCGGGAGACAGTGTCAAAGGCTTTGCTGAAGTTAAGGTAGACGACATCAGCAGCCTTTCCCTCATCCACCAGACCAGTCACTAGAACACAGAAGGAGATCTTACTGGTCAAGTAAGACATGCCTTTCATGAACCTATGCTGGCTAGGCCTGATTCCCCAGTTGTCCTTCACGTGCCGTGTGATATCCCTCAAGACAATCTACTCCATAATCTTCCCTGGCACTGAGGTCACGCTGACAGGCCTGTAGTTCCCCAGATCCTCCTTATGACCCTTCTTGTAGATGGAAGTCAGATTGGCAAGCCTCCAGTCTTCTGGGACCTCACCAGTTGACCAGGAATGCTGATAGAGGATGGAAAGTGGGTTGGCTATCACCTCCACCAGTTCCCTCAGCACTCTCAGATGGATCTTATGAGGTTCATATGGGCCCACTGCTCAAGCCTGTCTAGGTCCCTCTGGATGGCATCCCAACCCTCTGGTGTGTTAACTACACCCCACAGCTTGGTGTCCAGCAAACTTGGTGAGGGTGCACTTGATCCCACTGTTAATGTCTTTGATGAAGACGTTAAAGAATACCGGCCCCAACAACTGACCCTGGAGGACACCACTCATCATCAGTCTCCAGCTAGATACTGAGCCATTAACCACCACCCTCTGGACTCAATCCTGCCTCCAGTTCTTTGCCCATCGAACAGTTCACTCATCAAATCCATATCTCTCAAATTTGGAGAGAAGGACATTGTGGGGTATTGTGTCAAAGGCCTTACTGAAGTCCATATAAAAGATATCAGTGCCTCTTCCCTTGTCCATTGGTGCAGTGACACCATCATAAAAGGCTGCTAGGTTGGTCAAGCAGGATTTGCCCTTGCTGAAGACATACTGGTTCTCCCATATCATCTCCCTGCCTTCCATGTGTCTTAGCCTAGATTACAGTAGGCTTTGCTCCATGATGTTCCCCAGCACAAGGTGAGACTGACAGGTCAGTAGTTCCTGAAGTCATCCTTTTTCCCTTTTTAAAAATGAGTGTGATGTTAATTTTTCCAGTCACAAGCGACTTCACCTGATTGCCATGACATTTGAAATGTCATAGAGATGTCTCGGTGACTACATCAGCTAATTCCCTCAGGACACTGGGATCCATCTAATTGAGGCTAAGACTTGTAGATGTTCAGCTTCCTCAGGTGGTCACAAACCTGATGTTTGCTTACAGTGGGAGAGATTTTGCTTCCTTAAGTACCTTTTACCAAACCAAATGTTTGAGGGTTATATGATGAGCAGTTATCAGAGAAGACAGAGGCAAAAGAAGTTAAGTTCCTCAGCCGCCTTCTTGTCTGTTGTTATCTGCTTGCAAGAAAGAAGGGGACAAACTCTTTAGCAGAGTCTGTTGTGATAGAACAAGGGGAAATGGTTTTAAACCAAAAGAGTGCAGATTTAGCTTGGATATAAGGAAGAAGTCTTTTATAGTTTGGCTGGTGATGCACTAGAACAGGTTGCTCATGCTGTGGTTGATACGCCGTGCCTGGTTGGATCAGGCCCTGGGTAACCTGATGTCGCTGTGGATGCCCCTGTTCATTGCAGGGGAGTTGGGCTAGATGACCATTAAGGGTCCCTTCTGACTCAGATGTTTCAATGATTCTATGATAAATGGTATGGAATAAGGAGTGGATACTGTCCCAGTTTCAGCTGGGAGAGATTTGATTATTTATTTATTTATTTACATAATGTCTAATGTGGTGCTACATTTTGGCTTTGGGAGAAAAACAATGCTGATAAAAAAAATGATGTAGTAGTTGTTCTTATGCAGTACTGCACATACCCAAGGACTTTTTAACTTCTTGTACTGTCCTGTTACTGGGAGGGGGTTGCGAGGGGACAGACCCAAGACAGATAACTTAAGCTGAGCAAAGGACATTCAGGACGTTCATTTACCTGACTATTTCTGATTTACCTTTTTCCCATTTAGACACTCTCCTTATATAGCCACCACTGCTTAGACACTTAGTGAATCATTACCAAGCCATTACCATTCATCCAGCACCTCTGAATTGTAATACTAATATAATATTGTTACACATACAGATTAATTAACATTGAAAATAAATATGCTAGATATGAAAAAGTACAATATGGTATTTTACTATGTAATTCAATTATCTTATTCCCACTTATTCCTCAATTGCTCTGCTGCAGGTTTCTTAATCTCTCTAGTCTCCGTTGAATTGTCTTAGTTTGTCACATAACAAGTCACACCCGTCCTACTTCCAATTTCCCTTCGTAACCTAGCCATGTAACACATATGACAGTTCTGAGTGTAATCCACTGATATGTACATAACAAATTTTATCTACACAAAGCCAAGCAAGATGAACTGTAGTAATAGCCTCATTTTCTTTGGAAATCAAAGGGCTTGATAATTTTCATTCAATTAACCATTGTTTTTCGCAAAACATGTAAAAACCTAATGTTTTCAGACTTCAGCCCCCCCTGCCAAATACGGTAGAAACCAGCCAGAATGCACCTGTCAAAAGGAATAGACACTGGTGACCAAAAAATACAAAAAAATAAATTAAATTAAATTAAATTAAAATCGCCAAATGTCTTTATTGTTTTTTTTGTTTGTTTGTTTTTGTTTTTTCTTTTCTTATGATATTCAGCTAATGTTTCATAAGACATGGTCTGCACCTAAGGGGCTCACAGTTTGAAAAGCACAGTAGAAAACAGCACAGAGACCAAGTGAACTATGTATCTGGCATTATAAAGAAACTTCTAAGAAAATTACAATAATTTCTTTAAAAAAATTAAAGCACTCCCAGTGATTTAATTTCACGTTAAGAGTAGATGAAATGGATCTATGTGCAGGAAATTTATTACTGGAAAGTTGCATAATCAAAAATAGACCATTGGAAGAGCAGGTTTACTGGTGTTTTGAGCTGTGGGCCAGCACCCTTATGGATAGATTTCTATGCTAACAAAGTATGTGCAATGTGAAGAGTGGATTAGGGAAACATGAATGCTGTTGCTTTTGCCTATTTGATTCTTTCAAGGTTGGTATTACTGTTTTACAAACCTGATCATATTCTGACTCCTCATTTCCCAAAGTTTAGGTCTTCTTTGCCACTACTGGTTAAAGGAAAAGATTAGTGTTACTTCCAGCATACTTCTTAGTCAAGACAAGTTTTTGTTGTCATCCAAAGCTCATGTGTTAATAGCCATGATCTTTTGAATAGTCCTCCTTATGAAATTTGCTTTCCTGTGCTAATGGCCACAGCCTTATAGAGATATATATTTCTTAAATGAGTTTGCTGTATTAGTTCCTTTATTTCAATTTTTTCCATGTGTAGAGTGTTACAAGTATTCCAAAGGGGTGTGGCTGGAATAGCACTTTCTGAAGTATGTAGGTTGCTCTGAAGGTAATGTCTCCTATTTATTTCCATGGAAACTATGACAGATAAAAGGAGCACAATAATACTCAGCTACAAAATACTCTTTTTTTTTTTTTTTAACTTAGTCACCACTGTTAGCTATGCATTTTTGACAATGATGAATAAGAGCCTACATGCTATGCTCGTAAAATCTACACCAAAGGAGGTGACCTACTGTCACTGTCACTGCTGCTGAAAGGCACCACCCGTTGCCTCACTGCTTACATCCACTGTTTGGTCTCCATAAATGTTCAGCAAGTGTCAGTGAATGCCAACAAAGGAATTCAATAACATGTCTTTGCTTCATATTTACTTCCATGTCAGACATATTTTGTCAGACTTTCCCTCTGCTGCCATGTTGCCCAGCAACAAATTTAACAGAATACTGGTGGGAAGGTTCAGCCTATGCTGCCATACCACCAACTTCCACTTCTGACATCATGGGACAACGTAATAAAATAGAAGGTATTGCTTTCGGACCAGATCCTATTGCATGTTAATTTGCATTCAGTAACATGTATAAGTAATAGGTTGGACTTTAAGAATCATGTAGTGCAGATCTAAACAAGAACAACAACAAAACAACAAAACACCTCCCCACACACAACTTCATTAGAAGAGTTGATATTCATAATTCTAAAATGAATTTTCTATTGACCTACTTATAGATAGTACATACATTTGTATTCACTGAAAATACAGATACAAAATCCTGGCTTTAAATAACATTAATTGTTGTTTGTTATTTTTAAGTAAAAAGCTTCATTTTTACAAAGTGTTTGTTTTTTTTGTTTTTGTTTTCTTTCCACTTTCACATCTCATTAGGAATTCGTACCCACTGTCCATCATTTCTTTACATTTTCTGTGGTATGTAATGCTTCAAGTTTCATCTTAAAAGGTTAAAAACTATGACTGCACTTTCCTGAATTGAAAATGTGATTTAACATAACAGAGGATATATCTACACAGCAGTGTAGAGGCAGATTCAGGCAAACTGTGTTCCAACACAGCAGGTTCAAGCAAATACCAACTGAAAACCACTTCAGTCTCTCAGAGGTAAGCCTTAACAATTCCCATACAAACAGGCACTAAACTGTGTAAATACCTAGTCCTATTATAGTGGAACACAAGAAAGACAGAGTAACTTGTCTGGCTAGAAATATCCTTATAAACTAAGTTCACTTATAGCTATAATAATTTACTATAGTTAATTGATTTCTGACTTCCAAAATTATGGGTTTGCTTTTGTTGTCTTCATTTGCTTGTTTGTTTTTATTATTGTTATGTTATGCGGTAGTACATACTTCATATTTTTAATTTGCTATGCCCTTAGTACTACTCTTCCTATATAAGAGGGAAAATACAGAAAACTGTGACAGTGTGCTCCTTCCTACCCTCAACCTACTCCTTTGTCCTGGTCATTTCACTCCAAGACTGATAACACTCTCCTGCTGAATACTATGAGTCAATCATCCTATCCCATAAGTAAAGAAGAGGCCAAGAACCCTTTGAGCTTTAATCCTCCTAGCAAGAGAGTATTTGACCTCCTCAGCTCCATCTAAATATTGTGAAGCTCGAGTGACTATAGTGGAATATGTGAAATAATTATTGGAGGTGATTTATTGGCATATCTCCATCTTAAGGTGCAACATTAAAGAAAGCTCCAAGGTTAAATGTGATGAATATGCAAGGAGTCTGTTCCATACTAATTCTTTAAGTAAAACAACCTACCACATTAGATGTTATTAACACTAGGGAAACTTGGAATGCTGACTGTAAGAACTGCAGTGCAGAGGATGGAGTAGAGGGGAAATCCCCTGGTCAGACTGTGATAACACCACAGTGATGAGAAAATGATGACACCATGGAACTGATAAACTGCACAGTTGTCACCCTGAGTCAGCAGCTTTTCATTTTTCTGTTGCACCGATCACAACAAAGATTTGCATGACTAGAGTCATTAAAGCTCCATCTAAAAGGGGTAAGACAATAGCATAAAAATAGCTCAGGAGGTAATGAATCTGGGTGAAGATGTCATTGCAGACAAGTTGCAAAGACACCACTGAATTCTGGGATGAGTCAGTGGATTGAGCCTCTCTTGCTCACCCTGGGAAAATTAAAAATCTCTAGTGAATTATTCTGTAATTTAGTATGTTTACAGTCAGCTCTATTATTCACGTTCTTGATTTTTACACATTCTCTGAAGACAGTGTGTTTATTACTGGCAATCCAAAAGAAACTTTAATCTGTTGCTTCAGTAAACAACACTATTTATTAATCTATCCATGAAAGTTCTCAGTGAGTGTGACTATACTCCTAAAGGGTGGCCATGTTAGCTCATTTGAATGTGACTAGAATTATAGCACTAAACTGGGTGATCACTCAGAATCTAAGCGCAAAATCCCCAGTCCCTCTGAAATCTGAAGATAAGCTGAAATGTAAGGGGTTTATTTCCTACCTTACATCTTTACCCTTAATATAACAAAGAACACATAAAGATTTCCAATGAACTTTAAAAGAACAGATAAGAAAACAAAAAAAAGTTTTAGGTTTTCCAGTATTACTACTGTGAAATGTGTAAATTGATCTAAGCAGTGTAGAATGAGAAAGCAGAAACATCCAGTATGTTGATTGTATTGTAGAACAACTGCTTACAATTTAAATGCAAACAGCTAAAAGACTGTGGACCAGAACACATGATGACATGACAAGGAGTAAGAAGTCATTGCTTCTATTCCTCTTCTGACTTTTGGATACAGGGCAAACCCTGGAGGAAAGGGCTAGTGAAAAAGAAGAGAGCAGCTAGATTATAGTTAGAGTTGGTGATAGATTTTTTTCCCCCCCACATTTCCTAGGAGCACAGTAGCAGACATATTCAAGTACGAAGGTAAAATGAGAGAAACTGTTGATTCAGCTTCAGAGGGACTAACAAAACTTTAGCTTTCTGTGTTTCAACCAAAGTTTTTGCTATTAAAGATTTCTGCTGGAAAAGTGATTTTCTTCATTCCTGTATATTAATTACCCTTCCACATAATAGCAAATAAGATGAATAGGTACCAAAGTTTTATTATTTAATGTTCAACAGATTAGCTTTCCTAATTCATAGACAAATTGTCAATTAAATCTCATTTAACTAAAGGAGCAAGGATATTTAACAGTACGTAAAATGAAGATACAGAAGACATTTCTGTAGTGTTTGGAAAAACATAAGAACTTTATTACACATTTATTCTTTTTCAAATGTCTGTTTTTATTCTTAAGAAATGGTAGTATAAATATATAATTTTTGTATCCTTCTCTCCCCCCCAACCTTTATTTAAGGCAAGAACTGACAATTTTCCCTAGAAGATAGGGTGGAGAAAGAAAATAAGCTCCCTTAAAATGGAATATAATTTCCAAAACCTTCCATCTTTGAGCTATAGAATCAGAAAATATTTAATTAATAATATCAGTGTTCCTATAGTGGTGTACTGGATCTGAATAACATGTATAGAATGTTTCTTAAATTTATGTAGGTGGCTCTGAAAGTGATGCCTCCAATGTATTTCCATGGAAAATGCAGCAGATACAAATCACAATAACACTATTTGATAGACTTGATCAAAATTCTCAGCTACAAAACACTTTTTCAACAGAGGCATTACTTTCAGAGCAATTCCTCATATATGCAATCTCATTATAAACAGCAATTTCTTCAGCAGAAGACTGAACTAGACAAAATTTATTGCAGGAAAAAATATTAAGGTTCTTATTAATCTGTATCACAATAATTCTGGTATTGCATTCAAGGAGAAAGATATTCAGGAAGCAGAGAACTATTTAAAAAAATCACAGTGTTGAATTCAACTTCATCCATGTGTATACATGTGCTGATAGAGAATGTAAAAGGAAGATTTGAGCATTAGGCTACAAATACAGAATACAAAGCAAATAATAAAACCCGATAGAGGTTCTCATTCCTTTATTGCTAATGCATTAGCACCTATGTCTTACTACCTTGGGCAAAGAAGATTATACTGAATTAGTATAATCTGAATATATAAATATATCTGAATATATACTGAATTATACTGAACTTATACTGAAGTTTTAGGCAAAATCAAATACATTAAAGCATGAGCATGTTCTCATATCTTCACATCCCTTTTTTTTTTCCACAGCAGACAAAATAAAAGTTTTCTAGACTTGGTGAACTTAACTTAGTTCAGTCAACTGTTCTAACATCATAAGCCGAATATTGGATCTGTGCTAATCTTTTAATATCTGAGTTAATATCTTAGAAATGTAGGTGAAATAAGGTCAAAGCCAAGATGACTAAAGAGTATAATTGTCTTTGAGTTATTTCAGAGGAAAAGAAAAAAAAATCCGAAATAATGTGTAAGCATAATGGTATAAACACTGTATTTTAAAATATGTTTTATCTGGATTTTCCAAAGAATTCATAAGCTCTACTTGCAATATGAGGTGTAGCTCTTACTAGGATTGGTTAAAAATCTGATGAAGAAATGATTTGTGTTCCATCTTTCTTTACATAGAGAGAAGTCGGGAGAGAAGTGGGACTTCCAATTCTAAATAAATTATGATTTTTTTATTCTCTATTCATGAACATGAGCAAAGATTAGAAAATAAATCATTATAATAATAAAACTGATTTTTTTCTAAGATTGGTTTATTAGTTAACATATTTTTTTCCAGTAAAAAAAAAAAAGGTTTTTTTTTCCTGCCCTGCCCTTTTTCTTTTACAGTTATTTAAAAAAAAAAAAAACAAAAACAAAAAAACAAAACAAAACAAAAAAAAAGCCAGAAAAAAAATTGTAGATCCCAGCTGGTATAATAATATTTGGTATATATATTTGGTATATAATATCTGGGAGGGAGAGATTTTTCTGTGGCTAAACAGCAAACTGAAAATGAATGTTATAGTCCTCCAAAATTGCTCTGAATAATCAGTATTATATTATTATTAAATACTGAAATATCATGTAAATGATTTTTTTAAATCAGTGTTATCTAGAGAGAAAAAGTAATTCTGTAAGTTGCGTAGGGTGTACTAAAAATAGATCTAAGTGAATTCTTCTTTAATATATTCATATTGTACTGGAAACTGTAATTGCATGACAAGGGTCTAGGAAAAAAAAATGCCATTGAGTCAAATAATCAACAGATACACCTTTTTCATAGTTAGGATATATTGCATATTTTACTAGTAATCAAAATTCCTATAAGTCGAATTTAAAACTCATAACTTGGTATGTATACCATTAGATCTGTACTGATAAATTGAAACGGATTTTTTTCATTTGAACTTAAAAAAGAATCTCAGTTATGCATTCATATAATATAACAAAATATGAGTTACTGAAAAAGCAATCAGTTTAGACAGCTCATTAATCTTTCTCATACAAATATTGTGATCTCTCTATCTTTCCTCAATTTTTATGTGTATGATTTAAAGATCAAAGATATGATAACTAGTTTCCATGACAGCTTGAGATACAATGTGTTCTGCAACATGATGAACAATTAAATTGTGATTTAATTTGCCTTATTATTTTACGGTAACATAACTTTAACAAAATAAATATGTTCTGATTGTGCTATGTAGGCGAAGCTGTTTCCTTCCTCAACACTACATTGATGCATTTGCTAAAATTAAGCAGATTTCCACTAGTCTAAATAATCTGTATTGACATGGTATTCTTTCATGGAACCCAGAATTATGCCTCCATAGCTTTCATTTTCTAATGATACTGGCTCCCATGGAGCTATCTTGTGTACCAGAAACAGTGCAGCAGCAACATTATGTTAAAAGACTGTTAAATTGGCTCCAATATTTGAGTCAGCTTGTCCAGAATTTGCTAACATGGATATTTCCAACTGGTGCGACTTTGCTAAATACTCTCAAGAAAATCTTTCCATTATTTTCTATAAACTTTTGGCCATGGTGTGACACCTATAGCAATAAACTGCACATATATGGTATAGATAATGTACATTTTTAGAATGTTAGTCTTAAAATAAAATATAAAAACAGTATCTTAAAAAGCATTGACAATTTTTTCGTTGTATGTATAATACATTTTTATGTATTACTTGTGTGTTATAGACATAGTAATAGATCAAGTACCTTACTCAATTTGGAGGGAAGGAATAGAATCTATAGTTACCAGTGCTGATCGTAGAGATGTTTCAGAGCAAATTAAGTACTCACTTTGAGATATACTCACCTTTATTCCACTTAGAAATAATACAAAAACTTGATGTAAGTACAAGAAATCCCATGTTGCAATCTGTGGTCATTGCCTCTCCCTTCCTATAACAGAGGACTAGTAAGACATTGTCTCTGTTTTCACAGAATCACACAATTCTAGGTGTTAGAAGGGAAAAAAAGAAAAAAAAAATCCACATACACATGTGCAGGGGAAAAAAAACAACAACCAAAAACCAGAAATAAGTAATACTCCAGCCATTTTTCAGCACCAATAGTATAGATTGTATTTTTAAGCAGACTTGCTTGAGATTTAAAAAAAGACACTGAAAAGTCATATGTGCAGTTTTGGAGAACCAAATGTATAAGGAAAGTAAAAAGAATAAGAGTAGTTATTTTTTTCTATTAATCCCAGAGAATTAATCCCCACACAGGAAATAGTTAAATAATAGCAATTAGAAGAAAAAGAAGGAAAGGAAGAAGAGAAAGAATAAAGAAAAAAGAAATTTAGAGAAGTTCACATTTTCTCCGAAACCATGACTTAGCAGAAACCATGACTTAGCAATTAAAAATTCAGAGACCTGAAATGCACCTTTTATAATTACAGCATCAGTCTCTCTTTCCACTGGGGCTAGTCCTCAAGTTTTTCTCTAATCCTGTTATTTTTTGCTGCAAAAAATAATCAATTTTCATTCTTTTACTTTTGGAATACCTGTCTTTGCTGATAGATCTTGATGCTTTTCTGAGTGTGAAATCCATTCCAGAAAAATAACAAAAACAAAGAAACAAACAAACAACAAAAAAACATCAAAATAAATGGATGAGAGGAAGAAGAAGAAATATGTACTACTATTCATTGTTACTTTCTGGGATTATTTATAAATACACAAATGGATGAGTAGCATCAGCTGCTGAGATCAAGAAATGAAACAAAAGAACTGCTGAACCAACGGAAAATAAAGAAGAGATGAACTACTGCTATTCCTAGCTATGTGAGTGAAGAAAGTTGATGTTGCTTCCAGGCAAACATAATATGAAATAATATAAGTCTATAGGGGAATGCTATCAAATATGAATTCATTTTTTAGGCACAATATATATGTACATTAAATTGGTAATATGAATTGTCATAATCATTTAGTAGAATACCTTGTTTTCTTGTTAAATATCTGGTTCTCTTAAAAACCTTCAAAAATTCACAGCTGTACCAAACTAATTGTAACTGGATGAGTATATCTTCTAAAGATGCCATGATAGACAATTAACCAAAAATGACAACATTCAACACTGCAGAAAAGTTATTTGAAACAGAGAAGAGTATTTGGAAATCTGTGATGTTTTGAGTCATGTACTTTGGATTCTGATTTTGGTTCTAACCATTCTAAGTATCCAAGTATGCCTTTTTTTTTTTTTTTTAATAGAAGTCTTATCCTCTTATTATAATAAATACTCTCTTCTCCATTCAGAAGATTCACAGGTTTACAAGAAAAAGTAATTACCCACATGAAATACAACCAAAGATAATAAAAATTTAAAAAACAACAAAAACAGCAGGTGATGATGGTGTTGGGGGGGGGGGGGGGGGGGGAAGGAAGAAGAATGAGTCTAGCACTTCTCCCATCTGGATAAGGAAGTAATAACATTTCTTCCAATTTCTATTTGTTTTGGTAAAATGTCACAGATTCTGACAGAGACATGTCTTAACCTGTAGAATGGAAGAAGCCTCCACAGTTTAAAATGAAGTGTATGTTTTACAGACACTACCTCTAAGATCCTCGTTCTGAATAAAATCAGAGGCAAAATCTGAGACTAGTAATAAGTACTGCAGCATAACTTTGTCATACTGAGCTCACATTAGTTACTATGGGATGTATGATGGTGGAGTTCCAGATCCTAAGTGGTAGAAGCAAAATAAAAGTAGGACTGCTACCCTGGACTACAGGAGAGCCAACTTTGATCTCCTGCAGGACTTTCTTGGAGCTATCCTGTGGTCAAGGGTGTTAGAAGGCAAGGGGGGCTGTGGGAGCTGGTCAGCATTTAAACGTTTCTTCCAAGTTCAGGATCGGTGCATCCCTGTGAGTAAGAAATCAGGCAAGGATGGCAGGAAATCTGTGTGGATGAGTAAGGAGCTCGTGCATAAACTCAAAGGAAAGAGAAAGATCAATGAAATGTGGAAAAAGGGTCTGACCACTTGGGAAGAATATAGGAATATTGTCAGGGTCTGCTGGGAAGTGATGAGGAAGGCCAAAGCCAACCTGGAATCGGACCTGGTAAAGGATGGAAAATAAGAAAGGTTTTTATTAAGTATGTCAACAGTAAAAGAAAGATTAGGGAAATGTGGGTCCTCTACTGAATGAGGGGAGTGTTCTGGTAATGGGGGATGCAGAGAAGGCAGAGATACTGAACACCTTCTTTGCTTCTGTCTTCACTGTGGGAACTCCCCCTCAGGACTTCTGGACTGTGGGAGTAAGTGAGAGGGTGTGGGGAGAGGAGCTCTGAGGAGAGGGACTTGAGTGTTCTGGTGGACAACAGGCTGACTATGAGCCTGCAGTGTGCCCTGGTGGCCAAGAAGGCCAGTGGTATCTTGGGGTGCATTAAAAAGGGCGTGGCCAGCAGGTCAAGTGAGATGACCCTCTACTCTGCCCAGGGGAGGCCTCATCTCAAGTACTGTGTCCAGCTCTGGGCTCCCCAGTACACAAAAAGACAGGGATCTCCTTGAAAGAATGTAGTGGAGGGCTGCAAAGATGATAAAGGGCCTGGACCACCTCTCTTATGAGGAAAGACTGAGAGACCTGGGTCTGTTCAGCTTTGAAAATAGAAGACTGAGAGGGGATCTGATCTACGTCTATGAATATCTAAGGAGTGGGAGGCAAAGGGACAAGGCCAGACCCTTCTCAGCACTGTGTGGTAATAGGATGAGGGGAAATGATCACAAACTGATGCATAGGAAGTTCTGCACAAATATGCATGCAAATTTCTTTGCAGTCAGAATGACAGAGCACTGGCACAGGTTGCTCAGAGAGGTGGTGGAGTCTCCTTCTCTGGAGACGTTCAAGACCCGCCTGGACGTCTACCTGTGCAACCTGGTCTAGGGAGCCTTCTTTGGCAGGGGGGTTGGACTAGATGATCTCTGGAGGTCCCTTCCAACCCCTACAATTCTGTGATTCGGTTTACGATGTTGGCATGGGCTTACCTCTCAAACCTGTCCAGGTCCCTCTGGATAGCACCCCTTCCCTCTAGCATGTCAACTGCGCCACTCAGTTTGATGTCATCTGCAAACTTGCTGAGGGTGCACTCAATCCCATTGTCCATGGCACCTACAAAGATGTCTAATATCACCGGTCCTGAGAAATGCCACTTGACACTGGTCTCTACTTAACCAGTGAGCCGTTGACTGCAACTCTGTGAGTGTGTCTATACAGCCAATTACTCATCCTGTGAGTGGTCCATCCACCAAATCCATTATTCTCCAATTTGGTGACCAGGATGTCATGCAGGACAGTGTCAAACGCTTTGCACAACTCCAGGCAGATAAAGTCAGTTGCTCTTTCTTTATCAGTTCCTTGATGAGGTTGAAGTTTGCTCTCCTGAAGCCCAGAGTAGCAAGCTTGCTGAGCAGTCTCTCTGACACCCTAGGGATCTCGAACTCCACCATTTTGTGGTCACTGCAGCCAAGGCTGGCCTTAAGTTTCACACTAGTCACCAGCCCCTCCTCTGTGAGAACATGGTCCAGCATAGTACCTTTTCTCATTGGTTCCTGTACCACTTGGAAGAAGTTATCAACACTTTCCAGGAACCTCTTGGATTTCTGATGCCCTGCTCTGCTGTCCCTCCAACAGATATCAGGGTGGTTGAAGTCTCCCATTAGGGCCATGTTTTGTGAATGTAAAGCTGTTCCTATGTTTATACAGGTCAAATCAGGTAAGATGCAGCAACTGGGGCTGCTGGCATTCTGTGTAAGCTTGTTTATATAAAATATAAAATATGCTTGTTTAGGAAATTACATAAAATCGTCAATAATCCTTTGGAAATCACATCTGGCTGGAAAGAAAGAATTCACCCAAGTTCACACTGTACAAAAGAAACAATCAGACAACTCCCCTTAAATAGTTAAAAAACAAAACAATACAAAACAAAACAAAAACAAAAACTAAACTAAACCTCCTTACAGCCAAATAATTGCAAAACTATACCATGTATAAATTCTATTCCAAAAGTACTGCTTCTGTTTTATTTTGTTGACCCATAATATCAGAGGCAGATCCTGTGGTATGGTAGTAGAGGTTCAGCCTTCCTACCAATATTCCTTTACATTTGTTTGCCCTGTGATGGATGGCAGCAGAGGGGCAGTCTGAGGAAACGGCATCTGACATGGAAGATAGCATAAAGGAAAGGTGTGGCACTGAATTACTCCACTCAGAAAAAATAACACCCACTGACATTTATTGATACTTACTGAATTTTTATGGAGACCAATCAGTGAATCTGAGCACATTAAGGTGGATGATGGTGCATTTCAGCCACAGTGGCAGTAGGTCACCTTTGCTGGTGCAGATTTCTACAAACGTAGAAAGTATGGTCTTATTTATTGCTCCCAGAAATCATAGATAATGGTGGCATTAATATTGAAAAAGTATGTTTTGTAGCTGAGAATTTTCTCTTTCAAAATGTGCTATTGTGTTCTCTGTATCGCTCGTAGTTTCCCTGACAATAAATAGCAGGGACTACTTTCTGAGAGACCTAAACACATAGTTTTTCAGAAGTACTGCTAACACACCGAAGATTGCAGCATACAGATTACAAATATTCTTACACACAGAGTGTCTTATTTGAAAAATAACCTAAAGGTATCTTTACATATTCAATGATGGAAGAACAAAGATAAATATAATGCTGTATACCTGACAACTAGATGGCAGACAGTTGATACTAAAACCAAGGCCAAATACTATACAGAAGAACTGGCAGAGTCATTTGACTGAAACTGCTTTCTTCTCATTATTTACATATTTTCACAAAAGGATTGGTCTCCCTCCATACTTTTTCATATGCTAAATGAAAATTCTTTATGAACTCTTGTTGACACCATTTTCAACACAATAGAAATAAAATAGGTAGTATGTTTGTTATCCTTTTAACAACAGACAAAAAAACCCATCAAACAAACGTGATCACTCTACTGCATATCATGTTATCATCAACCTCACTATTTCTCTTGAAAGATAATTATCAAAAAGAAATGTTCACAAGGTCCATCTAGAAGAGTAGATAGAAGCTGATGTAATNGGAAGGAAGAAGAATGAGTCTAGCACTTCTCCCATCTGGATAAGGAAGTAATAACATTTCTTCCAATTTCTATTTGTTTTGGTAAAATGTCACAGATTCTGACAGAGACATGTCTTAACCTGTAGAATGGAAGAAGCCTCCACAGTAAAATGAAGTGTATGTTTTACAGACACTACCTCTAAGATCCTCGTTCTGAATAAAATCAGAGGCAAAATCTGAGACTAGTAATAAGTACTGCAGCATAACTTTGTCATACTGAGCTCACATTAGTTACTATGGGATGTATGATGGTGGAGTTCCAGATCCTAAGTGGTAGAAGCAAAATAAAAAGTAGGACTGCTACCCTGGACTACAGGAGAGCCAACTTTGATCTCCTGCAGGACTTTCTTGGAGCTATCCTGTGGTCAAGGGTGTTAGAAGGCAAGGGGGGCTGTGGGAGCTGGTCAGCATTTAAACGTTTCTTCCAAGTTCAGGATCGGTGCATCCCTGTGAGTAAGAAATCAGGCAAGGATGGCAGGAAATCTGTGTGGATGAGTAAGGAGCTCGTGCATAAACTCAAAGGAAAGAGAAAGATCAATGAAATGTGGAAAAAGGGTCTGACCACTTGGGAAGAATATAGGAATATTGTCAGGGTCTGCTGGGAAGTGATGAGGAAGGCCAAAGCCAACCTGGAATCGGACCTGGTAAAGGATGGAAAATAAGAAAGGTTTTTATTAAGTATGTCAACAGTAAAAGAAAGATTAGGGAAATGTGGGTCCTCTACTGAATGAGGGGAGTGTTCTGGTAATGGGGGATGCAGAGAAGGCAGAGATACTGAACACCTTCTTTGCTTCTGTCTTCACTGTGGGAACTCCCCCTCAGGACTTCTGGACTGTGGGAGTAAGTGAGAGGGTGTGGGGAGAGGAGCTCTGAGGAGAGGGACTTGAGTGTTCTGGTGGACAACAGGCTGACTATGAGCCTGCAGTGTGCCCTGGTGGCCAAGAAGGCCAGTGGTATCTTGGGGTGCATTAAAAAGGGCGTGGCCAGCAGGTCAAGTGAGATGACCCTCTACTCTGCCCAGGGGAGGCCTCATCTCAAGTACTGTGTCCAGCTCTGGGCTCCCCAGTACACAAAAAGACAGGGATCTCCTTGAAAGAATGTAGTGGAGGGCTGCAAAGATGATAAAGGGCCTGGACCACCTCTCTTATGAGGAAAGACTGAGAGACCTGGGTCTGTTCAGCTTTGAAAATAGAAGACTGAGAGGGGATCTGATCTACGTCTATGAATATCTAAGGAGTGGGAGGCAAAGGGACAAGGCCAGACCCTTCTCAGCACTGTGTGGTAATAGGATGAGGGGAAATGATCACAAACTGATGCATAGGAAGTTCTGCACAAATATGCATGCAAATTTCTTTGCAGTCAGAATGACAGAGCACTGGCACAGGTTGCTCAGAGAGGTGGTGGAGTCTCCTTCTCTGGAGACGTTCAAGACCCGCCTGGACGTCTACCTGTGCAACCTGGTCTAGGGAGCCTTCTTTGGCAGGGGGGTTGGACTAGATGATCTCTGGAGGTCCCTTCCAACCCCTACAATTCTGTGATTCGGTTTACGATGTTGGCATGGGCTTACCTCTCAAACCTGTCCAGGTCCCTCTGGATAGCACCCCTTCCCTCTAGCATGTCAACTGCGCCACTCAGTTTGATGTCATCTGCAAACTTGCTGAGGGTGCACTCAATCCCATTGTCCATGGCACCTACAAAGATGTCTAATATCACCGGTCCTGAGAAATGCCACTTGACTCTGGTCTCTACTTAACCAGTGAGCCGTTGACTGCAACTCTGTGAGTGTGTCTATACAGCCAATTACTCGTCCTGTGAGTGGTCCATCCACCAAATCCATTATTCTCCAATTTGGTGACCAGGATGTCATGCAGGACAGTGTCAAACGCTTTGCACAACTCCAGGCAGATAAAGTCAGTTGCTCTTTCTTTATCAGTTCCTTGATGAGGTTGAAGTTTGCTCTCCTGAAGCCCAGAGTAGCAAGCTTGCTGAGCAGTCTCTCTGACACCCTAGGGATCTCGAACTCCACCATTTTGTGGTCACTGCAGCCAAGGCTGGCCTTAAGTTTCACACTAGTCACCAGCCCCTCCTCTGTGAGAACATGGTCCAGCATAGTACCTTTTCTCATTGGTTCCTGTACCACTTGGAAGAAGTTATCAACACTTTCCAGGAACCTCTTGGATTTCTGATGCCCTGCTCTGCTGTCCCTCCAACAGATATCAGGGTGGTTGAAGTCTCCCATTAGGGCCATGTTTTGTGAATGTAAAGCTGTTCCTATGTTTATACAGGTCAAATCAGGTAAGATGCAGCAACTGGGGCTGCTGGCATTCTGTGTAAGCTTGTTTATATAAAATATAAAATATGCTTGTTTAGGAAATTACATAAAATCGTCAATAATCCTTTGGAAATCACATCTGGCTGGAAAGAAAGAATTCACCCAAGTTCACACTGTACAAAAGAAACAATCAGACAACTCCCCTTAAATAGTTAAAAAACAAAACAATACAAAACAAAACAAAAACAAAACCTAAACTAAACCTCCTTACAGCCAAATAATTGCAAAACTATACCATGTATAAATTCTATTCCAAAAGTACTGCTTCTGTTTTATTTTGTTGACCCATAATATCAGAGGCAGATCCTGTGGTATNGGAAGGAAGAAGAATGAGTCTAGCACTTCTCCCATCTGGATAAGGAAGTAATAACATTTCTTCCAATTTCTATTTGTTTTGGTAAAATGTCACAGATTCTGACAGAGACATGTCTTAACCTGTAGAATGGAAGAAGCCTCCACAGTAAAATGAAGTGTATGTTTTACAGACACTACCTCTAAGATCCTCGTTCTGAATAAAATCAGAGGCAAAATCTGAGACTAGTAATAAGTACTGCAGCATAACTTTGTCATACTGAGCTCACATTAGTTACTATGGGATGTATGATGGTGGAGTTCCAGATCCTAAGTGGTAGAAGCAAAATAAAAAGTAGGACTGCTACCCTGGACTACAGGAGAGCCAACTTTGATCTCCTGCAGGACTTTCTTGGAGCTATCCTGTGGTCAAGGGTGTTAGAAGGCAAGGGGGGCTGTGGGAGCTGGTCAGCATTTAAACGTTTCTTCCAAGTTCAGGATCGGTGCATCCCTGTGAGTAAGAAATCAGGCAAGGATGGCAGGAAATCTGTGTGGATGAGTAAGGAGCTCGTGCATAAACTCAAAGGAAAGAGAAAGATCAATGAAATGTGGAAAAAGGGTCTGACCACTTGGGAAGAATATAGGAATATTGTCAGGGTCTGCTGGGAAGTGATGAGGAAGGCCAAAGCCAACCTGGAATCGGACCTGGTAAAGGATGGAAAATAAGAAAGGTTTTTATTAAGTATGTCAACAGTAAAAGAAAGATTAGGGAAATGTGGGTCCTCTACTGAATGAGGGGAGTGTTCTGGTAATGGGGGATGCAGAGAAGGCAGAGATACTGAACACCTTCTTTGCTTCTGTCTTCACTGTGGGAACTCCCCCTCAGGACTTCTGGACTGTGGGAGTAAGTGAGAGGGTGTGGGGAGAGGAGCTCTGAGGAGAGGGACTTGAGTGTTCTGGTGGACAACAGGCTGACTATGAGCCTGCAGTGTGCCCTGGTGGCCAAGAAGGCCAGTGGTATCTTGGGGTGCATTAAAAAGGGCGTGGCCAGCAGGTCAAGTGAGATGACCCTCTACTCTGCCCAGGGGAGGCCTCATCTCAAGTACTGTGTCCAGCTCTGGGCTCCCCAGTACACAAAAAGACAGGGATCTCCTTGAAAGAATGTAGTGGAGGGCTGCAAAGATGATAAAGGGCCTGGACCACCTCTCTTATGAGGAAAGACTGAGAGACCTGGGTCTGTTCAGCTTTGAAAATAGAAGACTGAGAGGGGATCTGATCTACGTCTATGAATATCTAAGGAGTGGGAGGCAAAGGGACAAGGCCAGACCCTTCTCAGCACTGTGTGGTAATAGGATGAGGGGAAATGATCACAAACTGATGCATAGGAAGTTCTGCACAAATATGCATGCGAATTTCTTTGCAGTCAGAATGACAGAGCACTGGCACAGGTTGCTCAGAGAGGTGGTGGAGTCTCCTTCTCTGGAGACGTTCAAGACCCGCCTGGACGTCTACCTGTGCAACCTGGTCTAGGGAGCCTTCTTTGGCAGGGGGGTTGGACTAGATGATCTCTGGAGGTCCCTTCCAACCCCTACAATTCTGTGATTCGGTTTACGATGTTGGCATGGGCTTACCTCTCAAACCTGTCCAGGTCCCTCTGGATAGCACCCCTTCCCTCTAGCATGTCAACTGCGCCACTCAGTTTGATGTCATCTGCAAACTTGCTGAGGGTGCACTCAATCCCATTGTCCATGGCACCTACAAAGATGTCTAATATCACCGGTCCTGAGAAATGCCACTTGACACTGGTCTCTACTTAACCAGTGAGCCGTTGACTGCAACTCTGTGAGTGTGTCTATACAGCCAATTACTCATCCTGTGAGTGGTCCATCCACCAAATCCATTATTCTCCAATTTGGTGACCAGGATGTCATGCAGGACAGTGTCAAACGCTTTGCACAACTCCAGGCAGATAAAGTCAGTTGCTCTTTCTTTATCAGTTCCTTGATGAGGTTGAAGTTTGCTCTCCTGAAGCCCAGAGTAGCAAGCTTGCTGAGCAGTCTCTCTGACACCCTAGGGATCTCGAACTCCACCATTTTGTGGTCACTGCAGCCAAGGCTGGCCTTAAGTTTCACACTAGTCACCAGCCCCTCCTCTGTGAGAACATGGTCCAGCATAGTACCTTTTCTCATTGGTTCCTGTACCACTTGGAAGAAGTTATCAACACTTTCCAGGAACCTCTTGGATTTCTGATGCCCTGCTCTGCTGTCCCTCCAACAGATATCAGGGTGGTTGAAGTCTCCCATTAGGGCCATGTTTTGTGAATGTAAAGCTGTTCCTATGTTTATACAGGTCAAATCAGGTAAGATGCAGCAACTGGGGCTGCTGGCATTCTGTGTAAGCTTGTTTATATAAAATATAAAATATGCTTGTTTAGGAAATTACATAAAATCGTCAATAATCCTTTGGAAATCACATCTGGCTGGAAAGAAAGAATTCACCCAAGTTCACACTGTACAAAAGAAACAATCAGACAACTCCCCTTAAATAGTTAAAAAACAAAACAATACAAAACAAAACAAAAACAAAAACTAAACTAAACCTCCTTACAGCCAAATAATTGCAAAACTATACCATGTATAAATTCTATTCCAAAAGTACTGCTTCTGTTTTATTTTGTTGACCCATAATATCAGAGGCAGATCCTGTGGTATGGTAGTAGAGGTTCAGCCTTCCTACCAATATTCCTTTACATTTGTTTGCCCTGTGATGGATGGCAGCAGAGGGGCAGTCTGAGGAAACGGCATCTGACATGGAAGATAGCATAAAGGAAAGGTGTGGCACTGAATTACTCCACTCAGAAAAAATAACACCCACTGACATTTATTGATACTTACTGAATTTTTATGGAGACCAATCAGTGAATCTGAGCACATTAAGGTGGATGATGGTGCATTTCAGCCACAGTGGCAGTAGGTCACCTTTGCTGGTGCAGATTTCTACAAACGTAGAAAGTATGGTCTTATTTATTGCTCCCAGAAATCATAGATAATGGTGGCATTAATATTGAAAAAATATGTTTTGTAGCTGAGAATTTTCTCTTTCAAAATGTGCTATTGTGTTCTCTGTATCGCTCGTAGTTTCCCTGACAATAAATAGCAGGGACTACTTTCTGAGAGACCTAAACACATAGTTTTTCAGAAGTACTGCTAACACACCGAAGATTGCAGCATACAGATTACAAATATTCTTACACACAGAGTGTCTTATTTGAAAAATAACCTAAAGGTATCTTTACATATTCAATGATGGAAGAACAAAGATAAATATAATGCTGTATACCTGACAACTAGATGGCAGACAGTTGATACTAAAACCAAGGCCAAATACTATACAGAAGAACTGGCAGAGTCATTTGACTGAAACTGCTTTCTTCTCATTATTTACATATTTTCACAAAAGGATTGGTCTCCCTCCATACTTTTTCATATGCTAAATGAAAATTCTTTATGAACTCTTGTTGACACCATTTTCAACACAATAGAAATAAAATAGGTAGTATGTTTGTTATCCTTTTAACAACAGACAAAAAAACCCATCAAACAAACGTGATCACTCTACTGCATATCATGTTATCATCAACCTCACTATTTCTCTTGAAAGATAATTATCAAAAAGAAATGTTCACAAGGTCCATCTAGAAGAGTAGATAGAAGCTGATGTAATCTCAGTGTTACTAAATACACACTGTAAAAACCATAGAACATGAATTAGTTTATCCACTAGTGGGATGCCTGCGATCATACCATAGGCAAAGATAACCACACACAAAAATCAAGAGCATCACTTCCAGAATGGTAGTTCTCAACAGGCTTTATAATTCTAGTTAAGGCAAGTTCACTTATCAAACACTGCCTTCATTTTTTGCTACCTTCACAGTTTCAATCCTCTGTCTACACAGACTAGCTGAATTTGAACTCTGGATCACAGACTCTTTATTCAGTGACAGTATTGTTCTAACGTTTTTTTTGTTTGTTTTTTAAAGCTGAGGGTTCAATTACAGAGGACAGTTGCATTACCCCTAGGGGGTAGAAAAACCTACTAACTGTGAATGAAATAGGAATGCCTCTTCCTCTATAAAAATCACTTACATATTCCCCTACAACACCCCCCTTATACTTAATGATATACTAAGGCATGTATAATTAATTAATTATACATGCTCTGATACAGCTGCACTGGCTGTTAACACGGGGAGAAAAAAAGCTGAGCCTACCACCTGTGCAGGAGGGGAAATAATAGCCCTATTGAAGCTGTCTTAGCCTTTCCTGCTTTACTGGTTTTCTTTTTACCCTATAAAAGGGAAAAAGAAAGAGAAAAGAAGTAAGTACTTTTTTTTCAGATATGTTCTTTATCTTACTGGACTTCAGATGAGACTTTCTGTTTGGAAATCATGTGTAAATATGATACTGGTTTGCCTATCAAGATATACATTTTCTCCTAAGGCAGTGACTGACAATCTGTTAACGTAGTGTATAATGGAGAGGGTAGGGGGCAGATCATAGGCCAGACTGTTAGTTGGTATAAAAGAGGTGTTAATGCCATTGACTTTAATACAGCTATGTCAGTATCTACCAGCTTAAGATTCTCTGTACTGCAGCCTGTAGACCATTTGTGGTTTCCAAAGCCTTTGTCTTTAGTCCACAAAAGAACCTTTTAATTGTGCTATACTTGACAGGATCATAAAAATGTGCTATTATCAATTTACCAAGTGGTTATCTAAAATTCCTAAGGATTAGCTTTTCTCCTTGGAAACCCGGAGTCGTGAGAAAATGCACTCAGCTAAATTCAAACTGAATTTGGAGATGACTACTGGAAACTTTGATTAAGTTTCTTAATAATGTGATAACTCATTTTGAATTTTCCTCAGGATTTTATCCTGTAGAATGAAGATCTCTCCTGCTTGTTTATTGAAGAAAAACAGACTTGCTTGAAATTAATGGAAAGAGTCCTGGAAGTTTCTATGAAGGTAGGATTTCAATGGCTTCTTTACAGTGTGAATATGCGTCATAGTTGTTTACTCTTTCCAAAGCACCTTACAGGAATGTAAAGGGCCTAAAAGACATGACACAGCCTTCCCAAGTTACTTGCAGAAGTCCTTGCTCTCCCCTTATTATGTCTAAATAATTTTTAAAAAGAATGACTTCTTTTTCTCTTTCACTTTTTGTAAAATATATTTTATTTCATGGCTGAAATCTTCCAGTGCTTTAAGCATTACATCCTAACATCAGCATGCCCCACAACTCTGAGTAGTAAACATTTTTTTCTTCTCAAAATAAAAGGCATATCTGCATATATGAAGCTCAGAGAACAGCCAGGTAAATTAAAAAATATCAAACATTCTGTAGCATGGAAATTGTTTCCACTAGAACAACTTTTTCCCAAAAGGTGGCTGCACGTAGGCAGTTGGTGAAATGATCTCCTGATGTCTGTCATTGCTGTAGCACATGAGATATTAAAAAACAAAAAAAAACAACTACCAAATTCTGGCTTTGAAACATACACATCTCAAAAAATGACACCACTGGGGAACAGACTATCCTCTGAAGGCAGAGTTGGTCCATGTTATGATGAACTGTCTTGAAGTTTCATAGATGTCTCAAGGAGTATTAGAATGGCAAAGCTTTACAATCATTAACGACAGTGTTACCAAACACATAATAATATAAAAAAAAAAAGTTTTTCATGGAACAATTAAAGCTTCCATCAATTATATTTTGCATTAAATATTTTTTCAGAAATATCAAATTCAGTATGGAGACTTGTCTTGAATGTCCCTTCTCTTCATTTTCTTCTAGCCTGCTCTTGAAGATACTCCTACCTATCAGTGTTGAATGAGAATTCATGTCTAATGCACCCAAGACATGATAATTTTTCCTGTTTCTCTTTAATAAAACTTGTATTTTAAAGTGTTAATTTACATAGCTGCAATCCTTTTAAAAAGATGCCTCTTCCACGTGCTCAAATCCAGAATGAAAATTAAGCAGAATAATCCTAGATCTCATGTCTCCTGTACTTTCTTTGTACGTGACAGATGTTGATATCAAGGCAACTAGTTTAAGGCTAGTAAAAATGCAATGTTCTTAAAAATACTTGATTAACGTTAAAAAGTGTAGAAGTATCTGGCTGTAAATTCCAATAGTAGCCTTGAAATTCTTCAAATATTACTGTAGAGTTTAGAAAAAAAAAAAGGAAGATTTAAACTATACTAACTTCTTCTCCTGGTAGAAAGCAATAGATTATTTCACAAGATCTCAGAATAGCTGAGAGTAGAAGGAACATCTGGAAGACATCTGGTCCAAGCCTCCTGCTCAAGCAGGGCTACAAATCTAGTATTTATTTTTTAATTAAGTATTCAGTAATTTATTAGGTCAAGAAATACATTAGAACTAAATATCTAAATACAACAAATAAAGCTTCATGATACCAAAAATACAAGTTTGTAAAAGAATTTAGGCTGGAAAGGGAAAGCTTTTTTCCTTCAAATGGTTATATTGGTGTGAGAGTTACAAAGACTGCCTAGAGAAATAGTGAGTATCAATTTCAAGCTTTTGTTTTAAGTTTCTGCTCTACTGTGTCATGAATTTATTTCACTTTTATGGTTAAATATAAGCAATAATATCCATGTTCAGTTGAAAATCCATATAAACTCGCTGAGGATTTTGGGTGCAAACTACTTTCAACACATACATAAGAATAGATATAAAACATTGTCTTGTTACCATGTAGTAAAGATGTATTTTTCAATAGAAAATGAAACTTTTTTCCTGTATTCTGTGCTATTCTCAAATAATCATTTTGTTACAAACAGATTGATATAAGATGGTTAAGAAGAATCTGTCCTCTCTATAAATTTTACATTCCCCATGATCCTTCAATGGAAATAATGCTGTGGCATCTCTTCCCATCCTAATGAAAATTTTCAGAAGTAAGACATTCTCTAAGTTAATGATCCTTCTTTTACTCAAGTAAAGAATGAAAAACTGGAAAAAAATATTCTCCATTTACATCTCTGTCAACTTCTGATAAACCCAAGTCTGAACTCAATTGCAACATAACTCTGTGAGGGCATATAAAACCAAAAATAGATCAGCTAAATGAAAGGAGCAAAATGAAAACAGCAAAATTCAATCAAATAAATGGCTTATGCCTTTGTCCAATTTGCTATGTATTTTCATTCCTGACTCATGCAGAGGACTAGATGATCCTGAGAACTCGTAAGAGGTAATGTCCTGCCTCAAAATTAGGAAGAGCATTGGTAAGTCAGTCTAGTGCAAATGCTACTTAAATAAAGAACTTAAGTTCAGTGATGTGTCACAAATTATGTTATGAACTTAACATTTTTTTTTTCTGTAGAAGAAGTAGAAAGAAGGAAGTTTGTTACTGCAAGTTTTTCTACCTGCTTATAAGGACCCTTAGAGCTAGAAATAGCCCGTATTCAGCAAACACTGTAAGAGTCAAGACAGTCACTGGTTTCTACATAGCAAAAATTCCACTCTTAAGCCATGCTGTCACTTAGACAGGTCCCACTGTAATGTCAAACATTTCCTGAAAAGACCTTTGTTCCTTCTGATAGAGCTCTATCACTGTTGTGATGTACAATAACCTGGTAAGCCTTCATTTAGCACCTTTCTGTCACTATTTAGCCTTTACACATTCCTAAACACTACTGTCAAAATGGTTTTTGTAGTGATGGAGTGCTCACCAGTGGTTGAAGCGGAATAACAAAATATTTTTCTGTCAAAATACAGCCTGTACCCCACACTCTCGCTGAATCTTTATTAACTGTCATTTAGTCATCTAAAAGACTAGCTGTTTATACATAATAAGGTCTCTGAGAGCATAATATCTCTAAAAAATCTAATTCTGTAAGAGACATGTTCATCAGAAAGTGCTTTAACTGGACTGTATTTGTCTCTGGATAGTAAGGAAATATCTTCTTATAATCATGCTTTATATATCCAATTCACCTATTCTATGATGGAAAACTGGGGGGAAGGGAATCAATATTTCTCTCAGATTAGAACACTTACTGTTAATTCTATCTAAAAGCTAAAATAGAAAAACTCAACAATTGAAAGATGTAGGAGTATATGTAGATAAAACTGCAGAAAGCTCTTTATTTGGAAAATATTGAGTTTCATATTTTAAACTACTGAAGATTTATTAATCCATCAATCAATTCTACAGGATGAACTGTAAAAAGAATTAAGATTCTTCAGATTTAATCATTCTACTCCTTGTCTTTTGTCTTTTCTACTCAAAAGTAGAAGTACATTCATGAAGTAATTAAACTTTTATTAGGAATATTTAAGGTTAAGATGTTTTTTGTTATGTCCAGCGCTCCAGGTACCTTCTCCATTATACAATTCATTATACAATTAGTATATGTCATCCTAACATGCAGCGACCAGCCAACATGATCTTCTTTTCATGGAATCCCTAAAGCATCCATTCTAACTAAACAGTTGAAAATTTAATAGCCCTTAACGAACCTAGAGAAGAGGGATCTATGTAGGACACAATCAGTAAAGTCAAGGGAGCCTAGTAAAGGACACAAGACTTTGGCTACATAAAACCTGATTCAAAAAAATGACTTCTGTTTCTAGATTACATGAAATCTAGGTGATACTTACATTGGTATTGAAGTGAAATACAAATAATATTTAAACTGTACTTCTGCTTCCATAGCAGTTTAGTCTACTCCTAATAAAGGGTGGTGTCATTTTCCTGCTTGAGAACAGCCCTGCAAAGTAGGACCTGGGGGTCCTGAAGATTGAAGAGTTAACATGAGCCAGCAGTGAGCTCTTACAGCTCAGAAAGTAAATGACTTGAGCTCCAAAAGAAGAGGGGTGGCCAGCAGGGACAGAGAGGTGATTGTCCCACTCTACTCTGCTCTTGTGTGGCCCCATCTGGAGTGCTGCGTCCAGGTTTGGAGCATCCAGTACAAGAAAGACAGGGAGCTGTTGGGGTCCAGAGGAGGGCCACAAACATTATCAGAGGGCTGGAGGACCTCCCCTACAAAGACAGGCTGAAGGAGCTGGGCTTGTTCAGCCTGGAGAAAAGAAGGCTGCGAGGTAACCTAATTGTAACCTTTCAGTACCAAAAGGGAACCTATAAACAGGAGGGGAGTCAATTCTTTGAAGGGGTATACAACAGCAGGACAAGGGGAAATGGTTTTAAGTTGAGGGAGGGAAAATTTAAGTTAGATGTCAAGGGGAAGTTCTTTACTATGAGAGGGGTGAGGTGCTGGAACACGCTGCCCAGAGAGGTTTTGGATGCCCTGTCCTTGGAAGTGTTCAAGGCCAGATTGGATGGGGCCCTGGGCAAATTGGGCTAGTATTAAATGGGGAGGTTGGAGGCCTGTGGCAGGGAGTTGGAGATTCATGATCCCTGAGATCCCTTCCAACCCAGGCCATTGTGTGATTCTGTGATTATTTCATTTTTGTATTCTTTTTGAATAAAACTTATGCAGCATATTTCCTTTTATAGGTTTTTGGTAGCAAAGCATCTATGTTGAAGTGGATATATTTTGCAGATAACTAGAGTATGCTCTGTGGTGCTTTTGACTGCAGTTTTTTATTCCTAGGTTTCTGTACATTAGGTCTTAGTACATTCTAAAAAGAATCAGCTTTGGAAGTGCCTTTATATATTTATTTATTTATTTAATGTTCTAATAAGAAAAGTGAATGCTTACAGTATCTTATTGTGAGCACATCCTCAAAAAGGTAGTTCTTTTGGATTCCTCATCTCAGTAATAGATGTAAACAGTCTCTTTGTAGAAGATAGTTTAAAGCAAGATAACAAATCTGTGAATCACTATCCAGTGAAGCCAAAGTGCAGGCATAAACTAAATGTGGGTAAATTATGTTTCAAGACCCCTCTGAAAATAAAGTGAAAATAAAGATATCTAGTCTAAACATGAAGAAAGAAACTAACTTTTTAACTTAGGAATATACACTGAAACTCCAGATCTCTGTTCTGGGGTTAGCTATACTGCCTCTTACTGAGAAAATTAGGAAAAATAACAATCCATTATCTCTATTATAAATAGAAGTGGTAGAAATCTTATGTTTTCTAATGATAAAGAAAAATGAAGTGAGATTGTTAAACAAAAAAAATGTATCTATAGAGAATGCCCATGTGAAATATGGAAATACGGCACTTCACTGACATCTTCACAAATGTTTGTTGGTGTTTTTTTTTCCCCTCCAGTCTTTGCAAAATGACAAAATTCTATGAGTTCATAACAAGTCATATGTTGTCTCTTTCATAATAATTCACTCTGTTTAAAGTAAATAGGAGTCTATAGCACTGGTGTGTTGATAAGACCACTTAGGAAAGAAGTATCAGTGTCTAATAATAAGTATTGCATTTATTTACAAAATCCATTTTAATGCATAGTAATTAACAAATTTATTTATAATTTCTCAGAGGACTTGTTCTGTTCTTAGGGACTGAGAATTGCAAATCAACAAGGGACTGAAAACACAAAGCCCAAATAGCTGCAATTGTTGAAGTTGTATTTGTTACATGAGTACAGAATTATCACCCTTAGTGTTGTCTGTGCAATATGGAAATGTATGTGGACAATTATACATTTGATGAGGAGAACAGATTTCTGTTACAACACTGCTCACTTGACACTGCTGTAAACTACAGGATCTGGAAAGCGGATCCTATTTAGTAGCACTGGCTGACACTCCAGGAGACTGTGCTATCATCCAGCAAGACCTGGATAGTCTGAAAAGTTTGGCCCAGAGGAACCTGATGAGGTTTAAAACAAGAAAGTATAGAGTCTTGCACCTAGGGAGTAATAGGTGCATTCACCAGTACAGGTTAGGGGATGACCTGCTGGAGAGCTGATTCTCCCCCTCTACTCTGCCCTTGTGAGATCTCATTTAGAATAGTGTGTCCAGTTCAGGGTTCTGTGCTCCCCAGTTCATAAAGACAGGAGTCCAGTGGTGGGTCACAGTGATGATAAAAGGACTGGAGCATTCCTTTTATGAAGAAAGACCGAGTAAACTGGGTCTGTTTAGCCTGGGGAAAAAGAAGACTGAGAGGGGATTTGATAAATGTTTATAAATATCTAAAGAGAGGTGAGAGACAAATGAATAAGGCCAGGCTCTTCTCAGTTGTGCATAGCAATAGGACAAGAAGCAATGGCCTAAGACTTGAACACAGGAAGTTCCATACAAACATGTGAAAGAACATCTTTACTGTAAGGGTGACGAAGCACTGGAACAGGTTGCCCAGAGAGGTTCTGGAGTCTCCTCCTATGCAGATATTCAAGACATGCCTGGATGCCTACCTGTGAGACCTATGGTAAAGTATCTGCTTTAGCAGGAGGGTTGGACTTGATGATCTCTTGAGGTCCCTTCCAAACCCTGCAATCCTGAGATTCTGTGTGATTTCCAGCTGTGAATACATGCAATACAATGTAAAGTTGTTTTACTCTGTGGTTTGTGGACTTTTTATTTCCTCTCTCACACATTGTGTTCTGGCACCATAGATAAGTCCTCATTAGGGACCAGGGTGCCATTTACCTTGGTATTGTCCATGCTCAAAGGAAACATATTCCTTTTCTCAAAGAGTTAATTTAAACACTGGCAACCTTTAAGCTACATTTGCTCAAGCTTCAAGAAAGCTTTAAAAAGGTATACTTTATTCACATTGGATGTAGCTGTGAAGTTAGTTCTGTTAAGTATATTTGGGATAGGTGGTTACTCCTTGTGCAGTTATTACTTCCATCTACTCATATTTAAAATTAGTATTTACAAGGGTGTTTTGTTCCTAACATATTACTATTTTTTTTTCAAGGTTAACATATCACATCAATTGTGATCCAGTATTTCTTTGTGAAAGAAAAAAAAAAAAAACAAGCACCTTGTCATATTTAATTTTATTCAGTCATTATTTGCTTCTAGAAGTCAACTGCTTATGTTATGCAGCTGATCAACAGACTTCTCCCTTTTCTTTTCCAAATGATGGCATGCAATTATTATTTTGATAGGAGAGGGAAACAAATGAAAAATAAGAAAGTATATATACAAATATTGGCAAGACTTTTGAGGATTGCTATGGGGATTTTTCCTGAATTTGTCAATAGAACAACAGCTCACTGATCATCTAGACTACAAGAGTATGTATTGTTTTAACCCTTAAAATTACAACATTCTCAACTTTTTAATGTATGACTAGAATATATCACTAGAATAAAAATAAAAGTTTTTAAAATCTGGTACTGCCTTCTCACTACTTATTTCAATTCTAGATTAAATTATGCAGGCTCAATTGTGAATTTCACTTTTTTTTTTTTTTGTGCAAATGGTGATGCCAGGCTGCTCTCAATGATGCAAAGTAATAGGACAAGGAGTAATGGCCTAAAACTTTGTATGGGGACTGCCGAGTCACAACCTGAACCACTGATTGAGCACCTGAAGGAAAGATCTGGTCAGCCCAGGGAGCACAGGTGAAGGCAATTCACCTCTGTGACTGGAAGAGTTGGAGCCAGGCTCCACCTCTCTTAGACCTCATTTTAGAGCTGGCTGCCACTGAGGAAGGGGCTCTTGTTGATGATTTCTATTTTTGGAGTTCTTTCTCTGTAAACCTAGTTCTTCAGAGATGGGTGACTATTCATTTTTCCCTTGTTTTGTAGTATCCCCTTGTTTGTGGTGGTCCCTTTGCCTTTTCACACATGAACACAGGAAGTTCTGTACTAACATGCATAAGAACTTTATGGTAAGGGTGGGGTGGCAGCCTACTGTAACAGGTTGCCCAGAGAGGTTGAGGAGTCTCCTTCCATGGAGATGTTAGCCAATTGTCTGGTTGCATATCTGTGCTACCAGGTAAGGTGTCTGCTTTAGCAGGATATTTATACTCAATGACCTCTTGAGGTCCCTTCCAACTCCTGCAATTCTGTGATTCCACAATTCACTTATTATTTATCTTCAGCAGTGATACGTACATCTGTACAGTCACCACATTCTGAAAGGCACAAGAACAGTTTTAAGAGCATCTTTCCAGAGTTTTTTAAATGCCACCATTTACATCTACTTCTATCTGAAATAATTGTTTGTTATTTAACAGTCCCTTGAGCTCAGAAATGGAAATATTGGCTTACTATTAAGCACTGACAGTTTTCCAAACAACTTCAAATGATGAATATTTTTCTTCCCTTTATAACTTTTCCATTGCAACTTACTTTTCAGCATTTTATGGTACTTATGTTCAAATTGATTTATTTCTTTTTATTCCTGTGTTTCTTTTTAACAACCTTCAAATTCATGCCTAAAAATTCTGGATGGAAGATTGGTAGTGATAATTTTCTTTACAACAGAGGTTTTCACGAAAGTGTTAAGAGGTTTGTCATGTTTTCTTTTTCCCATTTAGAATTATTAATATAACTTTAAGTCTAAATTAGTAGTCATTTGGAGTGAAGACTTCATTCTTGTACGTGTGATGAACCCATTTTAAGTTTTCCACAGAGATTAAAAAAAAAAGTGATCTTAGTACAGTGGAGATTTTCTTGTGTTGCATCCAGAGGAGGGCCGCAAAAATGATTCAAGGGATGGAATACCTCACCTACAAGGACAGGGTGAGAGCCTGAAGAAGAGAAGGCTCTGAGGTGACCTGACAGCAGCCTTTTAGTACCTAATATGAGGCTCCAAGAAAGAAGGTGTCATACTCTTTGGCAGGGTCTGCTGCGACAGGTTGAGGAAAAATGGCTTCAGACTAAAAGAGGGTAGATATAGGTTGGATGTAAGGAAAAAGACTTTCACAGTGAGACTGGTGAGGCACTGGAACAGATCACCCAGAGATATGGTGGATGTCCTATCCCCACAGTCTGTCAAGGCCAGTCTGGAACAGGTCCTGGGCAACCTCATTTAGCTGTGGATGTCTCTGTTTGTTGCAGGGAAGATGGACTAAATTACCTTTAGAAGTTCCTTCCAACATCAAGGATTCTAAGATATTTACTTATATATATGTATATATTTCCCTGGAATATAAAAAATGGGAGAGTTCATTTTAGTAGTAAAATATTTAAATACAATTTTGCCACATATTATTGCTTTTATTAATATCATCTAATGTATTTTTCTGCTTTTATTTTTAAACTGCTGAACACATTACAATTAGTAAAAATACAAGTTTTATTTTAATTCCAACACCCTATCCCAACCTGTTATAATGTTGTTTGCCTAAAAGAAGAACAGTAGTTGAAAAACAGTTATAGCTAAAAAATGTACCAAGAATACCTTAGTATAATACGAGTTTTATTCTGCAGAGGGGAAACAGATAAATAATTAAAATATTTAATCTTTTCTTTTTTATATATTAAGATTGGCCACTTAGTTTCTAAAAATGAAATCATTTTCCAGTGTAATTTGATTTCCCTTTAAAAATTTCTCTTTTTTTTTCTTTTTACTTTATTCTAAATAATGTTTTCATTATCTCTTATTGTTACTCCCCTGTAATCATAATACAATAATGAAGAGTCACCATTTAGAGTTATGATACATTACAGTGAAATATAATTAGTGAAATATTATCCCCATAGGTTATATGAAGCCATTGACTTCAGCTGAATAAGTTTTCTTCCTGAGGCAGAATAACCTTTGGCTGTACAATTTGGCTTCTTTAACATATAGAAACAAGTGAAGTGTGATAAATATGACAATAAATCTTCTCAAAAATTTTTCTTGAAAGAGCAAAAAGAACAACTCTTAATATCAAACCAAGCTCTGAACCACCAGGTAGAAGTTGTGTTAGGTGCATATAAAATAGTTCCTCCCAAGTGACAACAGTTGAGTGGATCACAGTTTGTTACAAAGTCAGTTTGCATCTGTCACTTATTGAAGTTATTTGAGATCCTGAAAATCATCATAGAAAATGTCCAAAAGCTACAGTAGTTCCTACAAAATATTAGTCTCTGAATTGCAGTCCTGGATTTGTCCACAAAAAGTCTTCCGTGCTTGCAGTGAGTTCTGAGTTAGGAATGAAGGTGTAAACATTTATAACACAGAGTAATATGTTAATGCACTTTTTGCCTTCATGGACAATTCTACTCTTTCAAGAGATTTAGAAGAAAATTGGGAATTCTAATAAACAAGAGTAATTGATTGATATACTTTTTCCATTTCGAGCCTAAAATGCAACTGCAAATTTAAAAGTACCTTTAGGGGGTAAAGCTCTTGATTGAAACAATTAAATTCAACTCTTTTGGTCAAACTAGACTTATAACGAATGCTAAGCCTTATCCTTTAGAATGAATGTAGTAATTTGTCTTTGAACAAATTACTGTTAGAAGGTCAAGAAAGGCATTTTCTATTTCTTTTTCACCTCTATTTTTGTGTTGGAATTATTCTTTTTTTCTCTTTATGTTGCTCCTTTGCATCTGTCACGCTACACAGAAAGCAATATCTGGCCTTATTCCCAGGTATAATGTAAATAGTTCATGAACCAAATCATTTTTCTTCTGTTAACTTTTCAATATTCATTATTGATAGTTTGTACAGAGAATTAAAAAAAAACAAAAAACAAAAAACTGAAAATATTACAAAAGGCTAAGTATCATCAGGATTCCCTTGCTCATATTTACTGTAAGAACTTTTCAAAAGTTGAAAGCCCACACAAACAACAGAATCTATAATCACAATTACATATTCAATACCTTGCTATATACTGTTGCCACATTACTCTAATGACCATTATCTAACTGCAGTATGCTATGTTCCCTCTCTTTATCTGTGTCTTTAGAAGAATTCAGAGACATGAGAACCATTTAGGTGCAATCATCTTATTCAGTGCACATCAGAAGTTCAGCAGCTCTTTTACTCTGTCTACCTGGGTGGTATTAAATCCACTCCATGCCCAAACAGAACTACTCTTCAGAGTCTAGACCTAACACTGATCCAGCATGGCAGCTACAGCCTTTTAGGAATGGAAACAGATGAGAGACCAGAGCTGGAATCCTGGCAACTAACTTTGTCTGATTTCCAGAGTGGGAATTAATTTTCAACAAACATCAGAATAATTTCTGGACTGTAGCACCTTAAAAGTGAATTTCTCCTCATTTGCTTTTATGCTGTTACCTCAGAGTGACCTATTTTTTTAATGCAGGTAAATAGTGATCGGACTACAAGGGATTTAAACTGAAAGAGGGGAGGTTTAGGTTATATTTTAGGAAGAAATCCTTCAGCGTGTGGTGATGTGCATGCACAGCCTTCCCAGTGAATTTGTGGATGCTCCCTCTCTGGAAGACTAAGGTCAGGCTTGATGGGCTCCTGGGCAGTCTGATCTAGTGGTTGGCAATCTTGCCCACCAGAGGGGTTGGATCCTGTGACCCAGTAGTGTTTCCTTTGAGAGTATGATGAGAGTCAAACCCAACATGTTCAGATGGTATAAGCAGAGAGAAGTGGGTAGTTTCAGTCCTAACTACTTTGTTTAATAAAACTATGCTAGTACTGAGATTCTTTTCTGAGAGATTTAAAATAAGCACAAAGATTCGATAAAATACTTTAGATAGGTTGCTTATGTTTCCATTTCATTTTCATACCAAACATATTCCTGTAGCAAAACATATTCCACAGGAAAATTAGTTCATTAAGAAGTAAAGAATACTATAACTGTTAGCTGTTTCCCAGTTTTATCCTATCACTTCTTCATCCGTCAATATCCATATCTGCAGTGTTACTTATTTCCATTTAGTTCAGTTATTTACCATAGATTATAAGTTTGCTTGTTCTCATCTACAGCACATTTCTATGTATCTTGTACCAAGTTAAACTTATCTAATATTTTTAAGAAAAAGTGAAAGAAAATGTCCCCCATCTATTCTTCTTAAAGTATTTTGATTTCTTTATTTTTCCCTCTATGTATTCTCATGACAGTTCTTCACAGTAAATATTTTTGGTGGCCTTCGGGGCTTCAGATTTCATGTTTTTCCCAGTAGAACAAATTATAAATAGTATAGGAGTTCATCTGTTTTTGTTTCATTTTCCCCAAAACCAGTTTTAGTATCTTTATTAGTATATGAAGACATATTTCCAAATTCAATGTATCAAGCATGTGTGAACATAACATGGACCCTTGTAGGGAGGGGCAGAGGGGACTCCTGTATCTTTCTGAGATGTGAATTGAATTCTCTCATTACAACATTCAGGTGAATGTTTCTCAAATCCTATGACTCCTAAATTATTCACAGAAAATAAATTACTTCTTCATCAGTGACAATTGCAGTTTAAGCAGGCAGTACATTTCCTTAGTTTTTAGTCGTTATCACTATTTTTAAATAACATAATCTGTCATCCAAAGCATATTTATGTTTGTTATTTCATCAGCTACCAGATTTGCTTTATGCTCTTTTGCATGCAGTAAGTACTAGGGGTACCTACCTCATCTTAATTAACTCTACCTTGTTTGAGACTCTCCCTTTCTACAATCTGCATCAATGCTATTATACAGGCACAGCAGGAGAAAGCCACAAATCTAGTGAAATTAAATCACTCACCATAGAAACATCTTGAACAATAGCATGAGAACTTGGAACCAACCAATCATGTTCAGGCACACAGAAGAAGGAAAAAAAAAAGCTGCAACAAAGATAAGTGTATGGCAGAATCAAATAATACAGAACAGGGGAAAAAAAATATAAGCTTCAGAACGGATTTACCCTTTAACAAATCATTTCATAATTATTCCCACCCTTGTCTCTCTCTCAAATAGTTGCAAAAACTCACCACTGTTGTTTGAAGAAGGAAAAAATACTAAAGTAACTCACCTTTTTCAAATGTTACACACTTATACAATGATCTAGGCATATGCCAAGCACCATTAAAGGGCTACGCCATCTGTAAGAGCACTCAGCATGTCAGGGTCAAGTCCCTGCTCTTACTGTAATTGAAATCAATGCCAAATTTTGTATTGCAATAGGTGATTCGAGAGTGTGGAAGACTATAGATGTGTGTTATTTTTCCTTGTTTCACGAAGAGAGCAAGAAGTATTATACTTCAAAGCTGTTAAACTATTAAATGTATGAAAAAAATAAAAAAGAGTTCGGCTTTTGCAGATATTGTATTAGTTTTTAAAAATCTTATCATAAATCTAAATTCAGAATGGTAGAGGAATGACCTTCAAGAACAAAAGAAGTCATTAAACACACAAAGTTTTCTCTTTGAAATAAATTGTTAAAGTTCCAAGATGAAGCTACAGTAAAGCTGTTTAGTGTCTACTTACAGAAATAAACAAATGACATTTTAAATTTTTTGGCCAGTGATACACACTGAAGACCAGATGCTGTCAGGTTTTCTCATGACTAGCATACTACTTCTCCAACAATCCTACTGATCTCAAAAGGATAATTTCAAAGTAAGAAACTAGTCAACACAAGTAGATTGGCAGAATTTGCTTCTAAATTCTCATCTCCCTTGCAGCTAGTCTCTGTAGGTCAGTACTATCCCCTGCCAAATGTCTGAACTTATAATTTGTAAAATTCCACCTTGCTAATTTCTAAAATCTGCAAAATCAGTAAATTACTGTGAACAGTAATTTACTGCATGCATTTCTAACTGCAAAATTATATCCTTCTGGAAAGTGTCCAGTAATCTGAAAAATGCTAGCTATCTCTTTGTAATTCTTCAAGCCAGTAGAATCCTGCAAAGGGAAAGAATGAGAGATGAATTTCTCACATGTAATTTATATGTACAAGTACTTTATAATTAATAACTTATTTAAAATTGAAAAATGTAGCAAAAACATTTAAATCACCTGCAAGAGTTTATTCAAATTTTCATTAGGGTTTTCAGAAACAGAGGTCTACAGCATCACATATGGGCAATGAGTATATTCCTAGAATGAATACATATGTATGAATGATAGCTAACATCAGTAAGTTCATTTCTAAGAGAGTTTTTATCAGGAAGTTTAGTAGAATTTGGAAGTCAATGTACAGCAAATTGCATGGACAGTCGCCCTCTAGCTAATATTCTTCTAATGAAGGTAGGCATTGTTTCAGCAATATGTATATGAAATTTGTTTTAATATCTTTTGTTTTGCTGTTGCCTACTGCCCAAGGCTTATCTCTTCTCCACAGTTTGTCTCATCTCAATGTTCTTTTGCTAATGTCAAATCACTTGAGAAAACACAGGAACACATGTAACGTTCCTGCATGAATAAATTAAATATTTAATCGCTCAATGTCCTGACCTTTCAGATTACAATATGGAGCAACAAGCATACTTTGTTAAACAAAGAGGATAGTGGGTGTGTGCATTCTGAGTGAAGAAGTTTAGCAAGGGAAAGGCTTATTCCAGTTCCAGAAGGCCTGTTACTGGAATCAAATTATAGATTTGGACTGTAGCAACTTATTCCCTCAAAAATTTCATACTGTATAAGAATATATAATGCACTATTTTAAAGGCAAACCTAGTCAGTAAAAACAGAATAACCACCTACGCTGCCAGATCCCTATGTCCCTTTTCTTTTTCTGTGATGTCAGAAACTCGAATTCTTGTCCCTCTTCATTGGAGGGAAGTTGGACTAGATAACCTTTAAGAGTTCCTTCCAACTCAAAAGACTCTATGATTCTTAGCAGGACAGACAGATATTTCTTAAAGTGTTTAATCTTCCTTCATATAGTTTTCTAACAACTAGATCATTATATATGTGTGTGTGTATTAAATTCTCTATATTTTACATAAAGAATTAAAAACTAGAATGAACTTGTCCAATAGGAGTGTTAGACATCACCAGAGCTCTTCTTGCTCTACAGCTCCCTAAAAATAAGTTATTTCATTTGGAGACCTATAAATACTATTCTTTAAATCATACCCTATGCATCATATTGAACTATTATTCACCACTAACAGATTTTAGAAGACACTTGTTTCTGGGGCGGATGCTTTCCATGCCAAAACAGGGAATGGCCTGTCAGGGCATATCTACTGGGTGCCATTGCCCTCCATGTAGTCACTGTGCTCTGACAGAGAATGAGTGGAGCCCATGGCATGTAGATAAGTGGCTGTCGAGGAGCAGAGTGAGCAGGATGGACAAACAGGGTATGACAAGTCAGAAGGGTGTGGCATGCAGGATGTTTGAGCAGGGTGGTGAGCAGCACACTCTGCTCTTCTAACCCAGGTCATTAGGGGAAATTTCTCTTTTAATACCAACATGGTGACTGCCCATTGTGTCAGAAAGGCAGAAGCAAATATGCAGACAGGGGGTCTACAACCTCTCTGGGCTGACTTGTGCACCCGGATGGACTTTTCAAGGAGTGAGAAGGCTGCCCAAGAAGACGTTTGATTCTGGGGAGCTCCAAAATCTAGAATCCACTCATGGGACTGAGGTAGGTGGGGAGTTGACCAGGCTGAAAAAGGAGTTCACCAGGCTGAGATGCATTTATCAGAGGGGGAAATTGACACCTGACATCACACAGTTGTGTGAGCAGACCAGCAGCTCTGTCCTGGGTCCCAGCCAGGGGAGAGTGATAAGCAGGCTTCCAATCAGACAGAGGATAAATACAAGCAGAGTGAGTGGGGCTGGACCTATGTCTCTGCTCAGGAAAAAAGGAGAAGCCTCCCTCTAGCTCAAGTGCCACTAGCTAATAGATTTCAGGTTCTGGTATGGGAGAAAGAAGTTACAGATAGCAACCTGGAACTGGAAAGGGGCAGTGACACTAAGAAAGCCCAACCAAAGATCTGAAGCATAACCAGTGCCATAGAAAGAATGCAAAGGGTTTTAGTAATCAGAGACTCTTTGCTGAGGGGCCCTAAGGAACCCATCTGCCACCTGGACAAGCTCTCTAAAGAAGATGCTGCTTGTTGGGAGTCTTCATTAGGGACATCAAGAGGACAATATCCAGTATGATAAAGTTGGATGATTATTATCCTCTTCTGGTCTTTCAAGCCAGGTTGCACAAGGTTGTGACCAGGAAATTAAAAAAAAATATCAAAGAAGACTTTGCTCTTGACTCCTTCCCAAGGGAAGCTCAGGTGGTGTCCTCCTTAAGTCCTCCCTGTGGACCGATTCACATAAATGGAGCACCACCACTGAGGGTTATAACTCTTTAGAAAGGTAAAGCAAGATGGGAGGGATGAGGGAGTTGTCTTCTATGTTAAGGAATGAATAGACTGTGAGGAGCTCCCTCTGAGAAACAGAAACGAAAGGAGAACCTGTACGTTAAAATAAGGGATGGGAACAGTAAAGGACAGTTGGCAGTTGGAGTCTAACACAGGTCACTTGATAAAGAGGAGCCTGTAGATGAGACCTTCCCACTTCAGCTATAATAAATTTCACATTCACAGGCTCTCATCCTGATGGGGATTTCAACCATCTGGATATTTGCTGGCCAGTCAACACAGTGAGCTGTAAGTGACCCAGGAAACTCCTGGAGTCCATTGGCAATATCCTTCTGGTTCAATTACTGGACAGACTGGCCCAAGGCAAAGCACTGCAGGATCTGGTGCTCACCAGTGTGGAGGAGATTGTTTAAGATATTAAGATTTTATTAGATCTTTATAGATTAGATTTCTAATCTATAATTAATCTAATCTAATCTTATTAGATTAGATTAGAATCTTTTAGATTTTTATCTTATAGGCAACCTGGGCTTCGTCAACCACACCTTGGTTGAGTTTGTGATCTCAGGGAACATGGGCCTAGTAAAGAGTAGAGTCAGGACCTTGAATTTCAAGAGAATGAACTTCAGGTAGTTTAAAGAACTGTTGTACAAGATCTCCTGGAAAGAGCTCCTGAGAGACATAGGAGTAGAACAAAGATGGCTTCTCTTTAAGGAGGCCTTTCTGAGAGTGCAAGAGCAGAATAAGAAAGCAGGTGGGGGAGGAAGGAATCCAGCATGGCTTGGCAAGAAACTGCTTGTCAAACTGAAGGAAAAGAAGGGCAAGTACAGACAGTGGAAACAAGGGCATGTCACCTGGGAAGAATGCAGGAATGCTGTCCAGACTTGCAGAGATGGGATTAGGAAAGCCAGGGTGCAGATGGAACTGAACTTAGAATTGAACTGAACTTAGAGGGTTGTTAAGAAGAAAAATAATGGATTCTGTAGGTTCATAGGTCAGAAGAGACAGGCCAAAGAGAGCATACTTCCTATGCTAAATGAAAGAAGAAATGGCTACAACAGATACACAGAAGGCTGAGGTACTCTGTGAGTTCTTTGCCTTGGTCTTCGCTGGCAGCCAGGATTCTCACATCCCTGAACCTGAACCTCTAGGTGGAAACTGAGGAAACACACACTCCTACTGTAAGGGCAGAGTAAGTCTGAGACTGATTCATGAGACTGAATGTGTACAAGTCCAATGGACTGAATGACATGCATCCCAGAGCTCTAAGAGAGCTGGATGAGGTGGATGCTGAATCACCTTTCATCATACTTGAAAAGTTGTCACTGTCAGGTGAAGTCCCCGGAGACTGGAAAAAAAGGAACATCACTCTGATTTAAAAGAAAGGGACAAAAGAGGACCTGGGAGACTACAGGCTGGTGAGTTTCACGTCTGTGCTTGGGAATATCATGGAACAGATCCTTCTGGAAGACGTGCTAAGGCACATGATGGATGAGTGGGTGATTCGAGACAGTCAGCATGGCTTTACCAAGGGAGGGTCATGCCTAAACAATCTAGTGGCCTTCTAAGATGGAGAGACAGCATTAATGGACAAAGGGAAGGCATCTTACCTGCATCCAGTTCTTGGGCCACTGACACAGGAAAGATTAGGAGCTTTTGGAGAGGGTTCAGAGGATTGCCACAGAGATGATCCAAGTTCTGGAGCAGCTTTTCTATGAAGATAGACTGAAGGAACTGGATTGGTTGAGCCTACAAAAAAGAAGGCTGCAGGCCTCACTGTGACCTTCCAGTGTTTAAAGAGACATTATAAACATGAGAGAAATCAACTTTTTACTTGAGTAGATACTGCTGCCTGGGCAGAACTGTGCGCTATGGTGGGGCAGGCAAGAGGGGAAAGGGTATGGAGACAGCAGATAGGTCTAAAGAAACAAACAAAACAACAGCAACGGTATGAAGAGGAATGGTACTTTACTAAATCCAGCAAAATCAAACAAAATGAAAGAGAAAGTCATGTCCAAAATATGAGATCTTACAGTGCAGGGGAAGCACATGTGCTTTTCTGTACTGCAAAATCTGAGAGTAAGTGCGTTAGAGCGATTGGCTGGTGTCTGGCCCTAAGCTCCACCCCTCTTCTGCTCCTCGCCAGTGCATTAACTCTTTAACTCTCAACATGATGTTCTGATGTTGAATACCAACAGCAAAAATCACAAAACCACAACAACGTTCCACCTCTTATTCCACATCATCACATCATGCTTAACATGTATCTATATACAAACAAAACAGTAATTAACATACTTTACATACAAACATATCTATATACATATATACATATATATACATGGAGTCACTGACTGCACTCTCCCAGCATCAAATGCCCTGGTGATACACACTGGACGTCCCCATTTTTCTCCATCGTCCACCAAGTGGACCCAGGTCCCTGAGCAAATACAGTTCCTTGGAGAGGTTTGCCCTTTCCAGAAGTTGGAAGGACCCACGCCGCTTTTCCCAACATGCCCTTTACATGTACGTCCATGAACAGGACGTATCTCTTTTCAATTTCTGGTAGTTCATTGTATGGTGGGGACTCTTTAGCACACAATACCTCTTCTGCTGGTGATGTTCCAAACTTCTTGCCTCAGACCAGTCCACAATCACCTCCAGGATTCCTGGATGGATGACGTTCCCCATCTGTGCTCGCTGTGTAATCAGCGCAATCCATTTTTCTCTAAGTGGCATCAGTAGCACGATGGATAGAGGTAGCTGTTCCTTTAAACATCCAGTTCAGCACTGGCAATTGAGGTGCTAGAGGGAGTTGCATTTCAGTACGAATTATTTCGGAAGCAGCCTGAATCCCCTCGTACACGGTTAAGATCTTCTCAGTTGGAGTGTAGCGCTGCTCAGACCCCCTTTATGCTTGACTCCAGAATCCAAGGGGTCGGCCTCAGGGCTCTCCAGAAGCTCTTTGCCACAAACTCCAAGTTGGACCTTCCTTTCCAGCAGCAGTGTAGAGATGTTCTTTACATCCTGTCCTGTCTGTACTAGCCACAGGGCCACGGCACGGGCTATCTCCTGCTTAATTTGCTCAAAAGTCTGCTGCTGCTCAGGATCCCACACAAAATTATTCTTCTTCCATGTCACCTGATATTGGGGGCTTACTATGAGGCTATAGTTTGGGATGTGCATTCTCCTAAAACCTACTACACCTGGAAAAGACTGTGTCTCTTTCTTGCTAGTGGGTGGAGACATACTGGTGATTTTGTCGATAACGTCTCCTGGGATGTGATGATGTCCATCTTGCCATTTTACTCCTAGGAACTGAATTTCTTTGTCAGGTCCTGTCACTTTGTTTCTCTTATTAGCGAAATCAGCACCCAGAAGAATTTGGATTATTTGTTCTCCTTTCTCAGTAACTTCCTCTGCTGTATAACCCCACACAACAATGATATCATCAATGTACTGCAGGTGCTCAGGAGCCCGGCCTTGTTCCAATGTGGTTTGGATCAACCCATGGCAAACGGTTGAGCTGTGTTTCCACCCCTGAGGCAAATGGTTCTAGGTGTACTGAACGCCCCTCCAGGTAAAAGCAATCTGTGGCCTGATCTGTGTCCAAAGGAATGGAAATGAATATGTTGGTAATGTCAGTGGTGGCATACAATTTGGCTGCTTTCAACTCCAGTTCATACTGCAGCTCCAACATATCTGGTACAGCAGCACTCAGTGGGGGTGTGACTTCATTTAGGCCACGGTAATCTACCGTCAGCCTCCATTCTCCACTGGCTTTACGCCCTGGCCATATGGGGCTGTTAAAGGGTGAGTGGGTTTGGCTGATCATTCCCAGACTCTCTAGCTGACGAATCAGCTTATGAATAGGGAGCAAGGAATACCTGCTGGTGTGGTACTGCTGTCTGTGTACTATTTTTGTAGCAACTGATACCTGCTGCTTTTTTACCTTTAGTAACCCCACAACAGACAGATCTTCTGACAGGCCAGGCAAAACAGACAGCTACTTCATGCTGTCTGCATCTACAGCAGCTATTTCAAAAGCCCATTGGTATCTCTTGGGTTCCTTGAAATGTCCCCTTCTGAGATAGTCTATACCAAGTATACATGGAGCCCCCTGTCTGATCACTATAGGATGCTTCTGCTAATCTTTACCGGTGAGGCTATTACTGCCTCCAAAACAGACAATTCCTGAGAACCCCCAGTCACTCCAGAAATATAAATCAATTCTGTCCCTTTATAACTCTAGGGCATTAGAGTACACTGTGCACTGGTGTTCACTAGTGCCTTATGTTTATGTGGTTCTGATGTGCCAGGCCATCTAATCCACACAGTCCAATACACTCTATTATCTCTTCCCCCCTCAGCCTGGGGGCAGGGCCCCGCTATTGGTTACCTGCAGTGACTGGAGCAATTTCATTGGTGGTTGATCTGTGCTGTAATTCTCTCACCCATGCTCGTAGTGCAGGAGTGGGTTTTTTATGTCATTTCTTCATGTCTTCTCCAGTCTCGGGTAAGTAACTCCACAGGGCTGCATGTGACATGGAGTTACTGCTATTATTTGCTTGATCAGGGAGGCATTTGCCTTTGATAGCTGAGACTTTAATCAGTTTGATCAGCTCCTTCACACATTCTTTGGATCATCCTGGTTTTCATCGGGTGTTTCTGATACTGCCACAGGTTCATCCCTGTTTATCACTAGGGACAGTTCTTCCAGTATGCCTTCCTGTCTCTTCTCCACAAATTCCAACCTTCTGATACAGGGAAAAAAGAGTTGAAGAGCTCTCATACAATGCTGAACTGATCATATTGTAGTAATTCTCATCTGAGTTATACTATATGTGTAATTTAATAAATTACAAGATCTAAACTTCTGTATAAATATTTTTACATTTAAATGTTTTCAGAAACAAAAATGTCCAAAAAACCCCCTAAATTCCTCTTAAAGCAATGCCACAAGATAATGAAAAGAGGAAGTACTGATTAATACAAAATCTGTTACTATTCATTAACCTTGTAGTGAATATTCAGGATGATTTACATTTTCTCAACAGTCAATACTACTAGCCCAATTGCAAATACTTGATTTGCAGTCAATTTGAACACCACTGCAGTCTCATCTCTGTCATTCAAATAGAACAAACAGTGTAAAACTATAATTCATTAATGTGAAAAATGATTGCTCTTGCCAATCAACGTACTCTAGGAGTTTAGTGTCTCCAGTCATAACCATAAGTTTATAATACTTATGAACTATCTTTCATCCTATTACAAAACAGGAAACTACAACAAAAACTACGCAGATAATCTGATTTTAACTTTCAAGTTACAAATGCTTTGATAATCAGTGAATTTATTAACCACATGGCAGATGGATTTCTGCCCTTCCTCTTATGTCACTGGAGTAACTTAAGATGTAAACCAGAAGAAAATGTATCCTAGTACTCTATATTTTCTCAGGCAAAAGAAAAATTCCACACACCACAGCATGTAATACATTTCACTAACATGAGTATTTTTTTGCTGATATTTCTTTATAAGCACTTTTTCTCCCTGGTTGAATTGAAACACAGTGATGATTTTATAATTCATCCTTTTTTATTTACTATTCCTCAGCCTTAGTTTTGCTTTTCAACTCTACATTTGTCCTGTTCTCATACAGTTTATTCGTCTATGTGATGATTATCCTAACACTTTGTTGGAAGCAGCCATAGGAGGGAGCCTTGCAGTGGCAGAATGCACCAGCTCAGTGGTGAGAAAGAAATACACAGCAGCAAAAACATTACCAAAGATGGGGAAGTAAAAAACCAGCCTTTATACTAAAAGTATAAAGTATGGTTGATCAAAATTATTTCTCCATCATCTTTTATCTACATTAGGGTAATGAAAGCTTTCTGTAAGAACAAAATCAATTTATTTATTTATTTATTAATCTTCTCAAGTAATCAATTTGTATGAGTTGTATAACAGTAGTTGTAGCAGATACACAATATCTGGTCAGTAGTATATACTTTACCTCTTCTTTTAAGGCCTCTTCCACACTCTTGAGGGACACCTGTAGAAACATGATACCATTAAACATGTCTTACAAAGTAGGCTGTAGAAATATTGTAGAGAAGAATCATTATTTACTGACTGGATTTAGTCACTCATGCTCCTCTTTCTGGATGTAGCTTCCTTTTATTCTGAGCAGAAGAGTCTTGCCAGGCTGCAAGGGCTGCAAAGCATGATATTGGAATCCTGTCAGAAACAACAGGATGCCCCCATATTTGATTACCTCACTTAACTTCTCTTAGGTTTTTTCTAGGAACAAGTTTTCAAAGTAATGAGTATTGTTATCTGCAATCATTGGCAAGTTGCATCTGGAAAATCAGTACCAATCTGGTTTCTCACAAATGCTATGAACTTTTCAGCTATTCCTCTGTTCATCTGCCACTGTGGTTGTCTTTAGTGCAATTCTGTATCACAATTAACTAGGTACACTAATGCCCAGCAACATGTCCCACGTACTGCAAGAACATCTGGTAATGAGAACAGCAATGTGTAGAACAATAACAGTAAAGATTATGGCAGTTAGTGCATGCCAAATACAAATTGATCACAGTTTAATATCTATTTTACAAAACCACAAGGGAAAAATCTGACTAGCCCTTTCTGGTTCAGCACAGGGATGCTAATCTTCAGCATGCAGATAACAGAATTAATGCTAACCTCTTGGCATATTTTGTATCTACTGAGTATCTGTAAATAATTAAAGTGATAGATTCTAATATACCATGTCTGGTACATCAATCCCTAAAAAATACATCCTGTAGCCTTTACCATCACCTAATATTTCATAGTTTTGTATCATTTAGGTTTGCTGCCTCTCATGGTGAAGGCAAATACTATGTAGGCCTGCCAGGAAGCTCCACACCAATTAGCATTGAAAATCACTGATGGCCCAACAGTATCTAGAAATCTCTTTTGACTGGTAGCCTGCACTTCTACAGTCATTGTTTTCCTCAAACCACCACTGAGGTAAAGCAGCTGGGCCTTGGGAACATGTGAAACACGCAGCTAACCTTTCAAAGTGCAACATAGGCAGCTGAGTGAGCAGAGGATGGAAGAAAGAATACAGTAGATTGTTGGAATACAGCAGTGGGCTCACTTTTTTCACAAACTACTTAAATCTCAGGACTTCATCATGATAGGTCAATATTCATGTGCTATGAGAAAATAGAAAACAATATAATTCTTCATCACAAGAATCCTGTTATTATATTTAAAATAAGATCTCCTAATCTCTTCACACATTATTATGTAATTTGTTCCGAAGTGATATTCTCACTAGTAATAACAATAACAAAAAAAGAAAACTTAATGAAATATTTATTACTTCTTTAATGGATCAGCTGACAATCTGTGTCTAACAAGAATGGGCAACTTTTCTTTTTTTTTTAAACAAGTGCCATGTACCAATNTACCCCTAAATGAGTAGTCATCCAGTTTATATAGAAGATATGAAAACATAAAAATACTGTGGAACAAGATAAGAGTTAAATACAGATTTTAGATGCATATAAGAAAATCAATAGTTCTGTTATAAATGTAGCTTTTCTTTCCTCCAAAACTCTGCTTGCTAGAACAGTTCTTATATTCTAGAGAAAAATTTGGATACTGCAGTCTATAAGACTTCTCAGCTTCCATCAGGTTTATTAGAGTCACAACTGATCTTGAATCTGTAATGGTGGATAGTGCATTTAGAGATCATTTGGATGATGGTTTCTTACACACTGGGTATGACCAAAAGCCCAGTGAACAAAAATGATTATTGTTGCTGGTCTTATTGGCTCTTAAATCTGATATTGGACATAATCTAAAATATTTCTGATTCTATAAAGCATCAAAATACATATCTCATTATGGCACCACTGATTTTATTTGAAAAATCTTAACTTTATTTTGTCTAAAATATGGAATTATGGCTTGCCTAAAAATGAAATTAGGAAAGCATATTAAAACCAGTATTTTTTTAATTGTCTGCCCTGCTATTAGAACATCTTTTGTTGAGCACACTGAGTGACCAGTTTCAACAGGCAATACTTTAAAATCTATTTATTTCTGACTCAGAATAGTTTCTGCCACCCCTGGGGACACAGTTTGTGTCTGGCAAGAACATTTCAATCTGACAGTTCCTGACTTTCATCAGGGAGGGGAAAAAGGCAGAACTAATGGATGTGAATGAGTTTAAAAGCTAGCGAACTTATCAATCACATAAACAACCTCTTTTTAGGAAGCAAATGGAAGTACTTTGACAAACAAGAGAAAAATTCAATACGTATTTTTTTCAGACACCGATAACTGCAATCAGTTTTTTTCTTGGTATTTTGAGCTCATAGCACTCTTGTCAGCATTGATTATTACATGAAATTCTTCATGCACTCCATGAAATGCATCATATACAGCATTACAGTCAGGTCAAATTCTGAGGTCCCAGTTTAGTTTTTAACAGCAATAAAATCTTTTAAATCAAAAACAACAAGGTTGTTGTTTCAATAACAGCTGAATAAAATCGAAAGAAACTCTTGGATCCGTACCAAAAAATCCAATTATTCTTGCATGGTTTTTGCATAGACAATCTATTATTGTTCAGCTGGGTGAGAGTTCATGAACGTATTTGAAAGCTTGCACATTTTGCATCTTAAGGAACATGACATCATATTGCTTTGCTTAAGCAACACATTGCCTATTTCATAGAATTTACAGGAACTGAGTAAAAGGAGAACACTGAAATACTACCATAAGATTTATTACTCAAATTGCATTTTTTTTTTTTTTGGCTGAACCTATTCAGCAATTCTATACAAGTATTAGCAGAGGTTAAAGTTGTGATGGTTTGGAGAACAAGATGGCTTATTTTTCACCTTCCTGACTATGTATAAGAAATCAAAACCTTTCTCAAACCAAACTTCAGATTTCCCTATAACATTCACGGTAAAGAAAGGTTGAAAACGAAAAGCCTAAAAAGGAAGAACCAATAAGTATCAACCGTTAACAGCTATAATAAGCTTAATTTCCAAACAAAATAACTTTCAACTATAAAACTTCACATTTTTAATAAAAATGTCAAAGTAAAGCATTCCAATAATTCTCAAAGCTTATTTCCCTAATGTTCAGAATTGACAGAAATAATGAAAAATAGTTTTGGTAAATCAGCATTGTCAGTGACAAATATGTGATGAAAAAAATCTCAGACTCTAATATTCATTGTTTTATTATTTCTGCATGCTATAAAATTGAGCTGGCAAGATCCTTTATCTATTTTTGCAGGACTTGCCTGTTTACTACAGGAAGTACTTTCTGACACCTAAGAGAAAAAATGATTTCTTGTGGGCTTGAAATTTCATCTTCCTTCAAAATCACTTAACATGGTTAAATTCACTACTGGAGTTTTATTTTAAGTGGACAGGATTGTGTATGCAAATTAGTTAATTACCAATTATTTGCATGTCTATTATGTTTATCAACACTTAACTACACACACAAACACAAATATTTGTCTCACTTAAAAAAAAAGTTATTTTATCCCACTGGAGGCATCAAATACAGCTTTATATATATACTTGCACTCCCTGAAATACATGTGGGCTCTCAATTTCCTCATTAGCAGGAGGTTCAATAAGCAGGGTCCAGGTTTCCACAACAGCCCACTTCCACTGCTTTTTACCTGCAGCTTCTTAGCTTTCCATGTAGCTGAATGCAGTTCTCACCAACTCAGTTGTTTTCTTTTCCTGCGTACATAGTCCTCATAGCTGTCTTCAGCATTGTAGATATAAGGCTAGCACTCTCTCTTAACAGCACTGTATCGAATTACAACATACAATCAACTCAGAAGAAGGGCTATCTAGGCAAGTTAATATTCCGATGAACTCCAAGGTTCATGGCTGATCCTACCTAGGTGATCACTGAAGAAAAGGTTTTTCATCACCAGAAATAAGAGAACTCCTGGATGCTATAGCTGAAACCGATTGGTTTCTGACAGGGCATCAGACAATGAGAAGATAGATATCAAAGTTACAGTCTTACTACACCCATGCAATAGCCAGATTGATAATGAGTCGCTGCACTATTTACTCAGACCTGGCCTGAATAGAGTGTTTTTCTGCCTTCTCTTCATGTCAGCTTCTAATCTCTCTTAAAATCTTCCTAGAGGTGAGGAGGAAGGGGACAGGAAGACAAGGCCAGGCCCAAATTCACAGCATGTCTACAGTGGCCTTGCTCTTGAATGATTTAATCTTTAAGCATCAGTTGACTACTTCAGTTTTTCTTACCAGCAGTTCTGGGGTTCTGAATCCAATACCTAGACATGTATAGAGTAACATGACATGCTCTGTATACTGTTACTGTATTCAGCTTCTTGTTTTTATTCCCTATGGTGCTATCCACCCTGTCCTGAAAACCCTGTTACAAATGTACCAAAGGTTTGAAGTACCTTTGTACCAAAAGATATGAGCCTTGGGATGAGACTGGACTCTTCTCAGCAGTGTGTGGCAGTAGGACTAGGGGAAATGGCCACAAACTGAAGCATAAGAAGTTCCATACAAATGTGCATGGGAACTTCTTCACAGTGAGAGTGACAGGTTGTGGAGTCTCCTTCCCTGGGGACATTCAAGACGTTCCTGGACACCTATCTGTGCAACCTGGGCTAGGGAGCCTGCTTTGGCAGGGAGTTGGACTCGATGATCCTTCCAACCCCCACAGTTCTGTGATTCTGTGGTTAAATAAGTCAGGAAATAAAAAAGTATGAAAAAAATACTGTTTCTTTATTTCATAAATTAATAAATAGATTGTTAGATAAACAACTTGAATATACATATGTTTTTTTCACTCTTCCCTCACAGTTTTTTAAACAATTTTTATCTTCCTTGGAATTACCCTGGAAATGAAATTCATCCCTTTTTTTTCACCCCCTTTAATTAAGACTCCTGAAGGATGGATGTAGATGATTTCCACTTCTGTTGAATGGATTTGTTAGAGCAACAATAGTTTCACTGAGATTAGTGGGACTTCATGCTGGGGAGAAAAGATGGGGAGAGAGGCAGATGCACAAATATAAATAGATACATGCATGCAAGTACACTGCAGACTTTATATAGTCTCATGCATTTTCAGAGTATATTCAGAAATCACTGATCACATTGTGTTGTCCAGAAAGGTCGGAATGTCAATTTTCTTATCAAATAAGCTGGGTTTTTTTGGTGAAAGGCTTACTGTTCCTGTTATCTATGAGCTCTTGGTCAGTAAGTGATAGCAGGCGATCTCCAGAATTCACACCTGGCAAATGTTACTGTCAGGATTTTCCATGTACCCTAAGGCTTACTACTGACCTTTACTGTTGAACCCATTAATCTAAATGCATCTGACAGACAGCACTGCAAACATTACAAACTAATGTTCTGATTAAGGAAAATATTAGTCACTTTCTCTTATTTGTGAGATTTAATTGAAACATACGGTAATTAATGGCCACTAAAACAATCCAGACTAACCTTAGCTTTGAGGCCTGGGCCTTATCATCTTTCCTGCCATTAGTTAAACTCCAGGATTTAATATTTCCCTAAACAAGACTTCCTGGTTGCATGACACTGTTAGAAGGTTGTGGACTAATTTTACCCCTCTAATTTTAAAGTCATGTTTATCCATATTCTGTGCCACAATAGAATGCAATTCTAAGAGCATAAATTGAAAATCATTTGAAATGCTAAATGAATCAATAAGGTCCTAAACTGTACCTGGTAGAAAATATGTGGCCTACTGGCATTTCCCATAAAGAATATGTTCATGCTGCATCTCTCTTCTTTTCATAGGAAGCAGACTTCTATTTCTCCCTTTTTCCTCTAAAAAGCTAGTGTTTTGCCTAGTCTGTTGAATTTGAAAAGGAGTTGCACTCAGTGTGCCAGTGTGTCTCTTCCAACTCAGGATACAATATGATTCTATGACTTTATGAATGGAAAATCTTAATTGTCAGTGTCCAAATGTTTTGAGATAAGGTAAAGTGTTAAGTTTTGCAAAATCAATGAGAGCTTTCTCACCTTAAAACAATAGCAGCAACAACAAATTCATCACACTATTTCAAATTACGTTGCATGTAATCTACCATCAAAATATAATAGTATACTTATTCCAAAGAAAATGTTTTTCCCTATGTAATCTACTCTAGATGCAACTATTCCAAGGGTCTTGTTACAGGAATTTTTCACTGAGGAAATTAAATTCTATACTTTGGGGTATTTGCAAACAGCATTTTTCTCCTTTATAGAGTGCTAGCATAGAAGTCAGAAAGCAAAATTCCCTGAGAACCAGTTTAAATGTTCTGTATTTCAGGCAAATACTTTTGTTGAAATAGAGATTATTTTCCCCTGATGATTCTGCCTCTGTATTAAGTACTGCATAACAGTAATATGTAATTCCTGAAACTAAAATAGAACATTCTGCACCCTCCTCCCAAACCCTCCCTCCCCCATCCCTTTTTCCCCTCAAAACAGCAACAACAACAAAAAAAAAAACCAACAAAAAAAACAACTCATGCTTTTAATAAGCATAGTCCATCTAAAATAGCAATAGCATTTTCTATCACTACATGGGGCACTGCATTAAAGACTTAATTCACATTCTCATGGATAGGTCAAAAGTAGTACAGTGTATAATATAATTTAGGACTTAGGAAGTAGGGTGGTAATTGCTGAATGGAGATAAAACCACTTCTTAAGGGAGGAAACCTCTTTTCCTCTTTTACATTTTTGTAACTGAAACCGGCTAAATTCAATGCAAAAGAGGTACATATATTAATATTACACCACACTGGTTAATGTATGATACAAATTTTCTTTTACTAGCAAGTGGATTTTGTTTCCCCTAGAAGTATGAATGTATGTATATATTCTAAGTCACAGAGATATTGAATATGTGCTTAAACTCTTTAAAATCAAGAAGTACTTAATCTGATGAATTTTGCTGTTGCTATTGTAGTTTTATTTTTACTACTGTAACAAACTCGAGTTTTAACATTTAGTATTTCATTATTCACTAAATTAGTATGCTGTGGACTGGAGTGAAGAGGGATGTTGGGGATATCTACTAAGATGCAAAACATTTTACCTTTTTTTCAAATTATTACATCTTTGTTTTCTTCAGATGCTAATGTGATAATATGGAAAAGAAGTATAGAAATGTCAGGAAGAGATATTCTAAGTTGCAAATATGTTTTGGCACAGTTAAATGAGAGAACTGTGGTGCATAGAAATCACTATACAGAATGTGAATAGTTTGTACTAAATTATAGTGTTAAATGCTAACAAAAACATGTAGCATTGCAAAATGGTTCACAAATTCTTGGCTATATGATAACTATGTTGTTACTGGAAAAATATGCCAGACTAATGTTACTAACTTAAATAACTTAAGATAAAAAGCATGAGCAAAATTTTCCTTCATTTCCACTCATATCCAAAAACTGAAAATGAAACTCATCTCTCTTGGTCATATTCGCATTTTTAGCGCTTTCATATCACAGTGACTTTTATGTGTTTCAATCCATTGGACTCAGGGACGACAAATCACTCTTATGGTAGACTTGATAATCTTTTTTTTCTCCTAGTGTTTTGAGCTCTTCATGCTGAATTTTTACCTAAAGTGGAAAAGTTTCCACCTCTCTCCAGATGATGCTTCCAGTCATTCCCCAGACTTGAAGTCTCTCACAGTGCTTCTAGTAGTTGTTTAATGTGCATGTACTCTTGTCTTATCTATCACACTGAGACTATGTCTAAAGAAACAATTTATGTGGACTCTTAGAAGTGGATTTACAGAGCAGAACAGTTAGTGTTCTGCTAACAGGACCAGATGACCGCAGAGTGTGCAATATAAATTGTTTTTACTTCAACGTAGTGTGCTTCATCTAGCCCCATGGGTCCAAATGTTCAGATATATTTGAGGTGAACTAGGTGAGCTTCCCAGCACATATTCCTGTTTCAAATTAAGCAAATTCAGTTTCTGCACCTTGAGACCACTCCATGACATAATTCCACAGGAGCTGGGACAAACAAAATTTACTTTAAAAATCTGCTCTAGACACAAGCTAAAATGTTTATGACCTTAAATCTTCTAGAGAATGTGGATGTGCAGCATTTGTGTTGAAAACTGCTACTTTTTTTTTTTTTTTCCAGAAATAAATTCTGTAATTTGCATAAATATGTGAATGCCTTCTAACTAACAGTAACTCAAGGGGAGAAATTAATGTTTTTTAAACAATATTTTCTTGTGGCAGGTGTTTGTTTAAAGTTTGGTCCAAAAGAACCTATTTCCAGTTAATTATAAACGTTGTATTACAGACCTACGCTTCAAAGGTTTTTCACAAAGCCAGTTGCTAGTAATAATAAAACATTTCCTGTAAAAGTGGCCATTGATTGCCATTATTCAGTAACTACAATATAAAATAGTTCCGGCTACTGCACTGAAAATGTCTCAGCTTCAGTTTTTTAAATGCAGAAGAAATTTATCACTTCATTCTTCTTGCCAGAAAGACTAATTAATATTAAATCTTTAGAATTTCTCTGGATAAAACTAGCATCTGAGAGCCTAGTATGGTATCAGTGTGCTTTAAAATAAGTCTATAATAGAGATTAGTACCTCTTGTGTAATACTGTATGCATTGCATTTTGTAACATTTATTATACAAATTGAAATGAATAACAATATGCAGTTTAATATTCTATGAATATTTCGTAGAATTCTCCAACAGTAGTTAATATGCTAACCAACTTCACTGAAAGGCATACAGATGTGGAAAGAATCTGTCTAGGGACTTTAATTATCACCTTGTCAAATTCAAATTATTATCTTGCAAGTTAATTTCCATAAAGTATCCCCTTTGCTGTTGGATGATTTAACATGTGTCTGCTTTTTCTTATCTTATTTGTATCTGTCTGGAGGCTCTAAACCTTTCAAAGTAGGCTAGCTCTTTGTCAGATTGTGATGTTTACCATAACTGATTTTGTCAAATATATTTTTACAAACGCTCAATTTTGCCAAAGATAGGTCTGTAAAATGAGAAGAGGAACTGGCATGCACCACCAATAATGTTACATAAATCAGACTAAGACTTCAACTATTTCTAAACAAGATCAGCTTACTGTGAAGAATCAAAGAGCCTGGGGAATGATTTACCTGACAAAATTCTGGAGAGAGTCATTCTTGGTTGGTAAATCATTTGAAGTTTCAAGAAGCCCAGAGCAATTCCAGCTTGTGAATTGTGTGGATATGATTTTCTGTGCTAGTGTGTGTCATGATAGGGGGGAAAATATCATATGAATACTTACTAACAGTGTTTATTTTACTTGTTCAGAAACAGTGTAGACATCATGCAAAAATAAAGCAAGACAAGAAAAATATCTTTTTAGATAAGGCTTACCCTCTGCACAATGGCAAATTTAGATTTAAAATAAATAGATTAAAAATTATCTGTAGCTAACAAAAAAAAAAAAGACAAAAAAAAGAAGATGTTTTCAAGTAGGTGAAATAATATCAGATGTGTGAAACTTAAAAACAGCAGTGACAATCATAGAGTCACAGGATCACAGAATGGTATGGATAGGAAAGGACCTTTAAGATTGCCTAGTTCCAAACCCGCTGCTACAGGCAGGCATGCATCTCACTAGACCAAGTTACTCAAAGCTCCCTTTCCGGGGATGGGGGATCCAAAACCTCTCTGGGCAACCTGTTCCATTGCCTCACCATCCTCACAGTAAAAAATTTCTTCCTAATATCTAGTCTAAATCCACCCTCCTCCTGTTTAAAGCCATTTTCCCTTGCCCTTTAAAAAAATCCCTTCTGAGCTTTCCTTTAGGCCCCCTTCAGGTATCTATAAGACTGAATGTCATGCAACCATGCTTGCCAACCTTGCAAGTATTCATTGTACGCAGATAGTTTCCCTGATATGTGATATAATGCAATGGATGCGAAGACATGTTTTTAACATTGGTCAAACACAGATCACTATCCTTATAATTAATACTGTATGGAAGAAGGTGTGGGAGCCAACAGTATAACTCAAATGCTGCAATCATGCTGAGATAATTATGTCATTACATTATGACAACAGGCAGATAAATAAATGTCCAAGCAAAAATGGTTTTGGAACTCTGATCACAAGATAAACACCTACTTATAGTCAGCGTGTTCATGAGTAAAAGAGTAGGAATAGTTATAATAGTGTTGTGTTGTTGCACGCAGCTAAGCATCACACAGCCAATTCACTCAATCCCCCTCAGTGAGACAAGGAAGAGAATCTCAGGGGAAAAAAAAAGTAAAACTCATAGTCTGAGATAAAGACAGTTTAAGAGAATAGGAAGGGAAGTGAAGTCATAATAATAGAATGCAGCGATGTAGAATAATAATAAAATGTGTGACATAAAATACAATTGTTCACCACAAGCCTACCCATGTCCAGACAGTCCTTGAGCATCAGCAGGCCCCCTGCTCAACTCCCTGATTTTTGTTGTACAACATGATACCATACAGTATGGGTATCCTTTTACCCAGTCTGGGTGTTGGTTATGTTTCTTTCCAGCTCATTTGTTCCTCCAGCTTCCTCAAAGGCAGAATGGCATGAGAAGATAAAAAGTCCTTGAATTAGTATAAGCACTGCTCAGCAACAGATGCAACACTGCTGTGCTATCGACATTATTCTCATCCTGAATCCAATACACAGCACCACTCCAGCTACTTGGATGAACTTTAATCTAGTCAAAACCAGGTCAAATACCTGAAAATACATTCACCTAATAATTTCATGGGGAAAAATAAAAATAAAAAAATCTAAGGTAAAAAAAATGTAAAAAACACAGAATCTAGTGCCAGAAATTATAATAATAAATATATATCCAGAAAGCATTTATTTTGTCATTTTAGCAAACAATACCAAATCACAGAAGTTTTGAGGTACAGATTTATTTTAAATATTTTGTCTACAAAATTAGTTTTTCCAAAGAAGAGAATATTTTACTGCCAAATGATACAATGACTGTGCTATATTACATGGATTCTCTTTTGGGACATCTATTTTATCTGTCAAACAGACACTATTTCTTCATATCTGTTGCATACTCACTGAGGTCAGAAGAAAGACTCTGTATAAAAGGTGACAGGCTGTTGTGAGGTTGGATATACTCAACATGATGCTAGGAAAATATATATATATAAAATAATAAAGGTGAGGAAAAAAAATAAAGCATCAACTCCTTTCTTTTATCCCTAAAAGATATTTATTATATACTACAGTACTTTTTACAACTGATTCAGGAAGATAAATGTTAAATAAATTAATCAACTGTGAATGCTTATATAAGTGCAAACTGCATAGTTTTGACAAGTGGTATTTTTAGGGGATACACTGGAGGCACAGAGGTACAATACTTAATCTATTCTTCAACTACCCGTAAGGAAAAGTTTTGACCCCTATTTCCTTCTCTTCTCAGTGTGAAAAGCGAACCATTGATTTCTGTTAACTGAAAAGCAGTCAAGCATACAAAACAAGTAGCAGACCTACCTATACAGTAATTCCTGTTAATTCTCTCCTCAGGGTTATTCTGTAAGGGTAACATTGATTTTAACATGTTTAGGTGGATTTTCTGAAATGATACCTTTTTAATAACCTTTTCCATCCTGAACACTTAGGTAAGAAAAACAAGAAACTCAGAATTTTTGTGTTTCCTGGGAACTATCCTAGTTAGATTAAATAATAATAATAATAATAAGTTGGGAGGTGTGGAGGGTGAAGAATGAGAGCTGTGAAACTGTCATAATTGTGTTGAAGTTCAGACCTCAGCTCTGGTTCTAAATGTGATTAGCACCACCCAAAAGTTAAGAGGTCCTTTCTAAAATTAAGCTGGAGTTCTACCCTCTCAACATCTTCATTTTACACTGCCTAGAATTAATCAAATTATGGATTGCACAGTTGTAACTTCTACTGCCTTCAGTGAGAATATGCAGCAGATGAAATGACCTGACGATAGAAAGTCTATTTATGTATTTTTCTTCTGCCAATTTTAGTTTTGGCCATTGCAAAACTGAAATGTATTGTACTTTTATGTAACTATTATATGGTAAGGGCTTGGTAGGAAGTGGGAGGATGTCATGGTTTTATGATTTTTGGTATTGGTATTCCACATCATAACATCATGTAGTGCATTTAGAGTTAAAGAGTTAATGCTCCAGCTCCATGGATCATCGATAGTTCCAGGTATACCTGTCTCAGAAGAGAAGAAGAACTACATTCCCCAGAGGACTGTGCGATGCTTTGCGTTCTTACGTATTTACGCTCAGAGGGGGAGATAAAAAACTGTCTGCGGTCACGGGTACGCTCTTTTTTTCCTTTGGGATCGACTCAGCAGTGGGTGCTCGCTGCCGTCTCGCCTTCAGCATTAGCGTAAGGCCTTCGGTTTATCGGACACTCTCTCTTGCTCATTTTATTTGATTTATTAGCTTTAATTCCAATTATATTGTATTATATTGTGCTATTTTGCTTTCCGATATCTATTTAGTAAATTAGCTTTCCTCCTCAGATTGTTGCCGCTGTTTTGTTTCTAGACCCATCTCCCTTTTCCCTTTTCCCTTTCCCCCTTCCCCTTTCCTGGGGCGTGGGTCCGTGGGTCCCCCGCACCAATCGTCACGGAACCGGGCCGAACCTGCCCGTAAACCGTTGACAGAGGAGAAGGCAGTAATTTATCATTCAGAAATTATTTCTATGAACATAATATATCTCATTTTTTAAACATATTTATGTTCAAATCTTTCTTACTGTGTTATTTCTCCTTCTCTAGAAGAAAGTTGGGGTTGGTGTTTCATAAAAACATTGCTGTTAGATGCTGATGTATCAACATATTGATTTTCCACCTTCTTTGATATACTATTTCTTAATTTTATTTTTTAACATGAAAAAAAATAATTGGGCTGTTTCTGGTCTATTTCAATTCTAAGCCATAGCTTCCATCTTTTAATGTAAAATAAGTGTAAATTTAATGTAAATACAGAATAAAAGAGACATCTGATTATTTTCAAATACTAATGTTACTTATTTTGTAATAATGTTTATTATTCATAGTTGTATTTTACTGCACTTATTTTTCATTATGAAAAGATTGCATTATTATTACTTCAAAATTAACAAAAGTAAAATATATCAGAATTTCTGTTATTCCAAATTTGTTATAAATGGAATACAAGACCAATCATTTTTCATTTTAAATACATAGCAATTAAAAGCCAGAAACAAATATTTATCAGCTTTTGAGACTTGGTGATAGTTTTTTCTCACTGTTATTTCTCCCTTTGTCTTAGAATTCATGATACTTTAAACTTCAAGTATTCAAATTAATGAGAAAGTAATTCTTTCATGTAACCATTACTCTGTGACCAATGTCAAATGTTTTTAATTATCTGGTAAGGCAAATTTAAGGAAGCCTGCTGGCCAAATATGTTTGGTGCCAAAGATTTCTCTTACTTTGCCACTTCTGTAAGGTAGAGTCAGATTAGTAAAATAAATGGCAAAAGAGAAAATAAAAAAATAAATAAATAAAAATCATTTTCTCTACAGCATACGTCTGGCTCATTCTCCTTTTAGCAGAATTAGTAAGAAAGAAAGAACATTAAAAAAAAATGCTGACATTGAACACTACAATGGTGGTAAAATAAATGTGTTATCATCAATCCCATGCTATATGCTAATATATATATGTATTTACTTTTAAAGAGTAGTTCAGTCAAATTAAAATAAGATAAAGCTTCTGAGTTATGGAAGTTCTGTTACACATATGATTGATGTGAAACACACTAACATCCCTATTATAGAAATACAGAAGATAAAACAGAAGCACAGATACTCCTACCTCCTTGCATCCATTGCATGCTTATCAATGCAAATTGATAATGTAGTAGAAAAAATACTTTTAACCTTGTCTCACTATATTTTCTTTTATTACATTTTTGTCACAGAAGTTAGAGCTACTCAGACATCAAGAGCCTCTATAAAGTCGCTGTGAGAAATTTTATGTTATACAGAGGTTAAAATTTTGCCTCCCCAGTAATGATATATGTTATCAATTTCTAAGTTAAGAAGTTTAGGGCAGTGCTATAGGCTGAGTCAGTCCCCAAAAGACAGGTTATCTTCTCTAACTCTTTTCCTTAGGTTGCCTCTGGGTGAGAGCATCAGCTTCCTAGGGTAGTGGGTCAGCCTGGCTGTGGGAAGCCTTCCGGGTTCTGGCGCCATGCAGTGTGGTGGGTGCACTAAATACATTGATCTGGCTTAATAATGTTTGCTGCCTCAGCTGAGAGCACACCAGGGCACAACCAGAAGTCCAACTTGAACTTCCTCTCTCCCCCTTCTCCTAATGCTGGATATGAAACAAAAGAAAAGCCAAAGAAAAGCCAAGAGAAGGGGGAGTGGGGAACAGGACGGCAGGAAAGCTCTGTTTTGCTGCTCATTCACTCCTCATGTATTCAATCACTCCAATGCAGTAACTAGCTCAGGCGCAGACTCCTCTTACAAGCACAAAAGAAAAGCAATCCCATTCAGAAGGAGACCATGAGTTATTGATCTCATGCTGAATGTTACGTTCGGTTCAGTAGCACTGTCAGAACCCTCACATGGAAAGCCTATGTTTCCCACCAATTCTGTTGAATGATACTCAGCTTTTAAAAATGAAGTGTTGCGGGCTAGAGGTCAAGGAGAAAGATATCTCAGCTTTCATCCTGGAACGCAGGATGCATTCTGGGTCATGATGAGGGATAGGCCTGCCAGGCATTAATTGTATAAATTCTGTGGATCTTGTTTGCCAGAGGGGCAGGCAGTTCATGGTTGTTTCACTTTCTAATTCAGTCATTAGAAAATGAGCCATAAAGCCATCATTTGTTAATGTACATTAGATTTATTTTACCCATTAAAATTAATGAACAGAATTTTTTTGCTAACACACTTTATAGTTCATTTATTTAACTTAATATCCTCATTTGCAGAAATATGCGGAGATTTGTTTTTAATCACTGAAGATATTAAACTCAAAATTTGAATTTAAAATATATTTCTTACAACTTCCTTCACTCTTGAAAGTAGCCATGACTTTCCTTTACATGTACTGATAATTTTACAGAGCATTATTTTATGTATAAGCAACCTCTACTCCCTATTACCTCCTGAAAGAAAACCACTGAGATTTATTCATTGTTAACACAACACAAATCCAAAACATGTACTCCTTAATAAGTCCACACTAGGTTCGTGTTTAAAAACTCAATAAATGAAATGTTTGGCATTACATCTTTATGATATTCTAAATGCCAGAATTACAACAGTGGTATGGTAATAGTTTCTCATAAATTGCTCAGTAAGAGCCTTTTTTGTTTGTTTCACAAATCTTAACAGTTTAATATAGACTCTCTGTTCAAAGATTTCTGTTCCTAAGGGAAGGACTGTTCAAGAAGAGCTGGATGAATAGAGACATTTCTGAAATGATTAGAAGATTAGAATTAATTCACAGAAAAACGAAGGATGGGAAAAACAAACAAACAAGCAAATCTTACACAATGAAAAAAAGAGTGCATATTTAATGGAAGCCCATAGTTGAGGTCATTATGTAAAGTTTGCAATCTTATTGTCCTTACCTCAATTGAAAAACATTTTGCCTGAGTAGTAACTACTGTTTATAGTCAGTCACACTCTCCTGAAATGAAGCAACAGGAATAGGACAGGTGATAATTCCACCAACTCAAAATCTTAAGGTGGAATGATTTACTGTTAAGAGTTTATTGCAAATGTAACCCTTTATTCTCAAAGCGTCCCAGATCTTATCTAAATCTTAGTTTCATTCATTAAAAATTGTTAAATCTATTATGCTAACATATGCAGTGTTCACAGGTATGGTTTACTATTCACTCCTTTCACTGAACATTTGGTTCTCCCTTTTTTTTTTTTTGGTACTGAATTATACTGATTATATTACTCTGAATTACATGATGTTATTTTTGTCCATGGTTGGATAGCTAGTAATTCTTAAATCAGACAATGAATTCTGAAAATGTTTTTCCTGAGTAAAATTAATGAGGGTGAGTAAAGAGTTTCACAGTAAATAAAAGCATTACAAAATTTTATATACTGACAAATAGGAAAAAAATAAGAAAGCAACAAAACACCAAACAGAGCTATCAGATACTCTGATTTCAGACATGAAAATCATAATGAATGTTCCAAATAATTGGCTTGACTTTTCTTTCTCAGCTAGAGAATTCACTATCAGTCCTACCTGATGAATCTGAGATAAACAGAAGCTGTTCTTTCTTTGGCATGGGAATTCAATTTAATCTGGTAAATGTGGGCTTATTAACTCTTATCTATAGCTATATCAAATAAATATATCTGCTTGGATGTAATTCCTCTAAGTGAAAACTATGAAAATGGTAATGCTATCTCTTTCTTCTCAGGCCAATTAATTTTCTTCAACTCCTATATTTTCTGTGTTTGAATGAATGAAAGATTATCCTTTTTCTTCTTACTGTGTAAAAAATTTTTCTGGAGCAGTGGAGGTAAAATTCAAACTAGTGACAGATAATAATTTAGTTTGTGTAGAAGACTGCTTCTGTTGATGCAAAGGAAATTAACAGAAAATGTTAAAAGCTGAATTCCCACCTACTACACCTAATATTTCCACTTAACTCAGTCTTTCTTGTCTACTGAGCATCACTGGCTGTCTACACACTAACTGATGAGTCATGGGACTCATTATAATAACTCTGAGATAGTATTGTCACTATAGACTACAAAGTTAAAAGGCTGCTTCCGAAATTGCATTTCTATCACATATAAACAACTAGAAGCTAAAATTCAACCTAACACGCTATGTAGTCTAAAAATGAATCTAAATTGAGTAGGAAAAATTCTTGTTTTCACAAATCAATCAAGCTAAAACTTGTAAGAGTAAAATTAAAACATGTGAATCATCCAGATTATACCAATGGGTGTAGTCACTGGGACAAAACTTTTGATAGATAATCTTATATTTTTAGATGATTTTACTTTTCTCCTTTTCTGTTCTGAGGCAAAACCACGATTTACTGAACAATAATGTTGACCTTTGATTAACCACATTTTTTCTTTTTTTTTAAAACACCTTTTTGCTTCTCCCCATTTCATGTCCACAGTTGCTTTCTTAAAGTTTCTTGATCTATATCCGACTTTTTTGTTTGTGTAAGGATGGTTTTGTTTGAGTTGCCTGCCAGCTACTGCTCTCTAACTTTATATTACGACCTCTTGATTTGCACTTAGTTATTATCTCTGTTGCTTGCTGGTATCAATTTTTTTCTACTTCCTTCAGCTATGTTCTTGATCTCTTACCTTAACCTCATTGGAAAATAAGTTTCTACACCTTATGAAGACAAACTTAAATGAAATGAAATGAAATGAAATGAAATGAAATGAAATGAAATGAAACTCTAGCAGATAACAAAAACATAAAGCCAGTTCTCTTACCTCTTTAGAGATTATTTAAAAACAGATAGCAATTATTCAGACTGTGAACTGGTATACTGTGGGAGCAAACCAATGTTCTTAAATTTCAAAAGGTGAACTTCAGCTGAGAGTTAGAGGGGTCAAATGAAACCTATTACTACTGCATATCAGCAAACTATACAAATATATTTATTTCCATATGCAAGAAAAAGAATTTTCACATTAATCATTGATTACCTTAAAATAGTAGGAAATTCTTCTGTCTTTAAAATAAATACATGGGAAATAAGGTAAAAAAACTTATGGAAATATTTTGGAAAGAGAAGAGATATTAAAAAAATTGTTCAAACCATAGGGTTCAGAGTAAATTGTAGTTAAATATTAATAATCACATTTAAATTAAGAAAAAAAAAAGAATTATTGTAAGAGATTTTAGAGATATAATTTTAATTGTTTAAACGAAGGCGTGTTTACTGTCCCTCATAAGTTTCTCCTATGATTCTTATCATGGTTTTATGATTTCTGTTATCAGTATTACACATCATAACATCACGTAAAGCACTGGGAGTTGAAGAGATAATACTCCAGTTCTGTGGACTGCTGATTTTCCGGGTACCTGGCTCTCAGAAGAGAAGAAAGACTATATATCCCGGAGGACTTTGTGATCCTGTTTTCTGTTCAGAGGGAAAGAGAAAACTGCACACAAGTTCCAAGCCGGCCCCTTTTTGTTGCTTGACTGTAGTGGAAGCTCCCTAGCCATCCAAGCCTTCAGTTTTAGAGTAAGACTTTCAGTTTTGGGCACCCTCTCTCACTTTTATTTGATTTATTATCCTCATTTCCAATTATATTGCATTACATTGTGCTATTTTATATTCTGATATCTTATTTAGTAAACTAACTTTCCTCCTCAGATCATTGCCACTGTTTTCAGGCCCATCTCCCATCTCCCTACCCTTCCTCTTTTCCCCTTTCCCCTTTTCACCTTTTCCCTTTCCCAAAGTGTAGGTCCCCACAAAGTGGGTACCCCCCACTACGTTAGTCACAGAACCAGGCTGAACAGACCTGTAAACCACTAACCCCCCAACTCCCTTTTTTTTTAAGCTGGCATGACTATGGGCCTGCTGTCCCCCTGTCATGGACTCAGACAGACCTAGAGATAACTCTGTGACAGATTCATTAGCATTTTATTTGTACAAAGTCAACAGAAAACTAAATAAGATGTTTGTTTTTTAAATATTCATCATAAACATAATTGTTAGATTTATCCATTTAAGTAACTAGACTGACAGTCTTTTATTTGACCAATCATTATTAAGCAACATTTGAATTCTAAGTAATAGCTATGTATTTTTTAAAGAAAATAAATTAAGTTTGCAAAAGAAGATAGTTATTTTCTGAAAAAGTACAATAAATAAATAAATAAATAGTCAAATTAAGTATTTACTTTGAATATTTACTCATTTCTAATAGTTTTCCTTCCTTATTAGGGGAAATTGAGTTAATTTTTATCCTTATTAGTTTGTTAATACAGATTTAGCAAAAGAGTCCAATCAGGACACTCATGCAGAATTTTCTGCTCCGGAATAAAAAAAGTCTAACTAAAATCTTGCCATAATCTTATGTCACATTATATGGAAAAGCTGAGAAACTGTGACTGGAAATTTTAAGTGAGGATGTATGCTCGGAAGGAATTGTAGTGTACCTCAGGTGCCAGTTTTCTCTATTTCATATAAAAAAATAGAGCTGATTATTAACCCTGTCCCACTTTTTAGCCATCTTATGAAATGACTTTACTAGAGTTCTCATGCCAAAACACAGAGAATGCCAGTTGAGAGATGTACTTCTGTGATGACATATTGAAGTGTTTCCAAAATCCATACTAATTCCAAAACTTCCTCTTTGTTCGCAAGATTAGTAAATGTATTGATTGAAAAGAAATCTGAGAAGTTAAACATGTCCCTTATGAGTTCTTTACCATTCCTTTATACAGTTCATAATCTAATGTCGTGTGCTCCATAAAAAAATTTTGCATGTTGCATATGTTTCAGGTCAATAGTTTCGTGTCTTTCACAGGTTCTTTCAGAAACACATTTAACCACCTCTGTTACTTCATCATACCCACTGAGTTATCAAAAATATCTGCCACTGCTTTTTTTCAATTTCCCCAAACATACCACAGAACAATTTATCTGAGACTGATATTTTATCATCCTTTAATCATTCTAATTTTGCAAACACTCTGTATAATCTGGGGCTCATAAAACTCATGTTGTATTTCACTTTCACAGAAAATTTATTCCAGACTTCGGGTTATGGCCTACAGCTGCACTCATAAATATCAAGGCAAAGAATTCATTCATGCTAAATTACCTTTCGGAGATGTGCAGAGTTATTCATACCACTCAGAAGAACACAAAAATTCATATTTCTGTCAAGTTCCAAGAAAATAGAATATACAAATTTGCCAGTTCGAACTATTTGTAATATATTTTGAAGGTGTGGAAAACAGTCAGACTCCACATAGGGTTGCTGCTGAGAACATGCTAAAACAACTCAATCAGTGACTGTCAAACTTTAGAACTCAATTGAGATAGCTCATTTAAACTTAAGTATATGTAGAAGTACTATAAATAGATTGAAAGAGTTGCAGGAAAGTTGAAGGATGAAACATAATGTCCCCATGGTATTTATTCTTCACTGCCATTTTCCAGTCTGTTAGATAGAATGCTTTCTGCTCTTCACTGAAATCTCCCCTACCAAGACACTCTGACACAGAAATCTGTGGATATTCAGCAATGTTCTGCCCATATTAACCCTTCAATAGTTTGAGACACCTCAAGTAAAAGTGAAGAAATCTTCACCAGTAATTGTGTATTTTTTGTTTATTTTGCTTCTTTTTCCCACACACACTTCACAGAATTTATCCTCAAAAAAAAACAATCTTTGACAAAGAACTATTGAAACTATTTCCAGACAGATGTTGCGTCTAGATAAATATGATACTGCATAATTTACTCTATATTCAAAATTTACAATTAAATTTTATGTTAAAAATAATAAAAGCATTGTCAACAGTTTATGGGCTGGTTTGGCCCAGTTCCATGTCAATTGGAGCAGGAGACCCATGGACCCACACTCCAGGAAAGGAGAGGGGGGAAAGGGAAAAGGGAGATGAACCTAGAAACAAAACAGTGGCAATGATCTGAGGAGGAAAGCTACTTTACTAAATAAGATATTGGAAAGCAAAATAACACAATATAATGCAATATAATTGGAATTGAAGCTAATAAATCAAAGAAAATGAGCAAGAGAGAAAGTGTCCGATAAACTGAAGGCCTTATGCTAAATGCTGAAGGTGAGACGGCAGCGAGCATCCACTGCTGGGTTGATCCAAAAGGGAAAAGCCTGTCTCATGACACACAAACAGTTTTTATCTTTTTCTCTGAGCAGAAAACATAAAAATACAAAGCAACACAAAGTCCTGTGGGGTACGTAGATCTCTTCTTAGGCAGGTATACCCAGAGCTATCGATGATCCATGGAGCTGGTGCATTTACACTTTAACTCCCACTGCACTACAAGATGTTACGATGTGGAATACAAATAACAGAAATCATAAAACCATGACAAGCATTATCTTCAAAAACATTGAGACATCATGACAGCCACTGGTGGTCTGCAATTTAATTGAGATTAGTTGAGTTGGACAAGGTGACACTGTGAAGTTAGTAATGTTTTCAGGAGACATAAGTTCACTGCACTAAAGTGCATGTAGGATGCATAGTTCTACTTCCAGAAAAATCTAGTCCTGTATTTTTTGGTTTGCAGTATCCGCCTAGGGGTAATAAAAATTCCACATTATACAACAAAATGTGATTTTCCATATATTAATAAAAGTCAAGCTGTAATTCCTGCTGACTGCTCTAGAGACTAGACCCAGAATCATAATTTAATCCCAAGTAGCAGTCTATCTTCAAGGAAAATATGCAGGCAGATAGTGTAAACATTTTTATAAAAAAAAGGAAAAATTATTAATAAATCAAGAGTACCTAGGAAGCCATATTTCTTTTTGAGCAGATACAAATAATAAAATATCTTCAAGTATTTGCCATCTCCATTCAGGTTAGATTTGCTTTTGAAATAGGTCTGATCTAACTATGTAATATCTGCTACCTGGGACTTCCAGAAGGCAGACTTTGAACTGTTCAGGACACTGGTAGGGAGAATCCCTTGGGACTCAGTCCTGAAGAGTAAAGTTGTCCAGGAAGGTTTGAGACTCCTCAAAAAGGAAGTCATAGAGGCACAGGAGCAGGCTATCCCCCTATGCTGTAAGATGAACTGGCAGGCAAGAAGACTCGGGTGGATGACCCAGGGAGCTTTTCCTGAGGCTCCACAAGAAAAAAAAGAGAATCTTCTTTCTGTGGAAGAAGGGAAGGGCAAATTGAAGAAAGTACAGAGAATTAAGTATTTACTAATCTTGGATTTAATATATTGTGCAAAAAACCCATAAAGCCTAAATAAGAAAATTCCAATATATGGACTCATAAGAGTAACTTACTGTACAAATACTCAGAAAATGTGCATTGATTGTTAGTGGCTTGAATACAAAGGTATCATTATTGCCCTGTATTTTATTGACTATTGGATTTGGGCGGGAAAGAGGTGTAATGGAAACAGAAGTGTTACATAGCAGTATTTCATTTGAGGATCATTCTCTACACAGGGAGACAAATGAAGTTTTCATTCTAATACAGGTCAGCATGCATGGTGTCCAGAATAAAAAAGAATTGTAAGGTGCATCAAAGGGTCTTTAATTGTCATGGTAGGTAATAAGTTAAAATAACAGAAGTTTTACTAACATTTGTTTATGTAGTACTAATTATTGGAAATATTAAACATAAAACATAGGAATTTCAAATACAGTTGCTGAACTACAAAGATAAGGATATAATTTTCGGATTTCCAATTCTCACGAGTCATGCTGTCTAGAAGCATAACGTATATATATAAAGCATACACAATTAAATGTATATTCAGTAACTTTAGGTGTAATATTACTTCTACAATCTTATCACCTAGTTGAAAACCTCACTAGAACCATTCCTTGTTATTTTATACAGATCCAGACTAAACACCACAAATTCACATGGCTAATCATTTGAGGGTTTAAAAGACCACCTGCAATTCTGCATGATTGCAGATTCAGGACTTACTCTTTATTTGAAAGGAAAAATAAAATAAAATAAAATAAAATAAAATAAAATAAAATAAAATAAAATAACTATAAATTGAAGAACACATTAAAACTATCATAAGATATAATACAAAGAAAACAATTTTATATTTCCCATTGTATTTTCTATTTACCATGTAAGTATTATACACCTCCTTTCCATTCGCACAGTTCTGACAGTTGTGCTGCTTGTGAATTCATTCAGCTACTAGTATTTATTATTGTCACAATCTCTGTCATACGAATGAGATTTTGCATTCCTGAAGCCTAATCTATCATGTTCTAATTCCGTACAACGTAGTGGAAAAATGTCTTCCGAAAGTATCTCTGAATAAATCCATTTTCATGAAAAAAAAAAAAAAAGAGAAAAAACGTGTAAAACTATTCTCAAAGCAATCTTCATAATGTAATGAGAACTGAAGATGGAATAAAATTTTTGCAGTTCTATAACAATGAGGATAAAAAAAAGTAATACAAAGAGAAATTATAGGACTTTAAGTACCTATTGGTAAAGTTCACACCTTATTTCAATGAACTATTCTTTAAGGGAGACTGAAAGTTTTTTGTTTTTAAAGGGATTTTTTTTTCTCTATTTTCGGATTATAGTTTGTCTGCCATAAAACACTGAGGTATCTTCGAAGTATTTCATTAATAAATTACTGACTTCAAAGGTATCTCATGCATTCAGACATCTTTCTATAAATGTACTGCCACTTAAGGAGACATCAACTTAAAAATCAAATAGTATGGCAATATTTGAGCATCTGTAAATCAATAAAAAAATATTATAAATCCAAAGGACATGAATTTTTGATTTTTTATTTTAATTTTTTTATGATGAGGGTGATCAGACACTGGAACAGAGAGAGGTGGTGGGTACAACATGCCTATCAGTGTTCAAGAGGCATTTGGACAGTGTCTTCATTATTATACATTAGCTTCTGGTTAGCCCTGAAACGGTCAGGCAGTTGGACTTGACAATCATTGAAGGTTCCTTTCAACTAAATTCTATTCTTATTCTATACTTATTCTGTATCTATTCTTATTCTATACCCTCATTAGAAAAAAAAAACTGTACATGATTAGTACAGGAAGAATATGTTGAGTGGACAGAGGACATACAAATTCTATGAAAGAAATTTCAATTTTGGTCTATAATCACTCTCATGTCTTGAGGGTGGGTATATTTCGCATCTCATGAATTAATGCTACATTACTACTTATGTTGTTTAATAGATTAATCTAATTTAAATTTCAGGTGAAAATTCCCATTTGAATCAATGCATTCCTCACTGTGCCCATTTGTAAATACTGAATGATTAATGACTTGTATGGGTGTAAATCAGAAGAAAAGGCTGTGAAGCTAAGTCTGAAAATAAAATCTTACAGAACAATCAAAATTATCTAATTATATTATTATTACTATAATGTCCTGTAATTGATAAGCGGTCTTCCTGGAAGACCTGAGTTTGGTTTATTTCTTATTCTCTTCATGAAAAATGGTCTAGATATCTGAACTAATTGTAAGCAAAATTATTATATTTAAAATGAAATCCATAGAGAGAAATAATTATAAAGCAGCCACCTTCAATACAATAATGAATAATTCAAATTCTTGTGAATCTCCAAAAAAATATTGCATAATGTTGCAAGCACAAAGTCCTAAAAGAAACATATCACAGAATCACAGAATTGAAGGGTTTGGAAGAGACTTCCAGAGATCATCACCAAAGTGCAAGAATGAGTCAAAGTGATACACAGCAGTTAAACTTTCATATGCTAAGGTCTGCAAATGTCCTAAGAGTTGGATCTGATCTCAAAGCAGTCTTGTTAAACTGGATAAAATACTTGAACTAATAAAGAAAAACAAAAAACACCCCCCCCCAAAAAAGCAAAAAAAAATTATGGTGGATTAGCATATTTGTGAAAGAACTTCACATCCTATGGGAAGCAGCTCATTAAAAAGTTATTTTGTAGGAAAAAAAAAAAAAAAAGCACATGGCCAACTATCTGAGCAAGAACAAGAGAATGATGTTTTAGAAGAACAGATACATTTTCTGAAATATTTTATTTATCAAAAGAGATGCTTGTTGGACGAAACATAAAAAAGAAAGCTGAAGAAGGATGTGAAATCACAGAATCATAGAATCACAAGGTTGCAAAGGACCTACTAGATCATCTTGTCCAACTGTCCACCCATTACCATTATTACCGGTTTAGGCATCTAAAATAACTGTTGCAGAAAGAAAAGAAATAATGGGTTCTCTATTCTGTACTGGATATGTCAAGAAGTATTTAATTAATTAAGATATTGGGTTTTCCACCAGAAAGAACTAACTTTTGAAGTAGAGAAGCACTTAAGTAAATTGCCTAAGGAAGCTGTAATATCTCAACAATCAGAGCTCTTTAAAAATGACTTATAAAAATCTGTCTTAAATGACACAGGTATGGTTGATCTTACCCTAATGAAGGGAATGAACCAGATAACATATCAAGACCAAATATTTTCCTATGATTCTAAAAGACCTACTCTTTTAAAGAAGTTTTCAGTTATATTAATAATATGTTGCTGTTACACAAAATATGATAGCTTAACATATCAGTCTGATATTGTCTGATTGTTAAGTACATAATTCCACAACTCAAAATGCTTGTATATTAATAAAGATCTTTATATGAAGAGCATTATATTGATTATCTGTGTACTTACATTTATTGTCTCTCTAAAATCTATTAAACCTACTTGTTCAAGGTTCCTGCAGGAGAAACAAACAAATAAACAAAAAACCACCTTTTTTGTTTTATCTAATTTTCTAATAAATTATTAAAACAAGAGAGCTCATTAAATTCAGAGCAAAGGAAAGAAGGAAAATGTGTTGCTAGAACTTAATTAGCAAGATGCAAATATACCAATTAACACCTATACCTCAGGAAAAGGAAAAACTTTCATGCATCATACTAAAAAAATACATTCACAGCTGGTTACACATTTTAAGTGGCATGCTACTAAATTTGGTGCTAGTGTTGATATTAAATAAAAAGAATCGTGTAAAGGAAAAAACAAATTTCCCAGGGTAGCAACCAAGATTCCATTTTGTTGATATGAACTCCATCTCTTCAACTATTTAGATTAATGACAGGGTAAGTATGGAAAAAATTGTGCTACAGAAATGGCTAGTAGTTATGTATAAATATTTTTTTTCTATCAAATACACCACACGAAATGTGCCAATAATAATTTTAAATATATAACTCATAATTAACACCTCTGACAAGCTAGAAAACAATTTTTTTTTAAAATAACAAACAGCAAAGAAAATGATCCTTTACATATTATTCCTTCTTCTTTTACTCTGAATAATGTTAACGAGATCTAAGGATCACTGAATTTAAGTAACACATACAGCCATCTACCTTCATGCCTTTATAGATCAAAATGAGTAAGAGGAAGAGTCATAACCCATAAAATAAATGGTGGAAAATTTTCATATGTTTTCATATCCAATAGAGATATGTGCAGATGAGGATGGATGTTGTGTACCTTGACTTCTGCAAGGCTTTTGACACTGTCTCCCATAACATCCTCATAGGTAAGATTAGAAAGCGTGAAGAAGAGTGGACAGTGAGGTAGATTGGGAACTGGCTGACTGGCAGAAGTCAGAGAGTTGTGATCAGTGACACAGTCTATTTTGGGGCCTGTAACTAGCGAGGTTCCTTAAGGATCAGCACTGGCCCTGGTTTTCAAAATTTTTATCAATAACCTGGATGAAGGGAGAGTCCACCCTCAGCAAGTTTGCTGATGATCCAAAGTTGGCATGTGTGACTTACACACCAAAAGGATGTGCTGCCATTCAACAAGACCTGGATAGACTGGAGAGCTGGGCAGAGAGAAACCTTGTGAGGTTCAGCAAGAGCAAGTGCATAGTCTTGCACCTTGCACACACATCCACAGTGTTAGGAGCTGACCTGCTGGAAAGAATCTTCAAAGAGAAAGACCTAGATTTCTTAGTGGATAACAGGCTGGCTGTGAGCCAGCAATGTGCTTTTGTGGCCAAGAATGTCAGTGGTATCCTGAGATGCATTAAAATGAGTGTGACCAGAAGGTCAATGGAGGGGATCCTCTCCCTCTACCCTGCCCTGGTGAGGCCACATTTGGAGTATGGTGTCCAGTTCCGAGTTTCTCATTTAAGAAATGCAGGAAACTTCTGGAGAGAGTCCAGAGTATAGCCACAGTGATGATTAAGGGCCTGGACCATCTCTCTTATGAAGAAAGGCTGAGAGATCTGGGACTATTCAGCCTGAGAGAAGAGCCTGGAGATGGGGGGATCTTATCAATGCTTATAAATATCTAATGGATAGGAGTCAAATAGATGGGGCTAGGCTCTTTTCAGTGGTGCCCAGCTTCAGAACAAGGGGCAATGGACACAAACTCATAGGAAGTTCAATACAAACATGAAGAAAATCATCTTTATTGTGAGGGTGACAGAGCACTGGAACAGGCTGTTCAGAGAAATTGTAAATTCTCCTCTGGAGATACTCAAAACCTACTCGGACACATTCCCGTGAAACCTACTCCAGGGAGCATGTTAGCAGGAGTTTGGACAAGACGATGTGGAGTTCACTCCAAACCCTTATGATTCTGTGATTATTTCCCCCTAAGATGAATGGAGACACTGAAATGTCTCCAAGTGCAGACTAAACCAAGACAACTTTGGAATGGACAAGAAACTGCAAATAGCTAACCAGCAAAGCCCTGTCACCAGGGTGCATATGAAATACAATGTAATTCCAGAGCTGGAACATGGAGGCCTGCAAGAACATTTTATTACATCCACAAAAGATTTAGAACAATCCCTTCACTGAAGGAATGAGGAATCAATACTTCCTTTGGATAGCTTGCATTCTCCTTTCAGGTGTGATTGCATAAGCACATTTCAATAATAAATAGCATGGAAGGAGAACAAAACTATTCCTTCTGTTGAAATGGAATCCAAAAAAATTCAAAATTTAATCCAGAAGTTGCAAGAAAGAGCACAAAGAACAAATGAGACTACTTGAAGAATCAGAAGTTAAATATGTTAATATTCATCTGTATTCTTGAGCTCCCTGAATCATAGAACCATAGAATCACCAAGGTTGGAAAAGACCTACAAGATCATCCAGTCCAACTGTCAAGAGCAGAATGCAGACTCCAAAGCTGTTCCAAGTGTCTATGCACTGGATTATACGAAGTGCAGTTGGTAAGAAGGCACACTTACTTGCACATTTGTGGACTTACTGAGGATCTGTTAATTTCTTAGTACTGTGCATGGTTTCTCTGGGGAGTTTATTTTCAGCACAGACCACAGTTTCATCAATCATTGCTAGTCATGTAAAGACTTCATTATTCTCCAGTGTTATACAGCAGGACGAACCCTAATATGGGACACGTGCCTATCTATAGTTATCACATGATATTTCTGATGCTCTTTAGTATCCTGCCAGTATTCTAATTAGTGCTCAAGAAAAGCATGAGTTCTGTGTCATGTTGTCCAGTTTGTCACCTAAGCTGACACCAGGTGTCACAGTTCAGGCATCAACCTCTTCCTAAATACTCATCTTGACTTTCTTAAAGAGGTATGAAGAAGGTTTAACCTGATGAAAAACTGACAAGAACTTGACTGAGATTCTCAAATTGTACATTTTAATGACTTTCTTTCATAATTGAAGAACCAGAGGAGTTTGTTGTTTAGGAATACCTTGAGTATTCAAATTTTACACTCAGGAGAGTGTTGTCTGCATCAAGGGTCTAAGCCTTGTTCTTGTGAAAAAAAAGCCTTTCAAAAAATTGTCTGCTTTTCTCCCCCCCTTTTCCCGACTTATATTTTTTATAAAGTTTTTATATGAAGGAGAATGAGATTTAGGAGATGGGTAGGGAGCTGAAGAATTAGATTAAACTTTCACATTTTGCCTTATCCTGAAATGATAAAATAATTCAGGAGTAATTTAATGAACAGTTTTCAGAGTAAGTAAGCAAATTAGCTAATTCTGACAACAAAAATAAAAGCTAAATTTCCCCTCTTATTGGAAATGTGTTTATTTGAATTTCCCTGCAACATGGTGTGTCTCAAAGAGGCTACTAGAAGAGATAACATTCAAAACATATATGGCCTTGAATGAATCAAGTAGTTTCAACTGTTCTGGATAGCTGAATCTATTATTCTCTCACGGTGGGTAATCTTTCAGCATTAGGTCACGGTAGAAAGTTGCATCATTGAACATCTCCCGATTTTTGGAAAATCAGTTAAGTTAATTGCAGATCAGATGCTCCTACAAAATTACAAAAGACAGGATGCGTCTTTGTTAGCAGGGTGGTGAAGTCAAATTTCCAGCTTAGATAATAAATGAGAGACCGACAATCAGCAAACATCTTTTATAAATATATCTAATGACCCACTCAACACTTTCTCTCCATGTATGCATTTTTTAATGGTAATTACTTTCAAGGCCTCAGCAGTTCTTAACATATTAAAATAAAAAGTCTGAAAAGAACAGAACAACCAATAAAAATTCTTATCTTGACCTAATGTCTTTGAATGCTTTTCAAAATCCACTTTCTGTATAACAAAAGCAGATTTAATTCTATTTACAGTAAAAAAGGTAAATATTTAAAAGAGCTAAAACAAATTTAAGCTATTTTCATGAGTACAGTATTCCATATCCATTCTTTTCCCTTATTTATACTCTTCATTAGAAGAAAACCAAAACCCCTAAGGCTTACCTTTTTAGGCAGAGTATAGAACATAGACTTCTTTACTTTTTTCTTCTGCCTTCTACCAATATACCTCAACTTTTCTATGTTGTTTGTTTGTTCATTGTTGTTTATACCTTGCCTTCAAACTGATCTCACCATTGTCAGTTTGTACAGTTAATGCATAGTCTCTTAGATAAATTAAAAGAACTTGTAATTTATTAAGTTGCACACATTTTGATCTCTCCATTTTTGGCATAAGCAAATTATATATTGAATATTGAATTCATGCCTGACGTAGGAGTCAAAAAAA
>VXAB01009410.1:43820-73825 GCA_013399175.1 Odontophorus gujanensis | reverse complement strand
GGGGAGTCCCCTGGGATTCAGCCACCATGTGACACTACCATGCTACCACGTTGGGCCCAGAACAACAACAGCCGGCCCCAGCGCCGGCGCGGGAACAGCCGCTTCTGACATCTCGGGGTGACTGCGGCTGTGCGCTGGGCCAGGACCTAGGCGGACCGCTGGACTTGATGGCATTTTTAGTCTTTTCCAGCCTGAAGGACTTTGCATACTTAAACACACTCGAAAGGATGTCTTATTGCAATAACTGAAATGATGTGTTGGGAAATGGGAGCATCAAAAGAAATCAGCCATGCCAAGGTGGGAGGCGTTGCAGGTGCTGCCACACAGAGGGCTCCAGGCCTGGCAGGAAGCTCCAGTCCCAGCACTGCCATGCTCCTGGGGAAGCATCAAGCAGACAGCAGGCCACTGCCCACGGGAAGGGCCACGCTGGCAGGGGAAGAAGGCAAAGGGGGTTCCAGAATCACCCAGCAACAGCAGCACAGCACGCGGTGCCCTGCTGTGGAGCCCAAGCAAGCACTGTTGAGCACTGACTCCTGCCATGACGGGAAGACTCAGCACCTGCACTGCACACACACATGCACCCACTCCATGTGGCGTAAATAACACCTGGACTTTGCCAACTTTCAGGATTCTGTGATTCTACAAATCCAGCCATTACTTGTAACTAGAGGTAATCAGCAGGGGACCCACAGACTCTCCTCTTCAGCATGCAATGCGTGCTGTTTGGCCATGGAGATGCTGACCCAGACACCCACGGGCACAAAGTGATCTTGAATGGGATGCATTTCCTTGAGTTTTGTGTGGTGAGTTCCCTCACTGCTCCTGCCACCTTCCTCCAAACAATGGTTCCCTCCTTTCTGTCCTAACGAGATCCTGCTCTTCTCTCATACAGGTGTTTTCTACAAACCTTATTCAACAAGCAAGTACAGAGAACAGAAAGAAATATTTCAGCCCGCTGGTCTCTTCCAGGATCCTACATGTTCTGCTAACACTCCCAGAGCAATGTGCTGTCTTCCATGCATTTCAGAAGTCTTTTCAAGACTGTGCAGTCCTCTTGGAGCAGGGGCAAATGTCAGGGCTGCCCTTTTCTATCGTCACTTGGATGAAGACCACTGGCCCTTTTGTGTTACATTCCAAAATTCCACCTTTTGCAGCTTCACATAAAGGTTCCACGACCAGTGCAGAACTCGATATCCATAAACTATAGCATCCTGCTGTACCTAGGTAAGGACCACCAGCTATGCTTCCTCAGGAACTGTTGAGAACAGTACCCCCACTTCTGCCAGTCAAACATCATCCATGGCCGCAAGTAATTCCATGATGCTGCACACAAAGGCAGCAATGACTCAAGGCAGCAAGGTCTTGCCCAGCTACACAGCCACTCCTGGGTACAACATCAGAACACAGTTCCCCACAGTCGGCCCCACTTGCTGCCTCCAGGCCCCAGTGGACATCACATTGAAGCTGGAGATCCCACATGGACTTCTTGGTTCTGCTCTTCTCTGCTTTTCCCAAGGGAGGCAGCTGGGAAGGAGTTGGGACCACAGGGCTGTCTTCCCTCCAGAGTTTGGTGGCATCTTCCCCAGGGCATAACCAAGACATCTCTCTGGCACTTCAGGTGGATCCAAGGAGCCTGAAGAACATACCCAAAATGAACAACAAGGCAATCTCATTGGGAGAGGCTTGCTTTGGTCACCATTGCTCTTCTTCAGCCAACGTGTGCAGAGCTATTTGGCAGTCATTCAACAGCAAAATCTACTCTCCTTCCTGCCCTACCAGGGCATTGGTTGGGCTCCAAGAGAAGGATGTTCTTTAAAATGGTGGGGATTTCAGGCCCTGTGGTACCTTCCCACAGAGCATATAAGGGCAGCATTCCCTCAGACAGTGATGCGTGCTTACAGCAAGTCTGCCAACTGTTCTGGGAAGCATGATTCCAAAGGCACACTGCTGAAGACCACCTGTCAAGATTTTATGATTTTTTTAATCGGTATTCCACATCATGACATCACATAGTGCACTTGGGGTTAAAGAGCTAATGCTCCAGTTCTGTGGATCACCGATAGCTCCAGGTGTACCCATCTCAGAAGAGAAGAATCCTGCACACCAGAGGACTTTGTGTTACTTTGCTTTTTTCCATTTTCCGTTCAGAGGGAAAGACCAAACTGTTGGCAAGTTGTTTTCAGACACTCTCTCCCTCATTTTATTTGACTTATTATCTTCAATTCCAATTATATTGTATTATATTGCATTATTTTGCATTTTGGTATCTTATTTAGTGAATCAGCTTTCCTCCTGAGGTTGCTGCCGCTGTTTTGTTTTTAGGCCCATCTCCCTACCTTCTTCCCCTTTTCCCGTTTTCCTTTCCCAGGATGTGGGACCGTGGTCCCCCCGCCCCATTTGTCACGGAACCATTGACACCACACTTCCCAGAAGGAGCTGTCAGTAAACACAAAGTGCCCCCAAGCGATGTAGACATTACATCTATGCCTCTAAAGCAAACGGCAAGTTGAACCGTCGCTTTTAGCATCAGTTCATCTTTCACCCAGGCATAACATTGGAAACTAGAATCATGGCTCCAGGGCTTGGTGGCATCTTCCCTAGGGCGCGGCCATGACATCTCTCTGGCGCCTGATGGTTGGACTGCCACGATCTAACCCAAATACTCGGAGCATTACTAACCTTCCACTTTCATTATTCACCTTCGGCAGCGCGCATTACAAGAGAACTGCTCCCCATCCCCCTCCCCGCTCCGCCAGGCGAACCAGCCGCGCTGGCTGCCGACTCCGTCCCGCCCTGCTTGGGGCGGGGATGCGGCGTGACGCGGACAGCGCGGGGCGAGCGGGCGGCGGCGGGGAGCATGGGGTAAGCGTGGCTGGGGTCCGCGGCGGGCAGCGCGGGGCTGTGCGGAGCGCTGCCCCGTCCGCTTCGTTCGTACCGCGTTGGTAGCCGAAATGGGATGGGGTGTGGGGTAGGGGTAGGGGGAGGAAGGGAAAAAAAAAATACCAAATCGCCTTCCCGTCTTCGGGCTCGCGGGAGGTGGTGTCGGGTGCGTCGGAGGAAGGAAAGACGGGGAGATTCTGGGAGGTCCGTGTTTTCCCGTGTCGAGGAGCGTAGCTGTTAAGCAGCAGGAAGATCGCTGAGCGAACCAAACCGGCCCGATCTTGGGGAACTGTAAGAGAGGTCCGCACCGCAGAGGTGCGTTTGTGGATAACAGAAGACGGGCAGCAGAGCTGTAGTGCTTTAAAGGGATTTTTGCCGGCCGTGGAATGTCTGAAAAGAGTCGTTGCTGTTTAGGCCGGTGGGGACTCGTTCGAGCTGCTTTTTTCCTTTCACTTACGTTGCAGCTTCGCAAAACCGATGCGTTGTGCAGAGGGCCGGGTTTAACACTGAGCTTCTTCATGGTTATGTCACTTTGATTACAAATAACAATAGTTAAACATTCACAGAAATACTGCGTTTGAAATACCACCCCGAGGCGACTGTAGAGGGAAAACCGTATCCCCACTGACTCATGGCGTTGGGTGCCTGAGCGAGGGGGTTTCGACATCGCGAGTGGAGCCCGGGAACACTTCCCGTGCCCTACCCGCACTCACTGGAAGCTTTGCCATCCGTTTCACACCGCCCTGTGAATTTTTTTCCTTACATAAGCAGTGAGCTGTATCTCTCTGGAGGAGTCGTCTCTGGTTCCTGCCGGCGAGCTACATCCGCCCTGCAGCTCCGTGCCCGGTTCTCTTAAACACAAGTCTTACGTTGCTTCCCGGTGGCAGGGTTTGTTTAATACTTCGCTGTGTGGAAGAAGGGCTGATGTCAGCCGGGATGTCTCTTTATGCCCCCGGCGCGGCACACTCCTTCAGCGGTTTATGCAGGAGTCGCGATGACAGGAAGCAGCTTCGTCGAGCATCCTGCGCAAATAGCANGGTTGGGGGGGGAGGGGTGGGGAACATTGTTTCCAAATGATACCGCCTTAAGGCTCAGAAAGCATTTAGTTCCTCATTTCCGCACCGTCCGTGTTCCTACTCAGGTTGCTTCTCTGGCTATTGCTTATAGATCCGGGCTTTGTCAGGGACGTGCAGCTCTAGGAGGGCTTGGCACAGCAGCGTGGGCTGCTCACCGGGCTGAGCCAGGTGGGCTGTCTCCTTCCAGCTTGGAGTTCCTGCCGCAGTGATGCTGTGATGCTGTGGGTGCGTGTGAGGGGAGGGCTCTGTCTGGTGGTAGTGCAGCCTTCCAGTGTCTTGTCCAGCTGGGAGTTCTCGTTTGCTTGTGCTCTTACTCTTTTTGCAGTGTTTGTTCAGAGGCCTTTGAGAAGCTGGAGTAAAGCATCAATTTGTCAGTAGGTTTCTTTTTGTTGCTGTCTGTCAGTGCTAACTTCCTTCAGTATTCGATACTGAGCAGCAGGTACTGCTGAGGCAGGAGGGCAAGGTGCTTTGGGCAACCTAGTGCAGTCCCAAACACAAGTATGTCACATCCCACAGTCAACCTTTGGTCCTGTATTAAGGCAATAAATGGCATTCCTTGGCAGTGCCATAATGACATGCTTTCAAGTGCTTGAAAGCACTGTGCTTCCCACAGGACTGCACTTAGAAGCAAATTAAGCATTTTGTATGTACAGATCAGCACTGACTCGAATTCATTTGCTTTCCATTGGTGGTTAATTCTTAAAGATTAGTTGCAGCTTTTAGGTCACAGTGTAGTCATTAAATTTGTTAAGTTAGTCACTTTTTCCGTGCATGTGGAATGACGATATGTCATCCTTATGACTCCCACTGTTAATGAATGCATTGAATGGGGTTTCAGTTTCTATTCCTTTTCAACTGGATTAGCTCCTGCAGCGCTGCTTTCCAAGAGCTGTGAGCAGTGAGGTTTCCTGCATTCATTTCTCTCTCTTGTTCTGCTGTGCTTGGAGTCTCTGCTTTGTAATCTCGTGCAGGAGTAAAGTGCTGGTTCACTGTAAGCACAGTTATCATTTGCTTGGCCTTGGTATGCCAGTTCTGCAATAGTGAGCCTTACTGGAAAGGAAATGAGATGACTCACACGCACTGTCCAGTAATCGTCCAATGTCTGGGTAGGTAACGAGGCAGGGTGTTTGAGAACATCTCTGTCAGAGTTACAGAGGCAAATATTGTTGTTGGCACAGCTGATAATCAGTCATTCTAAGCTGAAACACAACAAGATTACCGTTGTACACAGTTAATTGGATTCCATTTCTAAGTGAATTTCTCCCTTGAAATTACAGCTGATGGTGTAATGGATACAGTGATGCCTGAGGAAAGGCTGTGCATCCTTCTGCAGTGAGAAGAGGGGGAGCAGCAGCCTTCCTGGGGACCCTCAGCCCTTAAGGACAGGACACTGGGACGTTCTCATGGACTGGGGTTGTGTTCCTTCCTGATCTGTGTGCTGCCTTGCGACTTAGTTCTTCTTTGGAGCAGAGTAAATCCATGTCTCTGCCCACCTTTGCTTGAAGTGCGATAACCTACTAAGTAGCCCAAAAACTCAGCAGTTCTAACTGTGGATGATGCAATTATACTCCTCTGCTGTCTCTCAATTTAGATGTTTTTAACCGTATGCATCCTCCAAAAACATGGTAAAAAATACAGTGATGTTGAGCCAGGCTGCTTTTTTCCTCCCCTTCCACCAGCACTGCCAGGAGCTTTGGTGCACATTTTGCCATGTGTTCGGATGCTCCAGCATCTGTAACGCATTGCCAGTTATAAGAAAATGAATTAGGAAAACTATTCTTTGGAAAACAACTTCTAGCAATGTGGTCAGTCTCTATTTGAGAAGACTCCTTAATGTACTCAATTTAAACTTTGCTCCCGTCCCAACAATGTGCTTCCAGCTTCTGTAAGTGGGATGGCATGATTCACACGTCCGTTCCCCGCCGGAGCTGCGTTCTGTGGTTAGCGAAGCCGGTGGGTGTAACCTGGTCTGAACTTCCTCTCATGGCAGTTTCAGGGTGTTTGGCAAGTCATACATCAAGCTGCAATGTATTTATGGTCTGTAGAAGCAGGGGTTGTCATATGGCTTAGGGCAGCTTTGGTGCTGAAGTTCCAGTGGGTTTGTCTGCAGCAGTGCTGCAGCGACTTTTGGCTACAGCAACTTTCTGTACAACGGGGCTTACACAATGTGGCAATTTCAGGGATTTGAGTGACTATGAAGTTGAGCCTTGAATATTTTCTAAGGCCTTGAATGTGTTCAGAGCATTTCACATTTTCTTCCGGTTCATGTGTATGGTTGAGATCTCTTATATGAAGAAGGATTGCCTTGTACAGACAGTGCCTTTCAGATCCTGGGTTTGGTGGTCCCTTTTTTAGCTGTCACATCTCATTCAGTACCTAGAGGGATAAAACAGATGCTTGTCACCTATCTCCCTCATACGTGATTATCAGTGTACCTTAAAGGTAAGATGAGTCTGCAGGGTATTCTCAGGGCACACGACTTAGAGCCTTCCAAATACAAAAGGAGAGGGGTGTAAGGGAAGCAAGGCAAAGTGAGGTGACAGGACAAGGTAGGGGGTCATAATTAATGTGTATGGATCTTGTGGAAAGTTAAAGTTAGTCACTGCAACGATACAACTGCTGCTAGGCTTGTCTTTTGTTTTCAGTTAATTTCTTGGCAAAAGTTAACTTTCATTATGTGAGGAGAGAGAAGCAGGAAATGGCAGTGAATGAGCTCAAGCTGTTCGTAAGTGTGTGGTTTATTCAGAGACAATGGTATATAATGCAGGGGTCTGAAAAGCTGAGCTTAAAGTGGGACACCCACAGAGCGCTCTGATCGTGGGCTCCGGCGCCTCTGCTCCTGCACTGTGACGTTTGCTTGCAGGATGCGTGGGGTAAGGTGTGTTTGTGGTTTGGCTGTTGCTTGTTTTGGCTTTTTGTTTGGCGAGCCATACAGAAGTGTCCTTAAGCTGCAGTCCTTTGTTTGTTTTCATGTATGTGTGTATAAGGCGGGCTAGCAGTTATTTAGTGTGTTCTTTTTTTTAATATTTCCAGAGACCCTGCAGAGAAAAATTGTGAATTGAAAGCGAATAAACAAAGCAGTTGTTTCTTAGAAGAGAAGGGATCAGACTTTCTGGAGCTAGCACACAGCAAGTCCATATACAGTGTGCAAGAGTATCCTGTCTCCTCGAGCTCATACCAGGCACTGCTCTGGCCTCCCTTGAGCAATGCCTTCTATTTCTAGAAACCTTCCTGTGCTTTGTTCAGTAGTTTTACCCGTGGGAGTCCCATGGGTCTGTAAACATTACGTAATCTGTATCGTGGTAGTGCTAACAGATGTGTGGTAGGAGATGCTCAGGGCAGTACTCCTTTGGCAGAAAAAGAAGAGTTTTGCTGTATCTGAAAGCTCATAATTTTGGCCTGTGGTAATAACACAGTGTGTGGAGCTGAATCACAGCGTTTACTCGTGCAAACCTGGCGTGCCTGTGCTCTAAATGCATGTTTCCGTTCAGTTCTTCTAAAAATGCATGCAAAATTTTGTTGTGCAGCTTTCACGTTGTTTTAGCAAAGCTGCAGACAATGGTAAGAATGTACCGAGTGTTTCCAAGAACTCGGTGAAAGCAAGGATGAGGTGCTTTGCTTCTTTCCCTGAGCTTCTTTATCATCACATTCCTTACTAGAGGGAGTAAACAGGCAAGGAGAGAAGTTTGTTACAAATAAGCCAATGAAGCCTGTGCTTCAGAGCGACCCGTGCCTATCTGCTGGGTGCCAGCTGGTACTGTTAGCTCTTCAGTCACTAATAAAATTGCTGTTCTGACTGCATTCTTCAAGCTGTTGTAGAAATGGGGGAAAAAAAGTGGTGGGACCTCTGCTGGGGAAAAATACGCGTCTTAGATTGAACCTATTGTGTTTGTCAACTTCTAGGCTTGATGTGAGCCCACAGAGAGATGCGGTGCTCCAGGGGAGTGGGGTGAGCTCGTGAGAATTTTGGCTGGGGATAGAGTGGATTGCTTTTGTTTTCTTCTGTTAGTGTGACAACCTGCTGGTGCAGTCGGTAACCAAAAACACTTTTAACACTGAATGTCTGGTTGGTAGCCAAGCAAAAATTGCTGGGGGTTCTGGATATGCCATTTTGCTTAAAGCTGTTAAGAGGAGGCTGAGCAGGAAGGGAAGTAGAAAGTTCTGTAGCCAAAAGTTCTGTGCAGAAGCAAAAGCAGGATGGATGTTGAAGCAGCTGGTTATTTTAGTGTGTTTTGCTCATTAAGAGCAGCTTCCTGCTGTTTCCAAAGCTGCTGCCTGTTGCGTTCTGTAAGATATAAAAATGCAGGAGACATTGGCTTCCATGGAAGAAGGGCTTTGATGATCTCAGGTTGTAGCAAACGAATCACATAAACTAACACTTCAGAGGTCTTATGTCCCAATCCTTTGCCTTTCATTTCATTATTTGCCCAAGAAAGGACATATTGTCTAGACACAGAATTTCTAAAAAGGGGTCTTTCAGAAAGTTGTGTGGCCAAAGAACACAGAACACCAACAGGACCAACACAGGCTTCACCCTGAGCATTGAATGTATTATGTTGTTCCTTTTTCCATCCTGTGTGGTAAGCAGCACAAGGAGGCTGGAAGTGTGAGAGCTGGGTGGATGGTGGTCAATTCGTGTGAGACTTAACTGCTTCTGCTGGCATCTCTTTTGCAGTTTTGGAACCCTTGTTGCGATTGGAGTGATTGTTTTTGCAGTGGTTGTCATTACTATAATTCTGTGCCTCACTTGCTCGTGTTGCTGTCTGTACAAAGCATGTCGAAGACCGCAGCGTAAGTACCTCTGTATTTACTTTCTTTTCCTTATCCTTCTCAGCTTTGAGCATTTTTTTTCTGGAAGATTATATTCCCATAGAAAGGGAAAACAATGTAGTAATATTTTCTTACTGCTGTAGTAGCAGTAGGTAAACGTGAAAAGTAAGCCTTTAAGTTGCTTATAATAACAGTTATCCTCTGAGATCAAACTTAAAAATGAGCATTTAGAAGGAAAGCGATAATGAAAAGTTGTCTTAATTGAAGTATTAATAAGAGCTGAGGTTAGCTTGCGTACAGTCACAGAAGCAGAGAACGTGTTATGAGATTGAAATCTGAGTAAAACAAAAGGATTTTGTTGTTCCTTGTGCATGAAGTGCAGCCTTGAACGGTTGTAATTGTAGTATGAAGATGAGGGAGATGAGATGATGAAAAGAAGTTGTTGCAGTTCATTAGAAAGTGTTTACCTTACTGTACTGCAGTAAGAGAGATGAGCCAATAACCCACTGTCCGCCCTTCCTGAAGTTGATGTTTATTTGCCTTTCTGACTGTTCCAGAGAGGCAGAGATGTGTTAGTGTACAGACTGCATATGAAAGGAAGTTCATTTGGTGAACAGTGACAAAAGGCATCTTGTCTTTGGAGGGAGATCTGTAGCACCTTTATCCTTTAAAACAGAAAACATCTTAAGACCAAGTAGTTTTTCTAGTCTTCTGCCCAATGGTGGCTGACTTGGTTGCAGGACTGAGTCCAAGGAGAGATTTCTTTGGTCTCTGTGGCTGAGAACCAAGGAGGTAAACTGGCTGCTCTCCTGGTACATGAGACTTACTACCACCTTAGATCAAGGGAAGGATATTCTGAGGAGTGCGTTTCTAAAACTGCTGTGGAACTTCAAAAATGAAATTGTCACGGATTTTAGAGTAGGAAATAGATTATTGTAAAGAGAATGTTTTGTTGTTTTTTTTTTGCATGACTGCTGCGGTCCGTCCCAGCGAGTCTCTGAGAACCAGCAGCACTAACCACCTTCCTTTGGGTTGTTTGTAGCTGTTGTGACCACCACGACCGCCACAACAGTGGTCCACGCACCGTACCCACAGCCACAGGGCGTGCCACCCAGCTACCCTGTAGCACCGTACCAAGGATACCAGCCCGTGGCTGTCCAGCCGCAGCCGGGGATGCCGGTTGCACCGTACCCTGCACAGTATCCTCCCCCCTATCCCATGCAGCCACCGGGACCCCCAGCCTACCATGAAACAGTGGCAGGTAAGAGTGTAATAGCAGGATGTTGTAGTAATGTAGAGTACTAGTAGAATGTTGTAATAATTCAATAGAAATTTCATGTTAAAATCAAAGTCTAGTTAACATTTGCATAATAGTCTGATACTGAATGTTTTAACCTATACACAGGTGGCTTTTGGTGGTATTTTTGTTTTATTAATCATTATTTTTGTAGAGAGAATATTCAGAGTGATAAACTTCAGACAACTTTGCTGATGACTGGCGATTAGAATTGCTGGATTGTTTTTCCTTCTGCTTTTCCTCTTTCACAGCACGGTTTGCATGTGGCTTTACTGTTGCTGATTCCATCTTGTGTTGGGAATAGCTGCTCTCCGAATGATAGGTTCCTGACTATTCAAAGGCAAAAACCAGAATCACAGAGTGATGGAGTTAAGTTGGAAATGACCTTAAGGATCATCCACGTTGCCAATCTGAAAAGACCACTTTTCCCATTAATTTCTTTGCTTATTAGGCAAGGTGCAGCCTTTAATTAGGTCATGTGCAGGAGAGAGAATACCTGCTGTGTTGCATGGGAACCAAACCCACTCAGCTTATATGATCACCAAAACATAGACACATCTGTGCATCCTAGCAGTGTGAGCAGGCACTGCATGGCTTGCTTGCTTGGCAAGCTTCATGGAAGTGCTGCCTCAGAGCAGCGTGGCTCAAAATACCAGAAAATGAGGATGTCATCTGTGTTTGTGGTGTGTGCTACACTCTTCAACCTTTAGCATGTCTGGTAGATGTGGGCTGCTTCTTAAAACTGATTTTAGTTTTGTAATTATGTTGGTGACATTTCATAGTACCCCTGAAGGAATCCTAAGGTGCTGCTTCCTTTGCCCAGTGGTTTCTTTTCACTTCTCCACATACTGTCAGGTTTATCTTGTTGCTTGTGCATTTCTGGCTTGTGCTGTCTCACGTTCTGGACCAGCTCAGCCAAGTTGGTGCGCTTTTCTGCTCATTTTCTCTTTCTTAGGCTGTCCTCCCTTGAAGACTAACCAGGTGCTTCTGCCTGCCTCATTACACAAAACAAAGCCAAACAAGAATGAAGTGTGATCTGATTTTTGATGTGCAAATGCTTTCAGTTAGCACAAACTGCTATCAAGTCCGATTGAGATGCTGGATAAATCGAACTTCGTAATCGTGTATTCAAAGCAGAAGTTGTCATTTTAGATAGAGAATTCTGAATGTGAGCTTGACAAGCCTGTTTTTCCTTGCTCTTTGCTTCTGCAGCTGGTGCTGGAGCACCATACCCCATCAGCCAGCCTCCTTACAACCCTGCTTATGTGGATCCTCAGAAGCCCACCTACTGAATGGACCTGCCACCAAGCACCATGCAACTGTAGTATGCTATCCTGGAAGACAGCAATCTTTTGTCTACGTAAAGTGAACGTTTTTTCAGTATCTTCTTTGTTTTTAAATGCTTTGAGTACTTCTGGCAGAAGTTGTTCATTTATACCTCAAGTAAATACAAAGAGAGATTGTGTTCAGAATACAGAAGGGGTGCTGCAGAAGCAAGAACCACAATAACATTTCTTGTGCAATAATTTTGAAGTGTGGTAGAAAGGAATAGTCCACTGTGAGCTTTGTCAAACACCCAGAGCTGTAGCGATCTCTTGCACAGTACTGAATCATAAAAACATAATCTCTGAGAAACTGTGTGATGCATGTTCTGCTTGTTTTGAGGTTACTATACTGAGGGGAGCTCCAACCTACCACATTTCATCCATTTAAAAGGGAACCTTTCTTGAAACGCATCTGCCTTTGGTGAGAGTAGTGGGCCATGTTCAGTGGCATTTGGATGAGTTGCATTATTCTGTGCTGAGTAGCGTGAGTTGGTCATTTCCTTGTTTTCTTTCCCATTTTTAAGGCTTAAGAACTGTCTCTGTTGGGTGTTTTCTCAGGCTGTTCTAGTTCATATCTAGAAATACGACAATAGAACCAAATCTTCTGCCATTCCTTAGAACGAACAGATCAAAAGCTGAAAACCTGGGGGTTCTTCATTAAGAAAATATTGGACAAAGACGTGGTTTGCTTAATACGTTGTTGAGTAGTTTGGAGGAAATAAAAATAGCACCTTAGCTGTACGTTAAGCAAAAATGACTGTCAGTGTTCAGTTTTGCCCTATCACAGTGAGGGGATTAATTTTGGTTTTATTTGGTTTATTTGGAAACAAATCATGGTTTCTTTAGTGTCTTCTACGATGCTGTTTTTTTTCTACATTGAATCACAATGCGCTGTTCCTTGGTGGAGCTTTACATAGACCATGGTATCTCTCACTGTGACTTAACGAGTGAAATAATTTGGGTGTATCTTGCACACTGACTGTACTTGGTTGGGATGGCCATCAGGCCACTTGTCCTGTGACGTTACATTTGAGGTATATTTCTGTTTGAGCAACTTTGAACTTGAATATCCGATGGCACTGTTTTACCTCATAGGGCGGATGCTGTCAAAGGCAGCCTTCTTTCTCTAACTGATTTTTGGGTCTTTTGGGGGGTTATTCCAATTATTTTTTTTATTAAAGTCTTCAGGGCATTTCAAGATAACCTTGTAGGAAGTTTTTTAGTGTCGGTATTCATGACAAGCCACATCCCTCTGCTACAGCCCTCTGTTGGAGTTAATAGCCGGCAGTGGTGCCAGGAGGCACTTGCAGAGCAGGCGTGCCTTGGATCTGCGTGTTCCTCCACTTTCCTGCCCTGCAAGCCAAAAAAATTGGGCAGTGCTTCATTACACTGTTTGGAGTTCTGTGGGAACACCCAAAAATGGGCAGTGTTTCCCATATGGAGGATCTGGGATATTTGTGTAGGGAAGGGCACTAAATAACTGCAGAAGCAATCCCTTTTCTGCATAAGAACTTACTCGTGTGTTTGTAGGACAGCAGAGACTCCAGCAACTTTGTTAGTTGGTGTATGGCTGGATGGGGGAGGTGGGAGGTGAGGGAGAGGGTTAAGGAGCCTGAAAACCTACACCTTTCCTTCAGTGAGTGTATGCTGATAACTGTATTCAAGTAAAGAGAAAAAGTTCTGCAAGTGTTAATGATTTAATTGTAGTGTTACTACTTGTTACAAAACTGGGTGTAAGAAGAGAAAGTGGCCTGCTTTTCCTCACTTTGGAACTGGAAGACTTAATTGGGTCTTAATGTGTAAATCAACATTAACAATATGGTGTAGGACCAAATTTTATTATTGTGGTGCAACCCAATTAATTTTTTTTTTTCTTATAGCTGAGCAGATGTGTCAGTTAGATAACTGATGGAGAATTTGGCCCAAACATTGTAGTTCAGGCACTGCTCTTGCATTAGTCCTGGTAACAAATGTCTTCGTGTCCAACTAGTTATCCACCGTCCACATCCAGCTAGTTATCACCATCTGCAGGAAAGGGGCAATTCCCATGTTAGACATTGAGTCCACTTCTTTTTTTTTTTTTTTTTTAATTTTGTAAGTGCCTTCGTTTCAGAAACGTTCTGTGGAATTAAATGCAGTACAATATTCTGTCGTACAGAATTTACTAGGGAATCCTTGTTGAGTTTATTACATATTGTAAACTAGCTTTGTATGTTGTTTGTAGTTTAAACGTAAGTATTCAAGAGAAATGGCATAAACTCTTTGCACCTTTGTAATAAATGCAGTGTTTGAAATATATTCTATCCCTTCTGCTTTCTTAGCCCGTCTGAGTATTATTTAAGCTACATTTTAAGTGTGTCTGACAGCAGGCGTGTTGTATTGCGAATATCACATTTTGGTAACAGTAGTACAAGCTCCTGGATGATATTCTGACAGTGTTCTTCAAAACTAATTCAAAAGAATTGCTTCTAAGGTCAACTCATGACGTTGAGTGCACTGGCTAACAAATTCCAAGATCCTTGAGAAGTCTGTTGCAGACAAGGTGTTTTGGGGTCAAAGTCTGATACTTTTTCGTGCATGTTGACTTGTACTGAATGCTGTGCCTCATTTTTCAGCCACCCTGTGGCATGTAGTGAGTGATGCTTTCTGGTCTGTGTGAAAGCATTGTAGCTGATGGTTTTATGTACTCTACATGGTTTAGAAAATGCTTTTGAAACCATTAGTCCTGACTTATTAGGCCTTCAGTTTAAAGTAGCTGCTTTAGGGAGGCCAAAAATGCTTTCTGTAAGACACCTGGTAATACTGAATTGGTTGGTAATCATGATTGCTGCGAATCATTAGCTATGTTTCCTAAGTAGGATGTAAATATATGTATTCTTGTTTCGTATTTTCTCAACAGGATTTCTATTAGCTCTAATTGATTATAGAAGTCAAAATACATGTTCCTGAATCTGAACCTAAATCTAGAAAACAGATGTAATTCCTAGCACAAACATTAATTTTAATGGCAAATTGCAGTTATTTCTGATGTTCGGGTGAGGGTTTCGTTCAGCGGCTTTTCCTTTCCCACAAATTATTTAGTAGCTGTGTCTTTGCAATACAGATGAAACTGAGAAGTGACATCCTCCTCCTGTTCACAGGAAGGCTGTGTGCAGGGCTCTGAGACCAGAGCTGCAGCTTTGTTTGAACCATTCCAACTCCCTCTACCCGTCACCGAGTGCCTACTGGATACCTTCACCATCTAAATCTGAAGCAAAATGTATAGCAGAGCAAAATGCTGAACTAAGAACTGGAGAGCCCAGAATTAAGTGAGGAGCACTGCTGTTTGCTTTCATAACTTGTAATTGGTGGCCCCTTAGTTACAGCCTGAATTGTTGCAGAACAAAACTTGGCGTGCACCTTGAAAGCCAGGGCAGGGTTGGATGGATTTTTTTTTTTTAGTGAAAGGGATAAAAATAAAGAAGGAAAAATAAAGTAGTTTTTGCCAAATGAGCAATTACATCCTGTTTTTCTCCGGTATGGAAACATTATCAAATCCAGGCATGCCTGATTGCTTGTCCGGTTTGCCTTACCAAATGTCCTGGGGCCTGCTTTTGTCCTCTCATTACTGTTTGGCCTAATTGTTAGCACAGCATGCATCACAGGAACTGTGTCAGCTCATAGGTGAGCCCTATAGGAGGGGGAACGTACCTGAGTTAGACCTGGGAGAGATGAAATAAAGCTGAAGAGAGTAAGTCATTTTACCTTTCAAGAGCTCAGGCATCTGTGTTAATGGAGTATTCTCCAGTGCCTCACCTCCTTACAGCTGTTCTAAAGGACATCCCTCTGTTGGAAAGGGGATTTTAGGTTTGAGGCACAACTTGTGGCAGTGCTGGGTACAAGGAGCCTTTCCAGACCCCTCTGGTTTCCAGTGGCTGCAGCCTGCTCTGCACGCTCCTCTCGCAGTGTCTGACATGCTGGTGCCCTCCCACCTCTCCTGCAGATGCTCACAGAGCGGCTCAAGATCCTTTTAATCCCATACAGACATTTGGTTCTGTTCGTCAGTTAATTCTGCTTGCAATTCGCTTGACTTCTCTTCCCTCTTTTTTTTTTTTTCCCTGGCTCGGGGAAAGCAAAAGCATCCTGCTGGTTGCAAAATGGCAGAGGTTTGCAGTGTCAGACAAGACTTGAGAAGAGTGATACGTTTTTGAGCGATGCACTTTTTGTGTTTCTCTAAAGAACAGTTCACAGTATGAAATCACCTCTGATATCCCGATCTTGCATCCTCAGAATACCAACATGCATTCCTGTTCTGTGTTTTCTCTGCTGAGAAATCTCAACAGTTATACAGTTGTACTATTATAAATCGCATGAAAATAAACTAGCTGTTTCCTCGAGATGTTTTCCAGAACAGATTACCCTGCCCACGTCCCTCGGTTCTTGAACACCTCCAGGGACGGTGACTCCGCCAGCTCCCCGGGCACCCTGTGCCAGTGCCCGACCGCTCTTTCAGCCAAGACGTTCTTCCTCATATCCAACGGGGACCTCCCCTGGCACAACTGGAGGCCGTTCCCTCTCGTCCCATCGCTCTTAGCTGGGCGAAGAGGCCGACCTCCACCTCGCTACAATCTCCTGTCAGGGAGCCGTAGGGAGTGATGAGGACTCCCCTGAACATCCTTTATTAGTCAGAGGTTGCACAGCTTGGGCAGATGTTGCAGGCAATGCTTTGTGTTTGCTCATCCTCACCTATTAAAGCTTGCTTTCTCACAAATGTGTTTTGAGTCCTGGCAAGATGCAGACCAGATGCTGTTTGTCTCATCTGTCCTTGAAAGGAGAGCTGCTATGCTGTGATTTCTTCAGGGAGTGTCTGATGAGAGCAATCCGAGTTGTGTTACTTTGAGGTCGTGCAGCGTGCTGCCAGCTCCACATTCATATAGATGCTTTCATTCGTCCAGCAGTGATTGGCTGCTGCAGACAGATTATTGTACCAGTTATTCCTGCACAGCTGTTTCTGGGAAAGTTCTCTCAAAAAGCAGGAGCACAGCCAAGAGCATGTTCGGCATGCAGAGCAGGGCTCCCTGCCCAGGCACGGCAGGGCGCGACACAGCCTTTTTGGGTTAAGAGCAGAGGACTGGATGCTTCCCAATTTTCCAAGAGCCTGCCTCCCACTGTAGTACTGCTTCTCCTCTTCACTCCAATCCCTGGAGCCAGGCCTGTTCTGGATGCTGGTGCAGGAAGGCCACTTGTGCACCAGCACTGCAGGAGGCAGTGCATACCTGGTGCCACACAACCTGTGTGCTGTCCTCACACCACGAGGGCTGCACAGGGGGTGAAAGATTTGCCTGGAAGGGTCCTTTCTGCAGCTCAATCTCTGCTCCACAACTTTTAAGATTCGAGCAGGGATAACTTCTTTGTGCAAAAGAAATTCTGAGGCACCTCCAGCCCTACCCAGAGTGGGCCTTAGGGAAAGGGAAGGGAACCCAGACCAGAGTTTCAGAGTAGTGCCTGTAGCCATTCCCTCACTCTAGCTCTCCTGCCATCACTCCTCCAGCCCCCCTAGGAGAGGCACTGAGAAGGTATGTGGTGCTCTATGGCTTGTTCTGGCTCCACAGTCCTCATACGCTTCCCACATCCTATAGAAGAAAGTATAGTGCTAGTTTAGTTACACAGCATATAAAAATAGTAATGGATAAACTTCTCCCTATTGCTTTATCACCTTAATACTAAGCTGTAACCTAAGAACACACCTAACAGTGCTCTTTCTGCCCTACTTGCAACCTGTCCAGGTAGGAGTCCCTCTTCCCTTGTTGCAGGATTTTATGCCAATTCACACAGCTGTAATATGAAGCCCGTTAACAGGAAAATCTAGGAATACTAAACAGTAATTTCCTTCACAACCACTAAAAAAGTGTCACGCGTTTTCGTGAGGAAGCACATACCACATAAAAACAAAGCTAGGATGGATGTTTTCAAGTTTACCAGCTATATATTTAATTTCTCACTTCCCTATAAATGCTATATAAGGTCACTATTGGTCTAAAGAAGGGTTTGTTCCTTCTTTTGAGGCTCCCCCACAGCTGCACCACAAACCTATGGGCTTCTTTTAGTAGCACTTAAACACTTCTGTTTCTAGGGTTGAAGGTTCAGCTGCTAACTGCAGCCCACTATGACAGCTGGTAACACACAGGAAGAGCACAGCAACAGTAATTCCTCCAATCATTTGTGCCATATCCTAGAAATCAACTGCTCATTCAGTTCTACAGCAGCACAGATCCAGATACTACAGCTCACAAAAGTCATTCTGCAGAAGACTTAAACCTCTTTTGCTCAGTAGGACATTGTTCTCCTCAGCACATGCCACATGGTTCCTCTCCAAGTTCGGTAGCTTCTGGTGAAGCATCTTAGTAGTTGTACATTCATGGACAACATACAGCACATTCATGGGACTGAAAAAAGGAGTGAACTCAGGTGATGAGTATGGGCCTTTTGTGAATTTCCTGCTCAGTACCAAACTGCCAACAAGAAGTCATTTCTACCATTATGGCTTTTTTTAATTACAATAAACAATTTACTAATATCAACACAAAAGTGACGGATCTCAAGCAAGAAAGTGTTACAGCTACAAAAGAAACAACAAACACTCTCACAAGACTTGCATAGGAAGTCAGTGACCCCAAACATCTCAGGACGTTCGGCATCATAAATTCAGCATAAATGCAGCTGTAGCCACAGTAAAATGGGGAGCACGTAGGAAGGTTTCCATCCCATGCACAGCAGTTTCATGAAGGTCGATGCTCATAAACAGAACCATTCATAAATCCATTCCTTCAGTGGGTTTGCACAGCAAAACAGTGCGTGGCAATCTTTTTATTTTTTTTTAAACATCACAATTTGTTTTCAGCCACATTTGGATAGTGCTTAAGTAGAAAAATCTCAACAAAGAATTGTGTTTTAGTTGTGCTGCACTGGAGCACAACCTTTGAGTTACTGCTTAGGAGAACAGCTGACTTAGATCCGATTGACTCTGGCAGTGATTATGATGACTGAAGTAAGAGCAGAGATCTCTGCCACACATTGGCTAACTGGAGTCCATTCCTTGATCTTCTGCTTCTGGTTCAGGAGGATACAATTCATCCAAAATCAGCTCTGCAACAACAACAATCACATTTCAGAGAGGTTTTTTTTTTTACACTTGATACAATTAATAGCTGGGATCTGATTGTATTTCAAAAAAATGCTGCCTGCAGTATGCTACAGCAAAAGCAAAAAGCAAGGAGACAGCTAACTCAAACAATGACACTGCATTGTACAATAGGTTGGATAGCAGGCACCTGCAGGCATCAAGGAACAGGGAGGAGAGGCAAAAGCACCTCTGCAGGAAACAGATACAGGAAGCGTGCAGTGCAAAGGGAAAGCTCTGATATTACGTGGACCAGAGCAGCTTTTGGAACAATGGAGGATGTGGATGGATGGATGGAAGAAGGAAAATAAAGATGTTAGGGATGCAGGGAAAAAAAAAAAGAATTGCTGGGGAAAAGTGTAACATTAGTTGGAGACTTGGGATGATCTTAAATGAGGTCACATACAGTGCAGATAATTCTTCTGCAAGATGCTGGGACATAGGATTTTGTTTGATCAGACAGTAGTGACATGTTTCTACGGAGAGAAGAGAGAACTCATGGTTCTGTGTAATGAAGTTGGAGAAACATTCAGACTGGGAAGTACCCTTTTAGGTTAGATTAACAAAACACCCATGGTTGGTACATTTGGAACACAGCTCTTTGTTATTAGAATTATTTATTAGGACTATTAACTATTTGTTATTAGGAACAGGTTGCCCAGGGAGGTGGGGGACTCACTGTCCCTGGAGGTGTTCAAGAACTATGGCGGTGCAGCACTGAGGGATGTGGGCAGGAGAATGGTTGGACTTAATGATCCCAGAGGTCTTTTCCAACCTTAATGATTCCATGATTAAATGAGAAATGGTACAGAAGTGGTATTTATTTACCTGTTAGGGAGGAAAAAAAAACAAAACCACAAAACAACATTGCAGTGTGACTCAATTTACCTTCGCAGGCGCTCAGTTTCTTGGTTTTTCTGAGGATGGCTCTTATGCCTGGTATAGCTTGGTCATACTGGTGGAGTACTTCCAAACAGTGTTCATGAAACAGTTTATCTTTCTGAGATAGGCTGTGTAAGAGTAAAACAGCATCGCATAAAAACTGAATGATTTGCTCCTTGTGTGCACGCAGGCTGCTCTCAGATCTTCTAATCTTCGTCCACTGTCTGTGTAACATAACTATTACTGCCTTAACCACCTGCCAGAGGAAAAAAAGACACTGAGTACCCAAAATAAAATCACAGATGTGGAAAACACACTGCATTATGAACTGCATTAATCACTCTTTTCAGACATCTGTATTTCAGATGCTAGAAAACAAAAGCAAGCTTTCCAGAAGGCAGACATTAAAGTACAGTAGCTAAAAAGGGTAAGAGGCTGCTCCAGCGTTGTTAGGGGTGCCTTTATATTTTCAGCAGAAGAAATTCAGTAGCTACAGTGACATACCTCCAGATTACACTGGCAGTGTGCAGCAGGAGGTAAAACTGTTGGGCTGGAGCACCGCACACACGTGGTCAGGAGCCTGACGACCTGTCACAACGACATGCAGATTGTGTTACAGTGAGTACTAGGCTTCTGCAGAACTATCAGACTGTTAAGGTGCAAACAAAGGGAAATAGAAACGTTTTCTTAATGTTTTCAAACAGCCTTGGTTCTTTTCTTAATGATGCATCTTTTTTACCCCACCAAAACTAACTAGTGTAGTTTTCACTGTAAAACTTAGCAGCCTGCCAGCACTTCACTAAACGCAGTGAATAAAAATAAAAATCTTCAGCTGCCATATTTCACGTGTAGTAACTCAAAATATACAGCTCAGAAGTAAATTACAGGATCAAAATGGTACACGGGTCTTGCTCTCTATCAACCTAAAAGCAAAACAACATTTGCAGCCTTGAATTCATTACAGCCATCCTAGGAGCCTTTGTGCTTTTTCAGTGACTTCCCTCTGACTGCTATGACTGGTGCTATCTTGAAGAATAGTTACTGATTCAATTTCAGTCATTTGTAGTAGCCAATGTAATTCCATGCTGAAACCTCAAACTTTCAGTTTCTGTTACTGTTGAAGATCTTTTTTGGGCGCTTCAGGCATTGCCCTGCTCCTCTCACCCCTTCAACAGGAAAAAACGTGGGACCTAACAGTGTTACCTCTTGTTCCAGCTGCAGCCAACACACCTCAGAGGCTGATTTATCCGGTCTTGACATGATGTACGTGTACAGTGCAAGAAGAAGGCAGGTATCTGGAAGAGAGCTGACTCAGTTCTTTTCTCAGTTAGTCAATTGTTGGCGATATTTTTTTTTTTAGCTTTCAAATCCCCAAATTCCTTTTTTCCCTCAACAATTTTTAATATAACTGACATTTGTCTGGAAAGTACTTTAAAAATCCACAGAGGTACCAAAGCACTGAGTGTACACAGATGATGTGAGCAAATACTCTTCAAACAGCAGCTGAAACTCAGCACAAGGACAAGCTTGCAGGAAACACAGGGCTGGGCTGTGGGGTTAAGACTTCAGAGCGAAGCGTTTATATGACTTCTAACCAACACTCGGCTGATAACAATTCTGTGTGAAGCAATTTTGTACCTGAATGGGAACAAAGGTGAGCAACCAGCAGGTGGTGCTGAGCAAGTATGGACAACAGCTTCACTGCCAAAAGAACGGCGTGCAGAGGGATCGCCGGGCACAGGCAGCGGAGCAGCACCTGGCAGCTCAGGAGGTGCTGAAAACTTCCAAAGAGAAATGCAAGTTAGAAAGTGACAGGTTGAGAGAAATTCACTGCTTCAGAAGGCACACCTTTTCGAGCCATTCAAAACATTAGCTCAACTCACAAGCCAGAAATAAAGGACGCTGAAAAACATATGTTATTAAGTTTGCAGGCAGCCTGCAGTCCCTACGATGGTCCCATGTGTTAGACCACAAACGTCACGCTTTCAGGAGTGGCATTTTATCCATCAGAATAAACAAACGTTAGAAATACTTCACGCATCTATAAACAGAATATGAGAATTATGAACATTATAACATAGAGTAGAAATAGAATAAATAAGTAAAGCAGAAAGCCTTATGGTTTCATTCCTTACACATCTCCCAGCGATTAGAACAAAAAACTGATCAACCACATACAGACTGAAGAAGCTAGCTCACTTCAAAGTGACATCCATGCAAGGAGGCATCTGCTTCATATAAATGCAACATAAGCAGATCATACTATTGAGCTGGGGCAATTATCACACTCATTAGCAGCTAAGGCAGTGGAAAGATCCTCCACTGCATCCCAAAGCTGTGCTGAGAAACATGACACTCTCCCATAGGTCTCACACTTCCTACTGCCACCTGCACAAATGAATTTCAACACTGAAAACTGCTACCCAACAAACAACACGAAATCACTGTAAAGCTATTACTGACTTACTTTATTAGCAAGTCCATAGTTGAGTTTTCTGCTAGCTTTACCAGAACTTTCAGGCTTTGCTGCAGAATGCTATCCGTCCGGGAGCCTGCTGTGGCAGAAAAAGCTAGGACCTGGAGCAGCTTTTTGAACAAAGAATGTTGTGTTTGAACATTACTAGCAGCATCTCGTGGAGCTTCAGGCAGCCCTCCTTGTGTCCTGTCATCTTTACTATCACACAGCGTGTTTTTATCCGCCTTGGTAATGTGTTCTTCTCCAACAGTAGAAGTTTTTCTCACCTCATTAGACAGCAACATGTGAACAACGTCCCAGCTATAAAATACCAAATAATAAAGAACACCTAACGACAGAACTGTTGTTTCTTCAAGAGACAACCAGAAGTCCTCCTTACTTGACACCTTATTTGTGCTGGCTCTGGAAGAGACAACTGAATGGTTTCCACAAGAAGCATTTACTGACTTGTCTGCAGATTGTACTGCTCGACAGTATGCACCAATGTGGTGCTCCACCAAGGGCAGGAGATGCACAGCTCCTCGGATCTTGCAGCGTTTCAGATACAAGACCTCACTCCCACTTCCTGCTGGGCTCCCTTCGGACAGCCCATCGTCCGTAGCGATCAAGTTCAGTCCTGTTAGAGCAAGTTTTTGAGCTTCTTGCAGGGACACAAGAGGAGGAACTTCCTCCTGGGCTGTCCTGGTGCCGGGCATCTGTGTGGACTGCCTACCCAAATAAAAGAAAGAAAGTACTTGAGCAAAAGGAAAGGTAGAGAAAGAACATAGTTGACAATGTAGTTATCTGCATTCTGATCCAAATAATAGTAAGGCCAGGGATGTCTATTCTCAAACCACAGCTACAGGGCTCAAACAGATATGCTGCTTCATGAAATGGAAGGGCAGTGAGCTGCAAGCCACGCTATAAACACTGCTAAGCACAGGAACTACTAACAATGTACCATGAAAACAGAGCTATTTCATGAGAGAAAGTCTTGAAAAACTTAAAGAATAACATGTTGGAAATACAGTATAATTTTAAATGCCATTAAATGTGAAATTAAGTTTTTAATGCATTTATCTTTTGTAATGATAAACAAGGGATATAGTGACAATGAGCATCACTGGTTACAGTCTCATTAAGCAGTAAAACAGGATGAGCAGATGAGCAGACTGCACCAAAAACCTTTATTACAAGTTCTCCTAAGCCAAAAGGTGCAGGAAAATGGTTTTAAGTTCCCATCACGTGTACCCTCCCATAAAACACAGGGTATGACCCAGGTTTTCTGAGCAACTAATTTCTTTCTAAACTACCCTGCTGAATTCAGCAATTGACAAGAGTTAACCTATAAGCCCAAGTAAATGTTAAATACAAAACAAAGGACTCTCAACAAAAGAGCCATCACACAAGTAACAACAGAGATCTGGTGAATAAACATGATCCTTAAAACCACATTCAGCCAGTTAATTTTATATCCAATTTCACATTTAAATTTAGAATTTAGTTTATAAATACATATAAAAAAGAGAAAAGAATATATATCCTTAAAAAGATAAGGGCAGCAGTTGCTCATAGCCACTTCCAAGTTTTCCTAACTTCTGTGCCTTCCCCTAATATATAATTAACCTAGCTTTCATTTTAGTGCTTCTCCAGTGTTTACTATCTACCATAACCAAAGACAGGTGACCAAAGATGCAGAACAGTGTTCCAAGTTCTGCCTTAAACAGCCTCAGCCAAAAGGCACTGAACACAAGGAATGAGGTATCCTACACAGAACTCCTTTCTTACGGAGGATGCCACTATTCTGGGAACATGTCAGAAGCAATTCAGCACAATCCTTACGTCTCCAGAGGGTCGGGCTGCAGCAGAGCTCCTGGCAGAGCCTCAGTGCTGCTGCTGAGAAGATGGCACAGTCCTAGCAACGACCCAGAGACAAGGGGCTGCTTCAGCAGTGCGCTCAGTAAGGCAGAACCTGGAGAGATTGTCTTTGGAGTTGCTTTTCCATCCACTGCAACAACAGCAAAATATTTCAGAAGATTAACCTCTCCAATAGTGCTCTCAACCTCAAAATCATTTTGTTATCATCAATTTTCCTTTATCTTACAAGACAGAATACAGGAAGAAAATAATATCTTAAGTTCATTATTTCTGAAAATCTTACAGAACACGATTTAAATGTGAAGCAAGTGATATTTAGAGAGATTTCAATTACAGTCCCTTTATAAGCAAAACGTCTCCATCCAAATGGTTATTACAACACAGTCATCCTGGTGCCTTGCTCTCTGTGTTCCAGTCCAGATGTTAAAATCAAGCAATCATGCAATGCAATTCTGAACTGGAAATAACATGTTGAACACATTAAGTGTTAATGTATTCTTCTCACTTTCAGAAATAGGAAACCTACATTTTTCCTGTTCTCTTCACAATAGACATCACTGTATCTTATTTTGGTCAGCCTGGCAGGAAGATGCCTCTCAATGTACATCTTGGTCCATACCCTTCCAAACAGCAAAACCCAAGCAAACTGTTCTTAAATAGACTAACAGTATCCCAATGCAGGGATACAAGATGATAACAGAATCTGAAATGTTTAAGTGCAAAACCAAAAGTAAGAGCAGCTAATTCCCCAGCCACACTTCCATGCAGCAGTACTGCACGTAGCAGACTCCTCAGCATGACAGCACTCACTAACGGCATCCTAATCATTCCTCAGAAATGATCATCTATTTTTTTATGCTTACTATATCTGTATTACCAGAAATACATTACCTTGAATGTTTTGTTGATGTACAGAATTGCAAGAACCATTTTTTCCCACTGCTTCTTGCTTTGTGGATAACAATTCAGGATGGGGCATCTTACTGTCTAAAACAAACAGTAATTATTTTTCAAATATGAGAAATAACTGCTTATACATCTGCACCTACACACCTTCAATTAGCCATAGCTGTTGTGCAGTAAGAACACAGACTGCAGGCCAATATAAAATACTCAGTAGAGGCAAACACTAATGAGTTGAAAAAGGAGCTATAGGAAATCTTCTAAGGCTGCTGTTACATGCTGCCCACACTGTTTCTGATTAATCTCAGTAAGTATCAGAAACATCTCAGATGTTTCATTAGTATTCCAGTAAGGATTATAGAATGGTTTGAGTTGGAAGGGACCTTTAAGACTGTCTAGTCCCAAACCCCCTGCTGTAGGCAGGGACACATCCCAGTTTCTTCCATTATTTCCTACTGGCAACATGCCACTGTCTCAACACTGCAGTTGGTTGCTATGAAACAAAAATGGTGTTCTTTATACTGCAACAATCTTCAAGTAAATGCATATGTGCATTTCCTAGGTTTTACTCAATGAATTTAAAGATACAGTTGTGTGAGAATTACTGCAGCTGCTCACTTTAACATGGCTAAATATGCACCACTTAAAATGAAATACTAAAAAAAAGGAGAACAATTATCAAAACCCAAACCTCAGGAGTATAGAAAATGTTATTAGCTGACTGGTAGACCTAATAAACAATAAGCAAATTATTTCCTGTTCCGTCCTGAGTGAGAAACACAGATAACAGTTCGCATGTTTCAGTTCATCTTGTAATAAATTAAAGTTTCTCATGAGAGCCAACAGATGCTTCACCCTGCTCCCCTGGCATTTACCACACTGCAAATGTGAGGCAGAGCTCTACAGAACATCAGCAACATCACACTAAAAGAACCACTCTTGCTCCTGCACTGACCTTACTGTAACTGCTTGGTCACACAGGGCAAAGAGCTGTTTCTAAGGCAGAACATTCACAGGCACCTAGAAAGGTTGCAAGCTGTGCACACGTTTACCTTCTTTGCTGGAAGATGTCTGTGCTAACCAGTTTCCTGAAGAAGAGGAGGGTCTGGCAGCAGTTTCAGCATTGAAAGACTCTTTTGTAGGAAAAGATCTTTTTCCAGGCTGCTGAGAACATCCTTCTGATTTCATCTGGATTGCAAAATTCTTTTTAGGGCTACTAAAAACAAACAACAACAAAAGAACAACAAATACCCCCTCAGCTTTGATGAGTGGATATCTTCTTTGGGAGCATTTTATTAAATAACACAGATCTATTTAATAGCTTTTGCAGTACTGATGTTTCAGAGGTACCTCACTCTACACCCTTTGTGTTTCTGTCACAGAAGGATCTGTTTAGATCAACCAAATGACTTTGGCTGTATTTTTTTAAGGAAATGGACCTAAGAAAGGAAATGTTGGTACTAATTCAAGCGTGCATGATAAGGAGCACGGATTATTTTCCAGAACCCGTACATACCTTTGTGTTACAACCATTTGAGTTATGTGTTTATTTCTTTGGCAGTTCTGAAGTTGTGTTCTTAATTCATTCATTTCTGCATCTTTGAACTGCAACTCTGACTGCAGTGACAGTATCTGAAAGAATGAGATAGTTTTACCGTTACAAAATCAGTGAGTGGTGTTCCAACTGCAAAGCAACACAGATTTCTGTAAGATTTCAAGGTTACAGGCTACTTACTGTGATCTCTGCACAAGTTCTCCATTTTTAAGTTAATCCAATTAATACTATCTTAGAACCAAGTGCCAAGGCTCAGGCAAGAAGCAATGACTTGGCAAGACAGACCAAGTGCCACAGGAGTACGAGCACAGTGAGGCCACTAATGGCACAAAAGCAGCACTGTCCTCTTCAGAGAGCTGTTATCTCACAAAGATGACTGCAACAGGAACAGCAATATGAGTCGCATAGCATGTTCTGTCTCATTTTCCGTTTTACAATACATTCCAATCATAATGTTCTGGGGATTGCTTAAGAAAACAAGCAAAGAAAAAACTGCCATCTTAGCTTCACTCTTATTTTGGCAGAAGTAGTGCACTGGCATGTTCTTGTAACTGTCTTCTACTGAATAACAAATAAAAGCACGCTTGGAAGTGCCACCCAAATGTTCTTCCTTTGACTGAACAGACTGCGGTACCACTGAAGTCACACATGTGACTGCATGTGGTGTGGGGGTGACCGACAGGGCTACAAACCTTTTTGGAGAACTCTCTCTCTTTTTCACTGAGGTTCTGAGATTGTTGCTGTTCCAGTAGCATGTATGATCTTCTCTGCTCCTCCACAGTGTTCGCCATCTGCTGCATTGAGTCACGCAAGACTTTGATTTCCCCATTTTTAGTAAGAATTTCGTCCTGCATTTCTTTCAGCTGCAAAAAGATGAATTCCATTAAGCAGTGCATTCAGCCCAAAGTATCTGTATCACCCTCTACCCAGTCAAAGATTGAGCGTGCTTGTGTTTAGAAATTCTGCAATGTGGCTTCTATTTTATTTTTCTGATTAAATCAGGCTCCGTGACTTTCTCTAATAGAATTATAACGTCAGAGACTGTGGGTTTTTCTGCACTGCTGTTGTCCCTTTCTTTCAGGGAAATGGTTTCCAACTAAAAGAGGGGAGAACTGGATCGGACTTGAGGAAGGAGTTATCACAGTGAGGGCAGCAAGGCAGTGGCACAGGCTGCCCAGAGAGGCAGTGGTGCTCTGCCCCTGCAGACACTGAACTCAAGCTGTGGGGCTCTGAATGCTGATGGAGCAATGGGTGTCCCTGCTCACTGCAGGGGGTTGGACAGATGGCCATTAAGGTCACAATTCTATGACTGCGTGTTCTATGTGGTGCCTTTCCGTAAAGCACAGTGACACCATCCCCTTAAATGCACTTTCTCAGATTGCTCAGTGGCACAGAGAAGCTTCGGCTGCAGCACAGGACAGAAGGGAACAGGAAAGAAGAAAGTGGGCAGAGCAGCATTTGTTTATCTGAAATGCCCGAGGCACAAAACACCCCTTCCTTAGAACGCTCTCCATACACTGCATGCGCGGATTCTGAACCACCTCGATGAGAAGCGTTCCGAGGAAGCGAAGCCCTCACCCCACCCGCCCCGGGGGCCGAGGGGAGAGGGTCAGGCGCTGACCTTCCGCCGGGCGTCCTCGTGCTGTGCCTGCAGCACCTGCAGCTGGAACGCAGCTCGCAGATGGCCGCTGCCCGCTGCGGAGAGAGAACGGGAGAGCAGTGATTCGGGCGCAGCGGTTCCGCCGTCTGCACCACGGCCCCCGGCACCGCGCGCGCCGCTATCGCGACAGTCGCGCCGCCCTGCGCTGACCTGCGGGCTCCGCGGCGCCGCCCCACGCGCTCTGCGGGCGGCTCGCTGGGGCCGGGGCCCGGCCGGCCGCGTCCCGCGACAGCGCCTGCGAAGCGANGCGGCCCGAGCGGGGGCTGCGCGGCCATGCCGGGAGACCGCGGCCCCCTCGGCCGGAAGCCCGCGCGCCGCGCCGCAGCCGACGGTCGGCAAGCGGTTCTCCTCCTCGACCGATGGGCGCCCGCGCCTACGGTGGCCCCCGAGGGTCGATCCCGGCTCCGACTCACCGCTTCCGGATGCAAGCGCCTCCGCCGTTGGTCGCCGCGACTCGCGCTGTGAGCGGCTCGCTGATTGGACGGGCAGCGCGAGGGCGGCGGCCGAGGGGGGACGGGAGGGAGCGGGGGAAGGCGGGGCAGTGACGTCACGCAATAGCGGGTGACGTCACACAGCGCCGCGTACCGCCAGGACGGACGGCGGCGGCTTCTCTTCGGAAGAAGATTCTGTGTATGGTACCGGGGAAGTGTTTGAGATCATTCTGCGTATCCTGTCGAGTCCTTAGTCCCAGAGGTGGTCTTAAAGTGACTGGAGTGCTCACAGAATCACAGAACAGCACGGGCTGGGAGGGACCTCAAGGATCATGAATCTCCGACCCCGTGCCACAGACAGGGCCACCAACCGCCCCGTTTCATACTAGACCAGGCTGTAAATAACTTAAAGGAGCAGTAAAACTGGATCTAAGTTTTTTCCAAAGGTTTGCAGACAAGGCTTCCCATTGTCTCCCAGGGTGTGGCTTTTGCAGCTAGCAAAGCTGAGGTGGTGTCCTTAAGCTGACAAGCAAGGAGGAGTTGAAAAGGATTAAGGTGTGCAGCTGGGGATACAAAATGCTACTACATTTCCCCGGAAGGCAAGTTCCTTCTGGTTCTTCAGCACATGGCAGTGTATTGGAGGAGAATAAAGGATCAGTTCATGTTCTTACAATGATGGGGATATGAAATCTTACAACCACAAATCCCATTTTATGTATGTGTGTGTATATACATCACGATAAGTTTAAGACAAAAGTGGTGAAAGAAGAAGATATATTTAAATAAGACAAGGAAGGAAAAAGAAAAAAAAAATAAAAAAAAGGATGAGGATGGTATGACTTTCCCCAAAACTTGTGTTTCAAAACACACAGTTGTGACTGCAGAGAGCCCTGCTGAGCAGATCCTGACCTTCACTGCTGTTCTTGGGATAAAGCTGTTGGAGGAATTCTTTGCAGACAGAATTTTAGGTTAACAAAAATCTAATCCTTCAGCAGTGTTTCTCAGCTGAAACCATGTATCATTCATAAGAAGGGTTTGTGCCAACACAACCTTCATCTGAACGCTTGCTGCAGCTTTAGCTATTGTGCCCCACAAAAGCTCTGCTTGAAGTCCTCCGGGTTCCTCTTTGTGATACCTAAAACGTGACCCTAAGTGGCACAGTCACGAGTTTGTTACACAGTGCACTGTATGTGCAGCTCTTTTTGTGCTCACATATGACTAGGTTTCTATTTGTTTCCTTGAAATCTTTCATTTAAATCCTCGTATCATGTTTCTTAGACTGTACACGGATGCTCTAGACTGGTCAGAGGCAGCTCCTCTTGCTGTGGTGCAGCTCAGAACAAACTGAATTGGGTAATTTATGCACTGAACTGACGTCGGTTTACTTAGCACAAATTTACTTAAGCACACGTTTTCAAGCGTGCCAATGACTTGCAGGTAAACTGACTTGCAACGAAAACAAACGAGTGTAACCTAATGTTTTCGGAACCACCTCTTTTCCCCCAGATCGCCTGTTTTCTTGCATCACCCCTACTGATGACTTCTGTTGCGCTTCGGCGAGGGAGCATTTCGACTGCACTGCACCGTGGTCTCGGAGCAGCGCGTCTGCAAAGGGACGGCTGGAGATGCAGACATCCCGTCCGTATTTTGAGCCGTAAGAATGACGAGAGCCCGAGGCGAGATGCCGGCGGAGGGGCGGAGCCGCGAGCTCCACGCGGCGGCGCGCCCCGCCCT
>VXAB01009410.1:27818-43455 GCA_013399175.1 Odontophorus gujanensis | reverse complement strand
CGGCTGCGGCGTTCGTCACCCGCCTCCTGCGGGCCAACGGCGGTATTGACGAGGAGCGGCTGCGGCGCTTCAAGGAATGCCTGCAGGAGGCGCTGTGCGGTGAGCGGGGACGCGGCCCGGCCCGGCCGGTGGCTGCGGACGCAGCGGCGGGGGCTAACGCTGCTCTTTGTTCCCTCCCGCAGAACACTACAGCCACCACTGGTTCCCCACAGCGCCGACCAAGGGCTCCGGGTACAGGTGCATTAGGATCAACCATCAGATGGACCCGCTGATAGGCAAGGCGGCCGCGATGATCGGACTGAGCCACGAGAGACTCTTCCAGCTCTTGCCCAGCGAATTGACTCTTTGGGTCGACCCTTTCGAGGTGTCCTACCGAATAGGAGAAGACGGGTCTATCTGTATCCTCTACGAAAGCCAGCAGCCCGAGGCGAAGGAGAGGAAAGACCTGGAAAGCAGGAGCAGCTATAAGAAGTGGAGAACTGGCCGGTCCAGCACTTCCGAGAGTTACAATGTGATGCCTGGTTCCAGTTAGAAAGTGTTGAGTCGTTCATAGGCACCCCAGATTTGATATAAACGTAATTTCATTTGACATCTTGATTCTTTTTCTAATTAGTAGTAACAGTAGTTTTCCACCCTCTGTCATTCAAGATGTAACAGTACTGCCAATCCTGTGTGGCCAAGGGCTAACGTGTAAAGCAGTTCTTCAATCTGCGTGCGACTCTGATCACGTACTGTAAATGCACTGTACAGCTGCTTGATGGTTTTACACATTTATATTTTTGAGGAAATCCTGGCTGTTTGTAATAAAAAGCAACATTGTAGCACTTCGTGATGGATTTTAGTCAAGATTAACACTTTGTTTAAAAAAAGCAAAAAAAAACAACAAAAAAAAGGCAACATAAAACCAAACTCAATTTGAAAGCAATAACACAAAGGGGATTAAAACAGAACTAACGAACTGCACATCAATCTCCACTGACTTGTCTGCACAGACTTCTCAGGGTCATTCAAGTTTGGCTGCAGGGCACAAATCGCTAAAGTATTTTTTACCTTTTTCAAAGCATGTGTTTACTTGGGAGCCAGGTTTTGACAGAATGAGTTGGGGAATTAGTCTATTTTATTTCTAGTTAGTGAAGTAGAATAAATAAAGATGTGCTCCAACTGCTTTTGACTTGTTTTTTATTGTTGTCTGGTCTCTGTTTTGTGGGTTTGTTTTTCTCTTTTGAGCCATTGCTCTCAAAGCTTTCTATAGCTCTTTCTAGTCATTGCAGATACTGTGCCTTTAGGAGGGTGAAGCTCTGCATGTTCACCTTTCTTTCAGCTCGCTACAGCGTGCTTAGCAGCAGTAAAGCTGGCTAAGCTGTGTGCCTGAGCAGGGCTGTGTGGATTGCTGTGTGTGCTGCATGAAACTGAATGCAAGTGGAAGTACTCTTCTAACACTTGATCTGCTGCAGAAGTGTTTTTGTATTCACTGAGTTTGTGTTTAAACCATGACTTAAACCCATGCAGGAAGATGGAGTGAAAAGCTGTGTGTCTTTTGCTTGTCATTGGTCTGCTGGGAGGTAAGGAACTCGTGTGGAGTTCTTCTCCCTTTGTTGGCTTGGAGTCAAAGTTTAATACAGCCAGAATCAGAAGCAGTGGGTTCACTGTAACAATAAAAGTGTGTTTCTGGTTTATGTGGGGATTCAACAGTGTGGTGCAGGACCCCATTCTACAGAAGCTGTGATTTGTAAGGTAGCATGGCTCTTCTGGCAGCCTGCTGTCTGATCAGAGCTGGGTACTTGATGAAAGGGAGCTTTGTCTTGTGTTCATCTGTCAGCAAAAACCATCTTGCACTATGTCAATAACATGGTAAAGCGTACAGTGCAGGGGCAAGCCTGGGCAGACTGGGAAGAGTAGAACACTGGCTTGCATAAAGAGGTTTTCTCTTTGCATTAGAGAAAGCTGTGGCTTATTGGCTGATGTTTGCCTCATTTGCTGCTTGTGCTGTTGGCTTGTAGGCTTTGTTTAAACCGAACAAAATGCATAGTGCCTTGTTCTTAGTAAGTAAAACTTCGTACAGATCCATTCTGTTCCTAGTCACTCGAAGAAACGAGCTTCTGGGTTGTTTTAACTAAGAAATGGATGTTTAAGGTCTTGCAGCAAATTGCCTCTAGCAATACAAGATTGAAGAATCATTTCTTTTAATATTGTTTTATTTTTTTTACTAACCTTCACCTATGATGGATTTGCCTGCACTGAATATTTATTTCCTCAGGACCTCTAGGGGTCAAGTTTGATGGATTTGTTGCAAATTGAACAGAGTAACTTTAAAACTAGCACGGAGAGCTGCCCTCTCTGGGCAAGGACCATTTGGAGTTCAGTGCTCTGTGCTGCCCATTGCATTAATGCAGCCTGTCTCACTTAACAGCAACTCTTACACAGCAGTAAGTGTTTAAGGAAGTTGTTAGAGGTGAACTGGGACACTGAGTATGATTTCTACACGCCGGACGTGGCTTGGCAGCCATGAAGTAAGATATGGCAGCTTTTTCAGATGTTCTTTTCTTGCCTGCTGTGTAAGATGAATCCAGCCATATGCATTCTGTTGCTCTTTATTTATTAATCCTATTACATTCAGTGGGATGTTTCATACATTGTGTGTAGTACCTTGTCTCTGGTATCCCTGTGCTTGAACCTGCACTGCAGGTTTGGTGCCAATCATTAAAAGGGACATATTTGTCAGTGTAATTCAAGTTCAATTTCATGTACTTAATCTGCTCTGTAGCCCAGCAGGTGGAGGGGACTGGGAAGCTTAGAGCAAATGCACCAAAGCAAGAGCTGCAAGTAAATATGCTGTAAAGAGCTTACAACATCTAGAATTACATTCCACTGATTTAAAATCATGTCAGAGACCCCCCAACAGTACAAACAAAGGCTTTCCTGGTGGAATGGAGCTCTTGGTAGAAAGCCAGGGCATTTGTCTGGATGAAGAAGGTAACCTTACACTGTGTGTTTTCCTTAGAAAGTGACAGGTCTGGCTTATTTGTCCCAACAGCAGAATACAAAATACTTAAAATGTTAACACTTCTTGCACAAGGCTGACCACATCTGCTCAGATGTGATTGAGAACAGAATGTTTTGGGTTCTGTAGAGGGAATTAATATATGCCAGCCTTTCTGGAGTGATAAAAGTGTATTGGGAATCATCTTTGTTGTCATGCCTGCTTGTAGGATGAGTCACCAGTTGGGTAAATAACACTAAAGGAAGGAACATTTACACATGACAAAGTATGCTTTTGCCTGTTTCTCAAAAAGATTGCCTTGCTGCAAAGATAAATAATCTTTGTCCCTGAGAACAAAAGTCATATCATACAGAAGGTCCCATTAGTTGATGTCACCTTACCACTGGCGTGCTGCAGGTCCGGCACATCCGGCTGGCTCCCCATCTGCAGTGAAGGAACAGAGCAGTGCACAGCTGTGAGCTGGAAAGGTGGAGCAATAAGGGTGTTTGTTTGCTTTCTCCAAGTTCATTTTTTATATGTGCATGAGTGTTGTCCCAAGAAATAACTACCGCGGATCTGGATCCCACTGCTCCCACCATCCTCTGCCAGTCCATCAGCACTGACCTTACTGTGGTTTTTTCACTTCACTGAGAACAATAACAAATCAATTCAGACGTAGTGCTGACATAATTGTTAACTATGACATCTTCTGCTTAACCTAGCTTCATTCACGCAATGCATTCTTCACTGTGTGTCTTTGTTTTGCTCAGAATGCTGTTTTTTATGTGCAGTGCTTTAGAGAAGCCTGGGTAGCGTGTCCTGATGTGGTCACACAGAGCACAGAATGGGATTTGAACAGGATAGCTCTTTCATGAGACACTGTTCACTGCTATCAGTGATGTTGCTTTACTTCTAATTAAGTTCTGTGTCATGAAGTGAATTAGTACTATATTAAACCCATCTAACTCTCACAAATATTAGTTATTGTTTTCTTTTTCCTTGGGACACTCTTAACAATTACCGGTCTATTCCAAAACTCATCAGAAATAGCCATCAGGGTCCCACTGCTATCCTGTATTTTCTGCAGTATTTGGCTCTCATGGTTCTGCTTTTCCTTACAAAATTGTAAACATTATCAAAGTATTACTTGCTTAGAATATTGGAAGCACCTCATCATCCCTGCGCAGCAGGAAGTTACCCGCGTTATCAAATACAGATAGTCAATATTTGTTTGCTTTATTTCAGTAATTTTACTGTCCTTATCTTACCACAAGAATGATTTTGTTGATGGCATACATTAAAAGGTCATTGCTTTTTACATAGCTGTTCTTTCTTCCTTATTTTAACGGTGGATTTCTCCTGTCATGCTCCTGGCTTTCTTCAGGTTTTGTTAATGAGAATCCACATCTGCTGGTTTCATGTTTCGCTCCTTCTACTGGTGCACTTGCTTCTTAAATTATTTTTTCTTGTTTCACCAGAACTGTTCTTGATAGCTTTGATGCTGACAGTATCAGGCACATCTATTTTCCTTGTGGTCTTACCGGGGATTCAATTTTGCCCAGTAACAGACACTGCTATTTTGCTTTCTAGTATAAAGCTATGGCAAACCGTCACTGAGAACCAAACTGCCAATTTGAGCTTGTATATTTGATAGCTTCTTGGGAGAGCAATATTTCACACTCACGTAGAGATGTTTATATATTTGTATATGTAAATATCTTACCACTGTATCTATATCTCCATCTACTTGTGGGTGTGTCTTGGCACTGTGGCTGCCCCTGTCTGTGGTCAGTATGACTTCATGGCCTTCTGAAGGCAGCCAGCCCACACTGCTGTGAGATCCAGCTGGCCAGAGAGTGCTGCAGGGAAGCATGTTCATTGTGTCCTCAAACAGCTGAACATGCCAGCATCAGTTTGGGTTTTTAGATAGGACAGAGCTGTTCTATTGTATACAACGTGTTACTGATCCAGATTCTTTCTTTTAAGAACCACGGTGGTCTTCTCCAGTTGTGCTAGAGGTTATCAGGTGCATGTCTCACTCGGTGCACGGAGGGGCTTAGTACAAATGGACCTGGAGAGCATAATCTTGTCCTTTGTGCCCTGGAACAGGATGGGCTGATACTGAAACAGAAAGCATTGAATACCGCCATCTGGGTTGTGAGCTATTTTTTCAAGAGGTTGAATCGTACATGGAAAAATCATACACCAAGGGTCAGTAGTAATTGAACAGGTTCAACAGTAATGAAATACACAGTTGAACTTAGTAGTAATGCTGAACATTTAATGGGGAATTAAGTATTTTGATGGATGGAGGTTTTGCTAAACAAAAATGGTTGAGAATCAAAAGGCACAATATTTATGGGACACATGATTTTTCTTGCTAGCATTTCTGCTGAATGCTTTGGCTGCAATCTGACAGCCTGCAGATTTATGCCATGGCTCCGTGCAACACGTAAAGAGAAGGCCATTGCTTCCATAAGAAGTAAGAAGACACTTCATGATGTGAAAAACTGAAACCAATGTTTGCTGAAGTTTGAGGTCTTCTTTTGCCCCGTGATCCAGAGCAGCCTGTATATCTAATTCAGTTTACTTCTGTAGAAACCCTATGGAAAGTACATACAAGGTTTCTTATTTTTCTCTTCCTTGTTACCTTTCTGGGTTTTTCTCTTTTATGTCAAATCACCATTTGTTTTTTTTTTCCTTCATGAAACTTGCTAACCCTCTGTATCAGCATGAAATCAGAAGAGATTAATGCTGGTTTGTTGGCAGCCACCACATCTTGAAAAGGAACATCAGAACAGGCAGAGTAACCAGCACTGGCCTGACGAGGTGAGATTAACCCCAAGCTTAGGAGGCATCTTTTCTTGCTTTTTGTTTTCCAGGTAGGTTGGGGAGTGTGACACCATACCTCCACTTTGCTTTTGTGTCTTGTTCTTAATTGCAACTGTATTGTTAAATGACCTGGAAGGTACACTTAGAAGCTGAGCAATATGTTCCATCTGCCCTGTTGTCCTTTCACAAGGATCCCTGCCTGAGAACGCTGAGCTCTGTGTCAGCTTTGTCAAATTAGTGGGGAGAAGCAGTCATGGATTTGAAGGAAGCTGCCTGACAGCTTATGTAGCCTCTTAGGTAGGGTTTTAGAAAGCCGTTCACACTTGGTTTCCGTGTCTTTTGCTAAGATGTTCTAGGATACTTGCTTTTATTTGCCTTTTTTGTTTGTTTGTTTTGCAGTAGATACTTACTTTGGTGATTTAATTCACTATTTCTGAAGAGTAGTGTTTTGGTTTTTCTTGGTTGTTTTTTTCTCTCCAAAGACGTGCCCCCTCTCCTGAAAATATTGGGATGAGCAGTCTGGGATCATCATGTTCTTGTAACACAGATCTGGTGCAGTTTGCATGGATATGCAAATGAATATAAATGAATTGCTCAATGCACGGTTCATCACAGATGTGTTATTTTCACTGCTCTATACCTAAACAAATTAAAGGTGGGATTCTATTCCCAACAACAGCATCTAAGTCGTGTATGCTTGCTTGTATCTCCCCCACCCGAATCCTGTTTCCAAGTGCTGTTTTCATGTTGGAGTTCACCCAGATGTAAGCAAAATGGGGTTTCATGGTATTTTCTTTCTGTGTATGCCACATCAGTGGTGGCTTTTGTTTTGTCCCGCCAACATTTTTTAGTAACTGGTGGGTGTCTTCCCTGCAGTCTGTCACCTGGAGAGGTCACCTGTTACCCAGAATATGGCAGTTCCATGTGCAGGCTGCAGTTGGTTGTTCTGACAAAAACTATTGACTGTTGGAGAAATGTTCTCTTCAACCTTAGTGCTTGGTTGTTAACTACATACACTTTTTGGAAGGGGCCCAAATATGTATCTGTAATATTTGTACGTAATCCAACCAGTGCCTCTGTGAACATCTCCATATAGCAGAATAAAGCAGTATGTGAGTGTTCGTCTCTCATGATTACGTACTATCTCCCTTCAAGTAAAAGGGCCCCTATGTATTTGTTTTCACTGAAGGATCTATCAGTAACACTGCTACTGTAGGTGCTGTGCCAGAAATGACTGCTTTGGGAAAGCTGCTGATGGGTTACTCTTACCCAAGTAAATATTTGTTAGAAACAAAAATTCTCCTTCCACATCTGTGCTGGCGCTGAAATGTCTGTGAAATCAAACAGGTGTTGTACGTTGGCAGTAACACAGGAGCGTGCCTGAAAAGCTGATAGCAACAAAGAGCCATTCTCATTCTGGCATGCACTGAGCTCTGAAGGAGCAAAACGGAGCTTGAGACATTTGCTGACACTTAGCTTCCTGCTAACACACCTGTGGACATGCCTGTCTGTGGGAAACACTGTGCATACCGCAGACGTGGATCAGCTTACAGATGTGGGTCTGTTTGTAGGAATGGCCATTGAACAGCCTTTTTTTTTTTCCCTTCAATGTAATCTCTGGTTTAGATATGTGTATTTTATTAGACTATTCCATGCTGAATNTATATACATATACAGGAAAGCTCACAAACCCACAGTGCACTGTCCTTGTCCAAACCAATATAGCAAGTAGTCCAGCAGAAAGGAAAATTGTTACATCTCACTGGGTGTCAGATAAGGCATATTTGATTATGAACCGAAGACTCATTTCTAAAATCCATTGTTAGGTTAATACAATTCCTGATGAGGCCATATGGCTGTTGGGTTTGGTTTTGGTTCATTTGTTTTTTTTGCTTTTTATCTTTCAAATAGCTCTTTGTCACTGTGTTCAATGGTCCCTTGTTTCTAGAAATAATAATGGATAAGCAGAATGACTTGGCCTGCAGCTGAAATGTGGTGTTGTCCATCTGGCAAAGCAAGCCCCACAGCAAGAGCTAAGTGGGCAAAATGGGTGGGGGAATGAAATCAACCAGACATTCAGATTTCTCAAAGCTCATCAGAGCCCTTGGGAAATGGGCAGGAACTGGAAGGAGTACATTTGGGGGAAGGCTAATAAAGATCCTTGCCTTTATTCTCCTGATGAAGTTTGTACAAGATTCGATCCATCTCTGTTATGCCTCTCTGCGATCCCACCCTGTCCAGGAAGGTTAGCACACCTGCAGGGAGCTGTGCAGGACCTTGGCTTGGTGTTGAGCTGTGGGCCATCTGTGGGGAGCTGTGTTGGGCTCTGACAGAGGTTCTTCCTGAAAGTGTGCTTCTCCCACCACATCAAAATGGACCTCGTGTCCTAAAAATTCTCCTGTAAAGCCTCTTTGCACATTTGTGTTTAATAGTGCAGTGCCCTTGATGAAGAAGTAGCCATGGCATGATTTTCACACCACTGTGAACAGCGTTCTAAGACTAACCTCCAAAGTGCAATCTGCATTTGAAAATAAGAGCTCATTGTTTCAGTCTTTGATATTCTGCACATTCCTCATTCTCTTTTATTTGTTTCTGTTTCCCTTTCTTGCTCTTTATGTACATCTTTATAACTGCCATCTGCTTGCTCATTTCTACTGAAATTTTCAGTTTGTTTTCATCTACTTTTACCCTCTTCCTGCACATCTCTAAATCTGAGCTCTCCCATCTGAGCACAGACATTTGAAATAGCATGGCCTGACTTCTGGGAGCGTGAAGTGAGTGCAGAGCCTTCTGTTTCTCATGGGAACTGGAAGCCACCAGTCCTTTGCAAGTCAGATCAGTCCTATTTAAAGGAAGTGTGCAGTTACGAAGCCAAGGGGGAATATAAGTAACATTCTGTGACCTGTTTTGCAAAATGCTTTCTGCAATCAAGATAATGAACTAATGGCAGTCATTAAATCCTTAACCAGCAAAATCAAATGGATCATTTGGAAATTCTTTTAACTTTGGACNATTTGCTGACACTTAGCTTCCTGCTAACACACCTGTGGACATGCCTGTCTGTGGGAAACACTGTGCATACCGCAGACGTGGATCAGCTTACAGATGTGGGTCTGTTTGTAGGAATGGCCATTGAACAGCCTTTTTTTTTTTCCCTTCAATGTAATCTCTGGTTTAGATATGTGTATTTTATTAGACTATTCCATGCTGAATTGTGAAGAAAGTGCTCAGTGAAATAACACAAGGCAGCAGTGACTGCGGGAAGGGTGGAAGTTGTCACAGAACTCTTAAATCTTACTCAGATTGAAGTATAATTTTGCCATGCACATAGTTAATTATAACTTAGCATTGTTATTTATAAANCGATCCCACCCTGTCCAGGAAGGTTAGCACACCTGCAGGGAGCTGTGCAGGACCTTGGCTTGGTGTTGAGCTGTGGGCCATCTGTGGGGAGCTGTGTTGGGCTCTGACAGAGGTTCTTCCTGAAAGTGTGCTTCTCCCACCAGATCAAAATGGACCTCGTGTCCTAAAAATTCTCCTGTAAAGCCTCTTTGCACATTTGTGTTTAATAGTGCAGTGCCCTTGATGAAGAAGTAGCCATGGCATGATTTTCACACCACTGTGAACAGCGTTCTAAGACTAACCTCCAAAGTGCAATCTGCATTTGAAAATAAGAGCTCATTGTTTCAGTCTTTGATATTCTGCACATTCCTCATTCTCTTTTATTTGTTTCTGTTTCCCTTTCTTGCTCTTTATGTACATCTTTATAACTGCCATCTGCTTGCTCATTTCTACTGAAATTTTCAGTTTGTTTTCATCTACTTTTACCCTCTTCCTGCACATCTCTAAATCTGAGCTCTCCCATCTGAGCACAGACATTTGAAATAGCATGGCCTGACTTCTGGAAGCGTGAAGTGAGTGCAGAGCCTTCTGTTTCTCATGGGAACTGGAAGCCACCAGTCCTTTGCAAGTCAGATCAGTCCTATTTAAAGGAAGTGTGCAGTTACGAAGCCAAGGGGGAATATAAGTAACATTCTGTGACCTGTTTTGCAAAATGCTTTCTGCAATCAAGATAATGAACTAATGGCAGTCATTAAATCCTTAACCAGCAAAATCAAATGGATCATTTGGAAATTCTTTTAACTTTGGACCAGCGTGCTGAAGGAACGTGCTCGTGCACAGCATCCCACAGCCCTGGAAAGTGAGCACACTACTGCATAGGCACGTACTGCTGATATGGGTGGGCAGCAGCTGCTTGCAAAGGCAGAAGAGGGACTGTCTGCAGGAGACGGAGATGTGGTGGGCTTACTCTTGTGCCCCAGCAGGAGTTAAGGACTTGACCTAATTGAGACAGAAAAAGCAGCAAAAGATACGTGCTTAGCTTCATGGTGAGCTGCTGTCCCATCCTGTTTCCCACTCTCCTGTGATTGTTTCAATACATAGATAAAATAGCACTTCTTAATAGAAAGTTTTGCCTTTAATGAGATAAGATAGCATTTTCTTCTGTTTTTTTTTTTTTTCCTTCTTTCCATTTTTGAAAATGAATTTAACAGAATAGCAGCAAATATCTCTATCAAACGCTTGTCTGAAGCACAAAGCCCCTTGTGGTATCTGATCAGGAACATCACGAAGTTTCAGTAAAATAACAAGAAACTCAAAGCAGAACGAAATATTGGGAAATGTTAACCAATCTCTGGACATGTCCATCTACACTAATGATCAGGAGGCAGAGTCAGAACTTTTCCCTTTAATTAATCATCTAGGATCTCTCTGATGATGTGAGGAATACGTGCAAACACTTTTGCTGCTGCTATACCATACAGTGCAGCAGCAAAGAAGAAAGGCGATTTTTCTTCGTGGTGCTGGAGATGCAAGGGGAGGAGTACTGAGCTGTGTGGGCCGCTGGCTGTATCTCCTCAAACCAGCAGGTGAGGCTGTTTCCCATCACATCTACTTTGCCATGCTGTACAGCCCTAGGAAAGCTGCCCGACAAAATATTAGTATGGATGGAGGGGTTGTTAAAGATGAGCAGTTTAAAATAGTTATTTTAGTCAGTGCTGATTTGCTTTCTATTCATCCAAGAAGTAATGTAGATCAAGCAGGTACGTGAATGGCTTTCATGTCCTTTCTGCAGAGGGAGGAAATGGTAATATAGTAGATACAGCAGCTGGCTTTGTTTCTCAAACACAGCCACATTGCAATTGGTAGCCTTAGATTTGTCAGTTTCTTACTCCGACATTGATGGGATTTACTTTGTAAACTGTACTCTCCTTTCTAGATGATCATTTCTCACTGAGGAGCAATTATCATCTGAATTATTTTGGTCTCTCTACTGTGGGGTTTTTTTTGTTTGTTTGTTTGTTTGTTTTTGAGGCTTTCACCATTTACTTTCCAGTAACTGTCAGTGTGTCTTCATCAATGTTCTTCCTACTTTCATTGTAAGTCCATCTCCATATACCATTTTGTAAGTGCAATAGTGGCTCATTCATAATTAAGTAGGTTCAAGAACAACCCGGAAGTAGGATGTCAAGATATATTTTTGGAATTTGTACATCCATTCTGTGTTGATGTGCACCTCCCCAGGTGCCAAGCCTTGCACGAGGAGGGGCGCCATTGTTCTAGGGCCTGTTTCTGTTTAACAAGTGTAGGACTTGCTCAGAAATTCATGCTTGCTCCAGCATCTGAAGTTCAATTCCTCAGAGGTTGTCACCTGAGAGATTTGGAACATTCCTCTGTGTTTTGATGTATTCATTTTCCTGTTGCTGTTAGGAATAGCTCTTCTCTGAGCAACTTTGGTTTCTTTCTTTTTCTAGAAATGAAAGATGTGAGGTGTACACTTACTGTTCATGTAAATACTTTTCTTCCAAATGAAATACTTTAAAAAAACAACACAGTGGATATTGCTTTACACTTGCCTTTGCCAAACATGCCATCAGAAGCATCTCACAATCACTCGATAAATACCCACCTGGTTACACTTTAAAAGAAGTGTGGATTGTTACCTTTGAAATAGTTGTTTTAAATCAATAAAGCAATTGAGTAGATCATGTTATCGCTGACATTCTGATAGTGCAGATCATGAATTCGGGCAGACCTGGCACTGCAGCAATGGCAGAAAGCTAATGTTTTTTCTTGAAGGGGAAAAAGAAACTGTGACATGCTCAATGAAGGGTTCTGAGAGATTTTTTTTGTTCATGTGCTCTCCGCTGGTTTTCAGAGCACACACAGAAACATCTGTTTCTTCTTTTACCTCTTCCTAGTGAGGGCCCCCCACCTTCACCTCACTGCTCTCATAGTGCTGCTGGAAATCCTGTTTCCTACCCAGCTCCTCTTGCCCTGCAGCTGAGCTGCAGCGAACTCCCCAGTGCTGCACTCCCTGCTGCTTTTGGTGGTGCTCCCATTGCTGTACCAACAGGTGGAGGGTTTATGTGGCTCTGCAACGCTGTGCTGCTTTGCTGAGTTACCTAATGGGTTGTTATTAAAGATGAAATGAAAGAAAAAGTCAAAGAATATCTGACCATTAATTGGTAAGTTGCTGCACCCTGCCGTGTGGGCTAAGAGCAATACAAAGAGGGGGCAGGGGCACAGGATGGGTTTGGAAAGAAGAGCCTTTTGAGATAGCACTGTGTAATAAAGCTGCTGCGCTGAAACCACATTGTATTTCTGTTTACGCACCAGAGATAACATAAGCTGAGGTACAAAGTGTGGAGAAAATGTCTTGTGAAAGTACAGCTTCTATTTATTGATTTCAATCATAGCGGTTCCAGTAACTGTGTTCTCAAAGGGAGGTGGTTTGGGAAGGATGAAAAAAATGCTCTCATCTCATATGCCACTGTTTGAATACAGTAATCACTCCACTACAGCCAATGAAAATGTGATATCTGTGAACTTGAGGCATTTTATCCATTCAGGTATTTCACAGCTGTGCCAGGGAACATCACATTTATCAGTAAGCACACAAACATAACTGCTCTCCAGTCCTTCTGTGCCACCTCCTGATATATCTTCACACTTTGCTGTGCCAGGATATGAACTGAAACACGATGTGTGACAAGCTTACATCAATTTGTCATTGATGTTCTGGAGACCTTGTGCTCTGTGAGCTCCATGTCTTAACTGAGAAGGACTCAAGGACTTCTGTAGAGCAGCAATTGCTGAGCAATAGCAGTCCAGCTAACAACTAGGTAAATGGGGGCACTCCCTTTCCTCTTGAAAGGTGGCCGTACAGGGCTTGTGCCAAAAGCTGTCTCCTCCTTTAACCATTAACAGCATTAACAGGTCCAAGGGCTGCACACGTAAGAGGCTATGCATGTGGCATAGACAACCCAAGGGCACCTGTGTTGCAAGAGAGTGTTTGGTCACAGCTGACAGTATAGCAGGAACACAAAGTAGCTGCCTTGAGACCTGGTACTCTGTTGTGAAAGCAACAAAACTATTATTGATGCGACTTCAGGCTGCAAACTTGGCTCCTGTGGTTGGCCTTCCACTCTGTCTGTAAAGAGCATTTCTTTCCCAGCTGCTAGTGTGTCACTTAATACAAGGCAAGACTAAAAGCTCCTTATCCATTCATCTTTCTTTCCTTTCCTGCAGGATTAAATGCCGTAAGAACAGATTTAGGGAGCTGCTTAGCTGGGATCGGTCCTCGTCTGTTCTGATTTAATACCTTACCAAAGGGTTTCACTGCGGTGCTCTGCTTTAAGGACCTCCTGCAGTTCCTGAGTAGATCTCCTTTTCTATTTACTTGCTGTTACTCATTCCAAGAATTCACTGTGTTGAGCCCCCAGCTAATTTGTTGCCCCACTCGCTCAGTGAGCATTCAGGACTCCTGTCCATGGAATCCATTATATTTAATGATCTCATTTATGTATAAAAATACTCTGTCTTGACAATTTCTTGGTGTTGCATACATTATATTGAGAAGTTATTTATGCTCTGAGTCTTCACCTTCATTTCTTCCCTTGTCAGCCCATCTAGCAATTAAGCCTCCTAGTAGCTATAATGTCTATTTATTTGTGCTTGCTGTTCCTGATGGCTGGGTGTGACTGCATGAGCTCTTTTGGTTAACAATGCACATGTTGCTTTACCTTCATTCACCCTGAGCCACCTTTTTCTTTCTACTGTCCTACTGCCAAAGCCATTGACTTAGCTACTAAAATATTTCATTGTAGTTTGAAGTACAGTGTATGCTTTCTAAAAAAGCTATCTAACAACATATTACATTCATACTGCTTTTTTTTTTCTTTTTTGTTTTCCCAGTGCCACTCCATTTGAGAGATAGTGATCACTGAAGCAGAACCCACATCTCTGCTATATGCATGAAATTACATAGATGAATCATGAATTCAAGAAAAAAGAAAAAAAAACAAGGCATGGAGATGATGCATGTAGTCCCGATAACAGAGAAATGGCAAAGCTTTGAAATCTTGGTGAGGTGTGAGTTACATAACTATACTCTATTTTTGATGGGTTGAGGTTAGGATAGAACTGTTGGGTAATCTTAACTGAACATAATTGCATCTTTTCAAAACTAAGAACAGTGCATTAGATGAAAAAAAAAAAAAAAGGTATTCTTATTGTATCATGACTTCAGTTTAGTGTTATCATGTCCATTCGATATTCTTGGACTTGTCACCTGGAATTTTTGATTTTTAAATGTGATTTCTCCAGGCAGACACTTCTAGGGCCAGGACGGGATCTTCTGCGTCTTGTTTGCTCTTTCTCATAAGTAACAAAACCCCTTTTTTACAGAAGCCTTTTGTTTCAGCAACCTGGAAAGCTAAGATGTAACTGTTATTGCAAAAATCTTACTGCCTTACTAGACATGCTGATTTCATCCCAAGTCCCAGGTAATACTGTTTTTAGCTCAGACCTGCATGTAATTAATTTTTCTTAGCCAAGAGAATATTAACACAAAACACTGACTTGTTTTGTGTGCGTGTATTTGCCTCAGAGTAAACAAGTCCCATTTTTCCCCCCATTTTGTTCTCATTCTTTGGTAGATAGACAAGCTGTAAAAGAGTGCATACATGAGAATCTGGCATTGATAGTTCTGCAGCACAGCTGGGAAAGGGGCATGGCAGAAGCTGGGAGCTGGGGGGGAAAGCCGTGCTCTGGTGGCTTTTGGCTGAGAGTGCTCTGTGTGCCGTGGGGGTGTGATGGGAGGTGACCCCAGAGGGCACCGATGAATAAACTGGAGATGTGAAGTCGGTGGTCAGTGCCACAGTTGTAATAGCACAGGGATCAAACGGGAGCGCGGGGCTGGAGGTGTGGTTACCCTGTGCGCTCCTGACGTGGTTCTCAAGTAGCTATCTGCGTGCTGAAATACCACAAAACTCCTGATTATCCGCAGATACATTTGGAAGCTGAGAGCTCTGTGCCGGCAGCCCGCGTGTAGAGTGTTACAGTGAACCCAGGTGTGCCTGTACGCACTGCGCCTATACCCCCACACGGAGCCAAGCCAGAGACATTCCAGTTACACAGAGCTTTCATGTCATTAACAGCACAGATGCTTAAGATATTTCGATTTGAGCATGCTGTAGACCGTATCTGATCTACATACCTCAGACGTCCCTCTGACATCACGTTTGTTAAAGGGCCGAAGGAGTCACGAATTGGCGCTTCTTTCCTCTCGGCGACGAACGGAAGGTCGCGGGCAGCGCCCCACTCAAAGATGGCGGCGGGAGGGGAGCTGCCCGGCACAAAGATGGCGGCGGGCGGCGCGAGCGCGGCGGGCTCTGCCCGGGCCCGGCCCCCGGCGGAGGGCGGGACTTCCTGGGGCGGAGCGGCGGCGCGCGCGGCCGCGATGGTGGCGGCGTGAGCGCGGCG
>VXAB01009410.1:0-27656 GCA_013399175.1 Odontophorus gujanensis | reverse complement strand
GCTGAACCGCGGAAACCTTTATTTTCTAAAATCGCAGGGGTTGTTGTGTGGCGTCTGAAGGAACGGCCAAACCCAGCGGGTTCGTTCCGTGTATCTTTACCGCATCGTGAGCGTGCGGAAGGTGCTGAGGTGGGGAAGGTGTTCTCAGACACCAACTCAGAAAATGCTGGAAACTGCGTACCTGCCCAGGCTTCAGCTCCTGTGGCCCTCCTTCCCTCCGTCTGCACGTAAAACAGCATTAAACGCTCCCTCTTCCCGCAAGAGCGCAGTGCGTGATTTAGTCGCCAGCCTGAATACTGGCTTTGGAGAAAGCAGCTTATAAACAGCCATCAAACAATAGGAATCGGCGTGCGCGGTGGGAAGCTGGTGATGCGGCCGTGACAGCGGCAAGGGAAGGCAGGAGGCCGCCAGCACAGCGGGCAGTGCCGGCCCACACTGTTCCTTCGGACAGAGCCTGAAACCTGGGGACACGGAGGAAGAAAAACAGATGTGAATGTTCCTGCGGAGCTTTGACCCAGCAGAGCTCACCTCTCGCAGCCCCGCCGCTGCTGGCAGCGATCCCCTGTAAAATTGGAGCATGTAAAGTAGTGTTTAGACTCAGGCCTTTACTTTGTGCCCCTTACAGACAGGACATGTGTGCATTGAAGGCTTATTCACTTGCGTGATTAACTGTTGTTCTTGTGATCTGATGCCAGTCATGCTCAGGTTTGCATGGACAGAGCAGTGGCATCGTTAAGACAGGGATTTTGTTTTACTCTTCTTGCTTCGTTCAGTTCATGACTTTCCTCTGTAAAGGCTGGTGGGAGGGACAGGGATTTGGTTGTGGAGGGGAGATGCAGCTGGGAGCTGAGACACAGCAGGGTGGAAGTGTTTGTGTGCTTGTTGGTTCCGTGTTCTCCTTTCTCCTGTGTAGTTGTACTCTGGAATGTGGGAAAGGAAGTGGTCCCTGTCTGTGTGGGTCTGAACCTCTGGCTTATTCTGAAACAGCAAGAGTAGCAAACTATAACACCCTCTGTCCATCTGGAGTTGAGGACTCAAGCTTCTTTGCCCTCCGATCCAGGGAGTTTTGCTTCAGCTTTGAAGCTGTTGGCTGCCCCATCCCTGACGGTGCCCTGGCAGCTTGAGCTAGTGCCTAATTCAGAGGGTGGCAACCCTGCCTGCAGCAGGGGAGTTGGGACTGGGTGATCTGTCAGGTCCCTCCCAGCCCAACTGCTGTGTGATTCTATGAGCTCCTGCCCTCTGGGCCATTCTTTGAAGCCCTCAGTGTTTTGGCTGGGAGAGAAGGCAGCCTGGATGCACGCTGTCATTGCAGGTTGCAGGAGTGCAGGTGAAGGCTAAGAACAAGATGTGCTCCAGTTCATGCTGCTTTGCTCTCTTTAAGCCTTAGTTTGTTTCTTTGGCTTCTTGCATTCCTTGCATCTTTAAGATGTGAATGTAACATGCTCTTAATCCAAAGTCAGTGCAGTGCCAAAATTGAAAACTTGGTCATGGAACAGTCATACAGCCTACAAACAGCTCTGCCAGTGATGTGCTGATAAGCACTAGATTAAAGCAACTGGTGAATGTTTTTTTCCAGTGCCTTTGGATGGTGGCGTGTAGATGAAGTCTGACTGTCAGCCCCATTGGTGCTCCGTGGAGCATACTTTGCTATTGAAGTCAGCTGTAGGGTTTGCTTTTTTTTTTTTTGTGAAGTAGTTTTAATGAACAATGAAATTCGTCATATATTACGTATACAATGTAACAGAACACAGTTCTCTGGTGATAAAGCTTTTCCTGTTGGTTTTTATTACAGCTGTGTTTAACTTAATCCAAACTGAAAATGAATTGTGGTCAGAAAGCTCTTCTTTGTAGCCTGATGAAATGTTTCTGTTAGAAAATGGACAGCTCTTCTACATCAATGAAATCAGTGGGAAACAACTGGCAGCTCCATTGGTTTCCAAAGGCAGCACTCAATATGTTCAGATTGATCTCCCTGAAGTACACAGAAACTTAAAGTTCATTCATTCAGTATCTGTATGATTGTTGTCCATGTGCTGCAATTTTGAGTATTTGATTAAATCACAGTATCCCCTTCAAATAACTCAACTTGCCACCATCCCCATACGTGGAAACCTCTGGTTACTTGTAGCTGCTGTCTCAGAGACACATGAGGTGCTGTGGTACAGATCCAGCTCAACAGAACAAAACTGACCAAACAAAAAGACACTGTCACATGCAGCCAGGCAGTTTAGAAAGGATGCTCCTCATTCTCTGAGCTTTATGGGAGTGTTGCTCCCTCTGCATCAAACTTGGCTTCTGGTTTAAAGAGGCAGCCATGCTGTTCCTTACCTCCCCCATTCTACTCTTGAGCAGTGAGGAGGGACCAGAGGAGCAGCCACAGAAGTTATTGTCTTGTGAGCTGTTTGTTGGCTCTTTCTGAGGTGGAGATATCTGGTGTATCAGAAGTGAGATGGAAATCCTCTTTGTAGTTCTGCATCTTAATCAGTTGTTTGCTCTCACAGGGATGCTAACACTTCATTTCATAAAGACTTCAGGAAGCTGTTGTTTCTAGAGTAGCGTAAGTGACTCTAGAAATAATGGCTTGTAGTTCCTTTCAATGTTGAAATGCTGCTTGAAAGCCCCTTTGTGAGATAAAGAATGTACGTTCCTCCTGTGCCTCACTGCAGATGATTTTATGGTAATCTAATGCTTCCTTTCAAAATATGCTTGGGCATTAAGTTTGTGTTTCAGGATGACTACGTGGAGGTGCTACAAGACAAGGACTTTTCCAAGTGTGGTTTTGATTCAGCAGGATAGTCCAGAGGAACCTTGATGTGTGTTTGCAAAAGGTTGTGGTGTGTATTTCAGGTGCCTTGATTGTTAGTACCCATCTCCTTCTGTTCTTGGCATGCTCACAGCTCTAACAGTCTGCCCAGGGCTTTGGTAAAGGTTTGTTTCCAAGTACGTAAGCTATCTGCACAGCATGTGTGCAGCTTACTCAATAGAAAGTGGAGATGACAGATGGAGAAGGTAAATGAAGCAGAGCGGAGGAGACTGAAGCAGGGAGTCAGGTCAGATGATCAAACCTGCAGAAGATTCCTATAGTTGGTCATTGTCAAAGGTGAATGATATCTGTCTTTTCTTCGAGATTTTTAAGATTTTTTTTTTTTTAAAGCTTTCAAGACGTATGGATAAGAATGAAGTATTGATCTTGGACTGCTGTCAGTGCTTCTGTCACAGACATCCTTCCCAGCCCCTGCTTCGCGTCACAGGTGTCCTGCACTTAGGTGCCAGTCTTTGGTGTCCCTTGTAGTGCAGCTGCCTCTGCTCACAGCTGCATTATGATGCCTGCACAGTATGTGCAGGAAGACCCTTCCTGCATACGGGTCATTCATTTGGTTTTGTTCCCCATAAAATGAGATTTACTCTATATCTGAGACAGTGCTTTGCATCAGAGGCATGGTAGCTGTTCCTAGGGCTGCTTCTTGAGTATGAAGCAGTCTTCCTGCTTAGTCACTATTGTTTGGTTGGTTTTGTTTGGTTTGTGCTAAAGGATAATCAAAATTTTGTTGTAATAAACTTACTTGGAACCATTAACAAAACTGTGTGTTTAGACACAGAGGTTTTGGCTGAAAGAGTGAAAAAGTTTACAGGCAGAATCTGCAGCTTTCCTATTTGCTCTTGTCTGGCAAAGAGAGAAGAGATGCTGATCATTAATGGCTGTCTCACGGAGTGAATCATCTTAAGGCACTTTTTCCAATTGTCACATTTTTGTAAGCTCAGGAACGTGTGTCTTCTTCCATTTCATTCCGTTGTTCTCTGTGGCTGAAACAGCTTTGTTGCCTTGGAATTAGTGGAAGTGAAGTGCTGCCCCCAAATCTTCCCAAGTCATCCCTGGGGAGGTCCAGGTCCCTGACTGGGTTCTGGTGTATCCTGACTGGTGCTGACAAACGAGTTGCCGTTCCTTGCAGGTATTAGTAGCAATGTTCTCCACCCTTTGGCTGGGCTTGCTTATGAATGGTGGCCTTCTCTGGATCTCACGCCTATTAAGAAATGGTCAAGTTGTGGTGTATCTGCTTTTTTTATGCCAGAAGTTAGCAGAAAAGGTGGGATGCTGCTCATGTTTATGGAACTTTATTTTGACTAGTAAGAAGGATGCGGTTTTGAACTTAACTTGAACTTAAACGCTTTTATAGTCTTGAGATTCTGAACCAGTGGTGATTCATACTTCTGATACATTTCATGTATCATCTGGAGGTATCAGGAAGATTCACCAAAGTTATGCAATATAATGTAGGGAGGAGTTTTGCTTCTGGTTCTGTTGGCTTTTCAGAGGAAAGGAAAACTTTTATGTCTGTGAGTGGGAACAAGATTCCAACGTGAAATTCCAGCAATAAAACAGGTTGATGAGTAAACGTAATGCACTGCTGTGATTATAATTTCCTGGTTTCCTACTTTTAATTACTTTTGTCTTTTGTATTTATTGTGAGTAGAGCAGCTTCTGTTGGAGTTAGCCAAAGCAAGCAGCTGTGTGAAATCCAGTTGGAGAACCACGAATAAGTGATCAAGGCGTGTCACCAGTGGAAACGAGGAAGAGATGCGTGCCTTGCTGTAAACAGCAATTAGGTTTTTGGGAATAGGAGGCAGTGACTAGCAGCATTGGAATTCAGAGTCCATTGTGGAGCTCTAACCTCTATGAAACAGTACATTTCCTTGTGTTAACTTTGAATAGCTAATATTTGAATAGGCACCAATAATCATTGCAAAGAAGGTGGGTGTTTTTGTACTTGTTTGATTCCTTCGTTAAATAGGTACAGCTGTGACTCTGAATACAGTAACTGATTGGACCAGGTCTACTAGATTGTAACCTACAGAGTTGTTATAGTAGATGAATTAAGAGTTGGAAGCACTTCTAATTCTGGGTATTACATGTTTGTGAGGTGGGATGCGGGAGGAACCAGTGGCAGACTCTGGTCCGATGCTGCACAGGAACTTGGTGGTGACACCTCAGCTGTGGCAGCAGCAACCCCACTCATCGCTGTATCTCAGTCTGTGTTTTTCAGAGCGACCTTCTCACTCTGTTAATAATAATTGGGAGTGTTGGAGCAGGCTTGTCCTCTAATGGCATTCTTTGGAAAAGCAAACTTTGGTTTGTGTGTGGGTGTTTTCCTCGCCCCCCCCCTTTTTTTTTTGAATGACTTGAAAATGCTGAAGTTACCCCCAATGGAAATCCAAAGCAAATCCCAGTTTTGCATGCAAGCTGAGGAGGGAGGTAGCATTGTTGGTTTTTTTGGTTGATTGCTTTCTGTGCTAGCTTAAGCTTGAATGAGTTTCCTTTCAAAATTGACGAGATCATGACTTTACATTAAGAAAAAAAGGTTTGTTATTTTTTTTGGTCAGGTGGTTGGTAAATGCATTAGTGATGGATTTCATCAGATTGCTCTTAGTCTTTGCTGTGCTGTGCTGGGTCCTCCCCCAACCAGCGTGAGTGGGACATGTAATGACTGCTTGCCCTATGGGGGATGTCTGCTCATGAAGGAGCTGAGGCTCAGTTGTGATTGAACAGTTGCTCAAGACTTGATGAGACTTCTTGCAGCTGAGCTGTGGAGGTGTCAGGATGCCGGGAATTAACTCCTTGTTTCAGCTCTCTGTGTCATTACTTCATGTTAATCACTGAGTGATTTGTCTTTTTATTTCTTTCACACTCCTGCTTATAGAACTCACCTGCTTTCACAGAGGACTGAGATATTTGATAGGCTCTCAAATGTTGAGGAAGGAGGGCTTTCATTCTTGCTGTAGCAGTCAGGTGTCGGGGACATTTGTGCCTTAGCACAGTGCAGCAGTGTGTGCCCAGCCGGGCTTCTGGCGAGCTCATGCCTCTGGCTCCCAGTGTGTGTTTCCAGTGGGTGGATCACTTGATAGCATTTCAGGTTCTATGATGAGGTGGTGAAGCTGAAGGGCAAACGTTTCCTTCTCACCCATGACTGCACCAATCCGTGGAGCTCTTAAGGAATCGGTGCCGCCTCTGTGTTGCCAGACTATGGAAAGCTCAGTTGTGCAGTGAAACCTGAGTTGGTGCTTCTCTGTCGTGGGAATCTGGATCGTAACCAAACAGAAACAAAAGGAATAATGAGTACCTGGAGCAACTTGTGAGCTCTGCGCTGCGACAGTGCGTATCGTGGCCGGTTTGCTTCCAAATAATGGCTTAAAATCCTGAATGGTCAAACCAAGAGCTCTGTTAGAGGTTCTGTATTCATATAAAGAAATCATGTGATTGTTCTTAAAGGGCTCCTGTGCCAAACAGAACAGTATTGTTCAGTTTTTAAATGCTTCCTTGCGCTTTGTGCAAGCAATTGCTAAACTTCCTCTGTACTGGCAGGAAACGGAGCTTTCCTCACTTTGTTTTGTGTGAGCTTATCCACATTCTTACACAGAATGCGAAACCAAGATGGGAAACTTAACGTCCTCTACAATATTACCACGTGTTCTGCATTCCAAAGCCAGGGAACTTCCTGGGGTTGAGTTGACATTCATCTGCCACGACTCCCATTGCTATTGGCACCTTGGGTGAGGAGACCTTCATGGTGTCATCTGTGGTGCAGCACAAAGACAAGCACCAGCAGGGTGCCTGGGCAGCACGGAGGCATGATTTACTGAGTCCTGTTAGCTCTCGGAGGGAGGAACTGCCCCTGTGCATCTCTGTGTTCTGACCCCTCTCTGTCCATCCACTTCCCCCTGCAGAGGGTCTGTGACTGAAAAACCATTGCTTTCTGTCCCCAAAACCAGAGTTAGAACCCTAGAGGTCGTGGAAGGTAAAGTTGGAATAGAAAATGTCAGAATAAATTATTTTGTTGGCGATTACTGCATGCAGTTCAAATGTTCTACTGCAGAAATAGCTTAATATGAGCAAAGTAGGTCTGTTCATTTTTAATGCCATTGGAAATGTCATTGATTAATATTTGGATGTCAGTAACTTCTAGTAGGGCTTGAACAGCGATTCTGTCACGTAACCCCGGTCCCTGTGGCTGCAGTGTAGGTAGAGTGCACTTTCTGTTGTTGTCGTGGCTGTTCCCTTTGTAAATCTGCTGTGATGTTGAAGAACTGCAGTGCAGCACAAGGTCTGACAAGGGGAGCTGTGCTGGGTGGCTCTTGGGGTGGAGGAGGAGATGCTGAATTGAAGAGCCAGTAGTTACAGTGTTAAGAAACACAGCGACCTTCTCAGGAGCAGCTTCTTGTCATCTGCTCCTTAAAGAGTAGATGGCAGTGGTGTGTGTAATTGATGGCGACAAGCAGAGGAATTATAATTATAGGAAAAGGTCTGTTACCAGTCTTTGAGAGCTTTCCTGCATGTTTTACAACTGGAAGCTCATGATTTTTATGCAGACAACTTTAAAACAAAGTGTTCTGCTTGTCTGTCGTGTACCCTTTTAAAGTGTATTGACCATGGACTGTAGCAGTGAGGTCAGTAATGTAGTGCTGAAGTGCTCGTGGGTTCCAGATGCACAGTGACAGAGGGCTGGTGCTTCCCAGAGGGCTTTGCTGTCTCTCAGAAGATCTTGCCTACACGAACACAAGCTGATCAACTAGATAAGACTCTTCTCCAGATATCAGTGTTGTACCTCTACACAAAAGCACTCTGTGTGCTGTTCAGAACAATGGTAACGAAAGAACAAATACTGTGAATCTGCTTGTTTGGAAAGACAGAAGCTGAAGTGATGTTTCCCAGGCTCTGTGTTTGGACAGGCTAACTTCACATTCCCATACAGAAGCTTGTTCAAACACCACGTGAGCTGAGGTGGGGAAGCAGAAGGAGAGTGCATATCTTTTTGCTGTTTTTTTTTGTCTTTGTGCAGATTTTTCCTATTTCTTGGCACCAGCTCTGCCACAGGTCTTGTTCAGAACGTAGAGGCTAAAACTTGAAAGCACCTCCTTGAAGTGAGGCATCTTTTCTGAAGCGTGCAGTGTGGGGATGGCAGGTTTGTCACAGAGGTGTGTAACTTGTGGCAGCTCCCCCGCTGAGCTCAACCTCATGAGAATGAACCTCAGAGATGTTGCTGAGAAATTGTATTGCCAATATCAATCTATAAAGAAATAAACGTAAGGTTTCATCCTGGTTTTGTAACGTGGCTGCCTAATCCAAAGTACCTAGGTCCATGCCAGTCATATTTTGTTATTCTGGCTAACCTGAAATGAAAACAATAGCTGTAGTCACTTGTTAGGAGAAGAACCAGAAACCCAGCCTTTCCTGGGGCCCATGAAGATGTGTGGGTTTCTGCAAATCCAGCAATTTCTTTGGACACGCTTTTGCAGCCCCTCCTACAGTGTATTGTGTATTTATTGGCAAGCATCAGCTTTCAGGTGTGACGTGGAACAAGTGCTGCATGGCAGGGTGGTGAAGGACTGCTTGCCTTTAAGCAAACAATTAGTCCTCAAGCCGGAGTGTCACATCACAGCGGCCTGTTACATACGATGTGGGCTCAGGGCTGCCTCTGCCCTGCAGCAGCTCAGACAGAGCTGTGCTCTCGTCTTGCTGTGCTCTGCAGACACAGCTTTCTGTCTGTGCTGCTGCTGCTGCTTGTTCCCAGTTCCCAAAACAAGTGGACGTGTTTTTGGTTGCAGTCTGGTTAAGCAGTGTGAGGGCTTATATATGCTATGTGTATAGGGAATGAAATGTGGGCAACTGTAGGGTCTAGCTGATCTGACCCTCTAAGCACAAAGGAGTAGTGACAAGCTCCTAAGAAATCTGTTCTCTTCTGCACTTGGCCATTCATTTGCATGCAGAAAAGCACGTTGGCTTTGATGTTCAGTGTGTAAATATAAATCTAAAGCATTTAAGATAACAGACAAAAAGCCTCATGGCAACAGCCACCCACAGTATTTCCAAGAATCAGCCTGCTGAATCAGTCATGCAACAGCATGAGAAGTACGGGCTGCTGTTAGTGCTGACAGCTCTCAGGTTTCGGTGCCTCCTGGGCCAACCTCAGCACTGCCCCACTGCTTTTGTGCAGCCTCTGTAAGGGTGTGAAGGGATGGGGCTGGGCGACAATTGCTGAAAATTCACCCCAGGAAAAGACAATGATGATTATGTTCAGAACTGGGTCAGTTACTCAGGTGGCTTACGGCCTTACTAAGGGGCAGTGTGGGATGGAGTTGATGGTGGCTGGTTAACTGGATGGTTGATGGATCTGTGTTTCTTTGGAACTCTGTACTGCCTCCTGTGGCCTTCAGAAAAGCAGCACGTTCTTTTGCCATAAGTACTTTTTGCCCTAAAGGGCATCTACACAAATTATTTCCTAATGAACAGGAGCTTTGTTACAGAGATCCCCCAAAGCAGTGGCTGGAGGGAATTCCTTGGCTGAAAAGTGATGAATAAAGCAAATATGTATATGAATAAAGCAGATATGTACCTGAAATATGGTACATATCTGTGCTGCTGTGCTATGGATTTTGTTGTTCTTAATTGCTGGTCATTTGCTGGGGAAGAAGCATAGGTTCTAGAAACCTGAAGTGTAACTTGGATGTTTAGTCTGTGTTATGTAGCTGGGTGATAACACTGTTTTTTTTTGCTTCTTTTTTTTTTTCTGTAATTCCTTAAATGAGCTAGATGACAATTGTGCTGTCGAGATGAAATTACCTTGAGATTATGGTGTGCTTAAATCTAATGAAATCTTATTGTTTCCTATCTCTCTTCAGCGCTGTGTGGTGCTGCGGTTTCTGAAGTCCCCTCCCAACCAGAACAAGGTAAGATTCAGGGAGTGCTGGTGATAAAAGCCCACAGGTAAGCTAAGGAAAACCTGTCGGAGGAGAAATAGGAAACTCACAAAGAACCGTGACTGATAGGAGCAAGAATAAAGGATGCTTTGAAATGTGCCTGTGCCTCAGGAGTTTGGCAGCAGGAGGGAATCTGAGATGATCTGACATAACTGAGGGGGTGTGGCTGCTGTACCATGACCTCTGTGTGGGGCAGACTGGAAGGCTGCAGTGCATGGAGAGGAGGTTGGGGTTTATGTGAGGAGAGTTATGGAGATGGAAGCATAGTGTTGCATATCAATGTATATGAGTGCAGTGGTGCTGAGGTTAAAAATGCAGGTTTCAGTCACTGTTGTTAGGTGGGACGGAAGATCTGTAATACAGATCTGCTGCTGCCTGCAGGGATGGTAGCTGAAAGCCACTGTGCCCTGGCACAAAGATAGGAAATACTGAAAGAAAGGCCTCTGGTGAGGACTTCCCTGAGTTATCTGCTGCAAACAGAATGTGGCGGGAGCAGCTGGCCATTTTCTGGGACTGGCAAAACATTTTTCTGCTTGAGAGGGAACTGAAGGGACGTATCTTAGATTTGCTTTGAAAGGAATCAGAACCAATTGGGAGACAAAGGTGGTAGGTAGAAATGAAGTGTCGGCACTGTGCTCCCAGGGGAAAAAAAGGAAAGTGAAAGGGGCAGGGGGTTCAACTTCTGCCATTTGCTTCACTTGGTGAGTGCTCTTTGGGGCTCAGGAGCTGAGAGACAGGGGATGGCTTCAGCTTTGCACTCCGTCCCTCTGTGGGAGAAGTATAAAAAAATGACACAGCTGTATTGAGAGCTCAGACTCTCCTGCACAGGACTGTTGGTGCAAGGGCATGCTGCATCTCGTTCTACGTGCAGCTCTTGGAGCTGCTGAAGAGCAGCAGAGCTTCAGTAATCTCCCACTTCCACTTCGTTCAATTTTTCTGTCCTTTTTTCCTCAGAAACTCGAGATGAAAAATCAACTTTTGCCTGTTTCCATGATCACCCCAGAGCCTCAAGCTGCTGTAAGGAGGCAGCAGTTGTGTCCATTTAAATCCAGCACTCACTGACCATTGCTTTGCTAGATTGACAGCTAGTACATGTATGTATTGAGCGCTGGTTACCGTCACTTCATAACGTAATCAGTGCATTTCTTTCCAGACTTCAGAGGAAATACTGCACCATCTGCAAAACATTGTAGACTTTGGAAGACATGTTATGAAGCAGTTCTTTGGGGAGAATTACGTCCACCATGGGGTAAGCATTTCCTTCTTCAAATAAGTGGCTGTTGCACTGTAAACTTTGAAGTCTTTTAGGAACTGCTGAATACTGCTGAAAACAATGGATAGGGTTTGCAGATGCTCCTGAGCAATCTGCACACACAAGAACAAAGAACAAAGATCCTGCCCTGTACTGATGAGCTGATGGGATCTTGCTCTGTGGCTTGATCTGTTTCAAGCTGCTCATGAGAAAAGAGATCATTTCTTTGCTCTGTGTAGGGTGAGAGGTAAGAGAGAATTTGAGACTGGTTTTGCAAAACAAGGGGGGAAATCTGGCTCATGCAAATTGTGTAGATTTCTGTGCAACCAGAAGTTCTTCCTTGTCATGCACTGTTCTTCAGGGTGGATTTTGTATTGTGTGTGAATTCAGGTACAGGTCCTCATAAAGGTTAGTCTGAGGGGAGAAGCAGCTCCTTGTATAGGTCGGTCTGCCGGTGGTTGTGAACAGCCATGGACCTTTGATATTCCATTTTAAGGCTCCCACACTGGGCTGTGATCTTTGTGTTGAAATAAATACATTTACCTTTTTTCTTAATTTTTTCTTAATTAGGAAATTATTCAGCTGCCTTTAGACTTCGTAAGACAGCTCTGTTTAAAGATTCAGCCGGAGCGGCCAGGTAAGTGCAGATGTCAGTGTCAAAAAGTGGGTCTTCCAAGCTTTTACACATTGTGCCTTAGTAGGAAGTTTAAAAAAGCATCATACCTCAGATCACAAGGAAACTTCTTTCAGTATTAAAACAACTAATTGAGATTGTTTTACTGCATGCAATATTAGCAAGAAAATGTGACATATCTTTAAACACAGTTACAAATGTCTACCTGTTCTCAGCCAATTAAATACACTCCTCTGCTGTTGGAGGGCTCTCACCATTTTTTAGGGTGATTTGGACACTGGCCATCTAAACAAAGCAGCTCTTGAAGTACTCTTTATGCCTGTGAAGTTTTGAGGAAACAGTGTTGCTAGTGGGAAAGGCAAATTCAAGCAAGTGCATGATTGACTAAATCCTTCTAAACTGTGCCCAGCCTTCTTATGTTTGTATTTTTTTTTTTTCTTTCTTCCACCATCTGGTGAACAACACAACTGCGGAATAAAATAAACATTCACACGTTTAATTTTTTTGGTTTTTTTTCTTGCTTCCCCTCTCTGCAGAGTCTCGCTGTGATAAAGATATGGACACACTTAGTGGTTATGCAATGTGCCTTCCTAATCTTACCAGGCTGCAGACCTATCGTTTTGTGGAACCTCGGCCAATCCTCTGCATAGAGATTAAGGTACTGAATACTTCTGTTTTCTTTCCTCTTTTTTTTTTAAGCTTGTACTGTCCAGAGCAGTTTCAAAGAAATGCAGCAGTAGGATTTGGCAGAGCTCAGACCCATGGGATGAAATCTCTCTCCCTCCCAAATTCCTGATCTTTCGAAGCTTAGGAAACTCCCAGGTATTAGTAGGTATCTTCTGTGGGCAACAGCGATTTTGTGTCCTTAATTCTTAAATGAGGACTTCAAAAGAATCAGGAACAGTGACACACATAAAGCTTTTAAGTATTGGATGTTGATGGATAGATCTTTTTGTGTCCTTACACTTGAAAGATGTGCACGTTGTGTGCCATTTATAAAAATACATATGCTTATATTTGTCATCTCTTTTTTTGTTTTAGCCAAAGTGTGGCTTCATTCCTTTCTCCAGCCATGTTTCACAGGAGGTAAAGCACAAGGTGTGTCGTTATTGTATGCATCAGCATCTCAAGGTAATTTCTTTTGGTTGTCATCCTGCTCTCCTTTGACTGCACCGTGCTTGTTATTCACCGTTGCAGCCTTGCTTTTGTGCTGAAACTTGCATATTATTGCTTAAATCTCTGATATGACTAAAGATAGTGGGTGGATATGCAACTGAGTTGCTGGGTGTGAATCTGTTTAGTGAGAGATGGAAGAAGTTCTGTGGGAAGCTGGAAGCAAACAAAGTCTGTGAGGATTATTAAAGCTGTTGAGAGGTAAACTACTGTGTCAGATTTCCTTTCCAGTACAACTCAGCAAATCCATGGTGACATCCCATAATTTAAAACAGCATGTAACACACATGGAATTTATGTGACCAATGTTCTTTGTATGTCTGAAATGATTCAGCTATGCCTTATTGAAATGTAACTTGAACTTTCTTCCTGCTTTCCATTTGTGAATGCGCTTTGAGTGATTTGAACTCAGTGTGAAGATGAGGACCCTTAGTAGTCATGAGTTGTAACTCTGTAGGGTTTTAAATGTCACGGGACCTCTGAAGACAGAGTGTTAGTGCCACACACCTGACTTAAGGTAACTGACGACAGTTATTCCCAAACATGACTGACAGAGTGGTATTGGTTTTCAACAGGTAGCAAATGGGAAGTGGAAGCGACCGAGTAAATATTGCCCATTGGATCTCTTCTCAGGGTAAGGAGCTGCATGACTTGGTTGTGCATGTGCCAGGAAGATCTGCTGTAGATTTTTTTTTTCTCAGATTACTTCCACTTTCCCTGTAGTATTATGGCTAATTAATACCTGCTTGTCTGACTCGTATTGTGAATATCTGTGGTGCTGGATACCTCTTGTCAGAGTTGCCTGTTAACGTACCAGTCTCTTCTGCTGCATAACACGAAACCTCAGAAGTGTTTTCATTTACTCAGATTTGAAGTTCTAATTTCCAGTAGTCACTTAATCCTCGTGGTGAATTTAAGATGAGTAAAGGTGGTGAAAAAACATTCCTGGATATTTTTTTTTTCCGTAGAAATAAACAAAGAATGCACTTTGCTTTGAAGAGCTTATTACAGGAGGCACAGAACAACTTGAAGATATTTAAGGTGAGCAGTTGGATTTGTACACTTGATATTCTTTTTCAGTGTTTAATTTTTTTATGCCATGGCCTTAAAACAAATGGATTTCAGTACTTGGACAGTGGAGATCCTGCTTCAAACTGCTTTATTGGCACCACCAGTGTTGGACTGTGAAGTGGAAGAAAATGGGAAAATGCAAAAGTTCTTAGTTAGGTTTCAAGTTAGGGCAGGTAAGTAATAATTTCCCAAACTAATTAGTGAATGAATCAGCAAGAAGCAACAAGTACAGAAAGGCTTTCAAATGATTTAAAACTGTACGTTCTTCAAGAGGAAGAAAATTGTAGCAACATGCAGAATTCACTAATATTTTTGGAATAGTCTAATAATATTACAGTGTTGAGAGCAGTGTGGAACGTGCCTCACTGGAAAGGCAGAAAGTGACTTTTTTCTATGTGGAAGTAATGTAGGAAAATATAAAGCAGTAACTGATGGATTATGCAGACTTTTCAGATGAGTTCTAAGCAATTAAGATTATTTTCAGTTCATTCCAGTATTAAAGCAACTATTCCAATTACCTAAACTTGTATGAGTTGTCCCATTGGTTCTGCAGAGCACAGGGAACTGCAGCGCTTTTTCTGTCTGATTTATTAAAGCTGTCCCTTTTCCAGTGTGGCTTCAGAAGGAGCTGCTGTGATGTGGTGCTTTTTCACTGTTGCTCAGAAAGGAGAGATAGGGAAATTAGCTAAGGATCACTTCACTCATTGTTCCCATTACTTACAGTGGATTAAGTGGAGTAAGTAGCATGTGATTTAAATGGGTGGGTTGTTTTTTTTTGGTCCTAATGCAAAGGTCGTTACCTGGGATATAACAAAGTGAGCAAATTTGTAAGAGATTGGGAATGTGTGCATTTGTGTGCAGACTGTTACATTAATTCCCTCTTCTCTGCACCACGTGTCGTTTTAAAATATGAAATCAGGTCCTCTGGTTAACTGCACAGGTAGCTGGATTCCGTGCAGCTGCTCATCAAGTGCCACCTTTTCTTTTGCAGAATGGGGAACTAATTTATGGCTGTAAGGATGACCAGGGCTGTGCCTCTGACTGGAATGAACTCGCTCGTCACTTAAAACCTTTCTTTTTTCCTTCAAATGGGTTGGTCAGCGGACCACACTGTACAAGGACAATTGTTAAGGAACTAATCCATGTTATAACTCTGACGCTACTGAGTAGTACTGATGCCTGCAGGGCAGGTGATATGAAGACAGTTCCCGTCTCACAAGGAAGAAGTTACTGTGAAGCTAGTGCTTTCAATAAGGAGCTGGTAAGAAATGGTAAGAAATAATTTCTCGAGCACTGTCCATTATCGGCTGTTGTCACATGGTGATGTGGATCTTTGCTTCTCGTTTGATCTGTAGTGGTGTGAGAACTGAAACAGTGGAATTCTAGCAATTAAGAAACCAACCAACCAACAACCAAGTTCTGAGCTGCACAGCTGTTAGGTTGTCATTTTCAGTGTGACCTTGCAGTGAGTGCTTCTAGCACCTCTGTCTACTGCTGGGGTTAACAATTCAGAAAGCAGTAGAGGATAAAGTAAAAAAAAAAAACCCAAAAAAAACCAGCAGCTTGAGCTGACAGCAGTAACATTATTTCAAATGACTGGGGCACTTTTATGCTGTGTGCAATGAAGTCTGTCTGCTTTTGTTGGTTAGTTACTTGACACCTGGTTCTTGCCTTCCCCTGCCCCTTCTGACAGCTCTCACTACAGTTTTTCTTTCCTGCTCCACTCCTGATAAAGGTGTGAATACTGGAGGGAGAAGAAATGGGAAATGAGAGCTGGAAAGCTTTAAATAATGCCAATTCCTTGTGAAGCTTGAATTGTTTCTTAACTGTGCTTTTAATGAAGATCTTTTTCATTGCTGGTTGGTTTCTTTGCTGTGTTGGGTGGAGAAAGAGTGCTCTCATCCAACTGACAGCAAATTGGAATCTGTGCTATATGAGAAAGGCTTTGCCATCTGATACGCCGAATTAGTTTGTGCCAATGTTTCATGCAGTTGAAACTGAACTGCTAGTGGCTTCAAATTCATGAAAATTCTCTTCTGTAGATGTGAATAAATAGATTGCAATGAAAGTGTTTTCAATTGAATAATTTCTAGAGTTCTGTACCAGGTGTTGGATTCTGTGGTCAGATCTGTGCAACAGAAACGTGCAGATAAGTGTAGGCAGCTGACACAGCAGTGTTGGAAAGTGAGGTGGTTTTTTGTTTGTTTTTCTTTGAAGCATATCTGGATTTGCTTTGGGAATGAACACTTGCCATGGCAAAGTGAAGCAAAACAAAGACATTCACAGCTGCCTTTTTTGAAAACACCTCTTCTAGGTAAACACAAATTGGAAAGCTCTGGCTTACCGAAGGGTTGTCTCCTGTATAAAACCCTTCAGGCTCAGATGCTTGACATGCTGGATATTGAAGGACTCTACCCTTTATACAACAGAGTTGAACAGTACTTAGAGGAATTTCCTGAAGAGAGGTAAGACTTTTCAGTTCTGATTAAGTAGCTTTGCAGACAAGACTGATTCTGTGCAGACACAGCTACGTATTTGTGAACTTTTACTGTGTTGTGTGCAGCCTTTCTTAATGGCATTGCATATTCTGAATTTCTAACTTGAAATCCAGAATAGATGAGATTTATTGTTTCAGGTTTTGATGGTAGTCAATTTGATGTGGATTTTTAAATAATAAGAAAATACTGTTCCTTAGTAACAGATGTCATGTATTTGAGGAAAGATGCAGTAGAGTGGATGGTGGCTTTCCCCTGCCTCCAGAATCTGCAGAACAATGTCTGCAGTGATGATGATGTTTTTACAGTCATTCTCAAGTCTATACTGGTCTACCTCCTACCACCTGCATTTCAAAACCCTTAATTTGACATTCAGCTGCAGTTCAAACTATGCCTGCAGGTTCTTACAGATCAGGTGAATGGATAATGGTTTATCATCTGCTCTTGACCAGCCTGCTCTTTGTATGTAGGTTGCTCTGAAAGTAATGCCTCCCATTTATTTCCATGGAAACCAGAGCAGAAAGAATGAGTGGAGTAACACTGTTTAACAGAGCAAATTCTCAGGTACAGAACACTATTTTGCAGCATAGTCACCACAATTAGCTGTGCATTTTTGTCAGCAGTGATTGACAGCCTGCATGCCATGCTAGTAAAACATACACCTGTGGAGATGACCCTCTATTGCTGTCTCCACTGCTGTAATGCACTGTGAGCACTGCCTCCCTGTGCTCACATCCACTGCTTGGTCTCTGTAAACGTTCAGCAAGTGTCAATGAATGTCAGTAGGTGCCTTTTTTTCCATGTGGAGGAATTCAGTGACACACCTTTGCTTCATAGGTGCTTCCGTGTCGGATGCTGTTCCATCAGACTGTCCCTGTGCTGCCATCTGCTGTGTGGCAATACAATTTAAGGGAATATTAGTGGGAAGGTTCAGCCTCTACTGCCATCCCATCAATGGAATCTAATAGGAGGCATTACTTTTGGAGCAGTTCAAGGTGCTGCATTTGTTCTGAAATGAAGCTTATTAGTTGACATAGTCACTACACAAAGACCCAACTAGATGCTGCCTGAATTCTTGAGCGACTGCCTGTACTTCTGCCCGTGCTCACATGAGGGCACTCTGGCTTCACTTGCAAGACATAGCAGCTTGTGCTCCTGCAGCTCTTCTGCCTCCTGAGTTGCAGCTGAAGCATAATCTTCTGGAGGGCAATGAATTGGCCTCGAGTTCTGGTTAAATCATTCACTGTGTGGCTTACCTGGATATCTGTACATTAGGCAAGTTCCCTTTAAAATGTATTCCACCTGTGTGGTGTTTTTATGCTGCAAACCCTATTCTTAGAGGCTCAGATTTGCAGGGGTTCAGCACTCTACAGCAGAAAGAAGGATGCCAAAGGGACTGTCTCAGTGTTAGCACATCAAGTACCTGCACGTGTTGTGAAGTGGTAACACAGCAGGTCCTTATCAGAAAAGTTTCTACCCAGTATTTCAGCATGGCTTTCTGGGAACTTTAAGCTTTGGAACTTTTTGCTAAGAAATGCTGTTCTCGTGATACACAGGTAGGGGCAGGTTAACAGTAGCTCATCTTAAAAACCAAATAAAACCACCAAAACCTAAACAGATGCAAATCTTAAGTAAACTGAGCATAATGGGGATGGCCATGGTGACAGTCAGTGTTAACCTGTCCCATCCTTAGTGCTTTTTGTGGTATGTTCTGATCTGAATGTCTGGGCTGTTGAACAAAGATCTCAGTGGCAATCAGGAAATCATTTTGGCTGTTTGTAAATCTTCTTTTAACATTTATTTAGAAGTACCTTGCAGATAGATGGACCGTACAACGAAGCGTTTTACGAGAAGCTGCTAGACCTTTCCACAGAAGATGATGGGACAATAGCATTTGCATTAACAAAGGTACTTTTCCTGTGCACACTGTTGGAACTGACTTAGTCTGACGACTGTAATAAGCACCTGACTGAAATCAATGGATGTGTTAGCATCACTGCTGTTTTGTTAGAGGTTTGTACAGGTAAACTGTTGCTTTGCCAGTGTGCAAGGCTGTATGTTTGTATAGTAGAAGTACGTACTCAATACCAAACATTTTTTAGCATCTGTTCTTGGGGGAAGGGGGAGTAGAGCTACATATTCCCTTTCTAGGCTGAGGAGGCATTTACATGACCAGGAGCTTCTTTGGCCTTCAGTACCTGTAGGTTGCTGTAAGAATCATGATCATTTCCTATGTAATACCACTTGCTTTTCTGCTTAATATCAGCTCTAGAGATAACTTCCAGCTCTTAAAATAATGACTTCCTAAAATCATATGTATATGATTTTATAAGGATATAACTAATGCCTTTTATAAGGAGCAGTAGGCTTGATATCTTAACAAATAAAAATCCTTATGGAAAATTGAAGTTATTTCTTCATTGTGTAGGTGCAACAGTACAGAATAGCAATGACTGCTAAAGACTGCTCCATCATGATTGCCCTTTCACCCTGTCTACAAGATGAGTGGTAAGCATGACTCAAATTCATTATGAAGGGAAGGTGTATTTGCATAGTTCAGTCAATTCATGTAACTTTAAAGTTGATTTTTGGGGTGGGTGTATTAATAAGGTGGAGTTCTGATTTAAGACAGTGGTAGAAGAAATCTGTTTGTGAAGAATTTTATGTTGACAGAGAGGGTCAAGCCTTCATATTTACTCTCTTGTTTTGAAATGCCTTGATTGTTCACAGTGTAGAATCCTCCTTTTGGCTAGTTTGAATCTGGCTGCCGTGGTGTTCCTATATGAGAGATGTTTTCAAGATGAGCTGCCCTCAACTGCTTAGTTAGACAGCTATGTCTGTATTAACCATGTCAGTGAAAAACTGAGAGGGGACATCCTTCATGGTAAGGCAGTTGTTAAGCTGGAGCTATAGTTCCTAAAGGCTACACTGAGAGAAATTTGTTTTCCTAGGCTTTCAGAGAAGGCATAAAAGAAACATGAGAGTTGCTTTTGCAAGGGGACTTGAGGCACAAGAAAGAAAAATATCTGCAGGTGTGCAATATGGTTTTGTTTTCCAGCTCTGAGCAAAGACCTGTGGTACTAGCATCCAAAACAAGACTCACCTTTTCTGTTTCTGTCCTGGACCTCGATCTTAAGCCATATGAAAGCATTCCTCATCAGCACAAACTCGATGGGAAGATAGTAAACTATTATTTGAAGAATGTACAGGCCAAAGATGATCCAGTTATGTCCAGTCTCTTCAAGGAGAACGAAGACTGCACATTAGTTCTCCACAAAGTGTAACTCTTTCCTTACGGCCCCTTTTATTAAACACATTAGGAAGTGAGAGATAATGGAATATGATTATGGTGATTTTTTTTCTGTTGTGTTCAGTCCATTTTTCAGCTGCGAATGTTTTTGCTTTAAGGAATGACTTCTAATTGGTATGCCTTTTAAAAGACATGGAGTAGCACTAAAACATGCATTGGCTATGTAATCTTACTGAATGTGTTTAATATGACAGAACAGGTAACGTGCCAAACCTTGAAACAAGAGGACAGCTCAAATTAATATGGGAAGTCCACTTCCTTAGAATTGAGAGAACACAGAATCAAAAGTTTCCTGAAGTATTGCACTAATGTTGAAAACTTAATTACTAACAAGAGAATTGCCTTGGAGCTTGTGCTTTTGAGTCCCACTCTTACCTTCTATAGGGGTAAGGAATGCTCTAACAAAGCCTAATAGAGATCTTTAGCATTAAGTCCACTGGCAAAAAACCAAACAAGCTGCAGTGGCTTTCAAGTGTTACTGATCTGTGGGACTACCTTGTTATTGCAAACACTTACGTACTAATGCATGAGGTTAAGAAAACCAGACTGCCTCCAGAAATTTTGAGATCACTTTGTCTACCTAAAGCTTCTGAAACTAAGTGAGAAGGGTTAACAGTGAGCGTATCTGAATGTTATGTGACAGCTGAACTTGTCTGACATACTTGTCTCTTATTTTCTCTGTTCTGTGCTGCTACTGATGGTGAAGCCACAGCTCGCTCTTTCCTAACAGAAACTGAGTGATAGAAATGTGTCCTAAATGTTCCATATTACTTTAGGTCTTTCGGATTGTGTCAGGTGGTGGTGTTATCTCACAGCCATCCCACCTATGCATAGCACGAGCAGCTGCTTTCAAGGCTCATTCTTTTTAAGTGACAGAAAAGAGGTGACAATATCTGATTTTCTTTTCTGAAGCTTAGGGGGTTACTTTATCCTTATGAGTACTACAGCTGAGTTGTTATCACTACTTCAACAATTTAATGATGGCTTTACTTTGTAAACGTGGCTATGTACAGCTGGAGGCCTGTGTGGTGTTGCAGAAGGCCGTCTGCAAAGAGATCCTGATTTGGAGGCTGAGGATAAACTCAAAATTGAGGTACTGTGATAAAACCCACAGCTACTTTTCCCGCAGGTGTGGGGATTACAAACCCTAAAATGCAGAGAGGTGCTATTTCAGGCTGCAGTGAGCTGCTGTTATCTATGATCAATGTCTGCATACTCGTAATATTTTTCAAAATAATATTTAGAAAACATATTTACATTGAGATCTCCATGTGATGTTTGAATTGTTCAAAAAGCAGAATCAGACAACGCTGTAGGTTGCCTCAACTCAAGGAAGAAATAGGAAATGCTGAGTACCAGCACACCTAGAACAGCAGGGCACCGTGTGAGCAATTCCACTTCCAGATGGCAGCATGCCTTTGTGGAGCGGGGCCACGGGCGTTCTCACTGCAGTGCTGAGTCCAATGAGCTGGTAGGTAACAACACTGATAACTGCTGCTTTTGTCAGAAAGCCAGGTCAGAAAAAAGGTCCATTTTTAAGAGCAGAGAATCTCCAGAAGTTGAGGAAGGATTATCCACAACCGGAAGGTCTTCAAGTATTTTTTATGCTGTAACTTCAAAGACATTTCATATGCAAATAGAAGTGTATGTGTTGATAAAACAGTTTCATTTGTGTGCAAGAATAAATTAAAGATGAACTAAAGATTGCACAAAACTAGCTAAGCCAGTAATGTGTCAGTGGATGAAGTAGAAATAAGTTTTGCCTGTCTACTGGATTTCAAACTTGAAATTACTCTGCCTTACATCGACCAAGATATTTTACTGAGCTGCTGTTCATCAAAACCTCTGGCATTGTTCTGCTGTACATTCTGACACAAAACACTGTCAGTTTTTTTCCCAATCTTCCAGAACAGTCGGAGACTGTTGCTATGATTAAAATGAAGGTATTCTACTGTTGCTTTGAAACTAATAGGTTTAAGTACTGGTTCCTCCACCTATTTTGCTACTGCTGTATAATACTTTGTCATAACTAATGTACAGAGCAGGCAGCTTATGTGTGGTTACAGCAGCAAGGGACTTGAAAAGGTAATACCTGGAGGCCACATCACTCTCATCCTTAGCCCTTCATCCAGGAACAGGTGACTCTGTGTATGTTGGCTTAACAGCACCATCTGTAGTGGCAGCTACAGCAAGACAGGAGCTCCTGGATAATGCTGACAGCTCACAGATGGCAATGGTAATGGCACACAGAACAGAAGTGAAAGAAGATTACAAATGCTGTCTAAGCTGTTTCGTTTCTTCAGGGATGAAGGTATGAGATGTGGTGCTTTTATAATGCATTATCTACTTGATTTTCCCCCAGAAGTGTGAGAATTGCATGCCCTTCACAGCAAGCAGTACTCAGCTCACCCACTGGCTTTTATGAAAGCAGAATGGACCTTTCTTGTTTAATTTCATTCCATCTCTGCCCAACACCGCTACGGAAAAGTGTCAGCAGTCCATACAATGGCATTTTTAAGCATAACGTTTCTTAAAAATGTTCAAATTATTTGCCTACTTCCAGCCTAATTTAATAAGAAAGCTCTTCAACTCTTGGTTCTAGGAGTCTCTTACTGTTCTCTAGTTACTTTAAAATCACTGTACTTTTACAGAGCTGTGAAACGAAACTTCCACTTTTTATGGACTTGATTGTGACAGTGCATGATCTTTTAATGCCTTCCAGGCATCTAGAAAATGTTAAAGAGATAAACCACTCTGGTACATTAATGATTCAAAAAAGATAAATTTATAATGAAATCACTCTGTACATGTAACTATTTTATTTGGCATTTTTGTATTTAAATGGCTGTATTTATTTTCATGTCATGACAATTTATATATAACGTGCCATAACTGTACAGATAGCATGTTTTATGAGTATGGTTTCTAAATGGAAAATAACTTAATGTTTATATTCAATAAAATTATAGACTGCGTAACACAGTATCTTAAATAAAACTACTTTTGAAATTGCTACCTGTTGTACATGTGCTCATTTTTCCAAGTCCATCACTTGGATCAGGGTCTTGATAGCCGTTTCAGTCCCAAACAGACGCAGCATGGTTCGGAAGGAGGTAGCTGCATTTTCCACAGCTGCTTTCTTCTGCCTCAAGGCTACAAGAGAAATGCAAAAGCTTCACATTGTTTTGGCCCAGCTGTGCTGTTCCTCAAAGCAGCTGCCAGCCCTGTGTTTCAGGACGGGATCAGTTGCCTGCTGCCTGAAACAAGATGTGCTTGTTTTTGCACGCGCTTTTAAATAAAGTGCATTGGAAGGGAAGCTCAGCAGCTTCCTCCATTTTCATTTGTTTGCCTGGTTAGGGCTGCAAGGTGCATTTCCATTTTATTTAAGGAGATGCTGAGCAAAAATAAAATTAAAAAGGTGTTCTGCTTAAAAGCTCAGGAATGGCCTCTGCAAAGAGTGGTGTTACCTTGCTCTGGTATTTTGGGGAGAAGGTCCAGAACAGGTGTAATCGCCCCTTCTTCACTGGTGTGTATCTTCCAAACAATCATTAATTCAAACCTGTACACACAGCCAAAGGAAAGTTAGTTGCTACCCAGGCACCTGCCTTTGCTTCTTCAAAGCAGAAAGTGGTTAGGAGCGCAAAGTTCACGTTGGGTAATGCAACTCTCAGATCTCTGTCTTTGGGAATCAGAAATACTTTGATTTTCTTGAACCAGGGAGAACTGATAGTTTGTTGATGCCATTATTTCCAGGTACATACAACTTTTCAACCCCTCAAGGATTTATTTTCCCCCCAGATGTTGTATTGGTCTCATATGGATTGTAAGTTGCTATAGCAGAGGTCAAAAGAGCATGCTGTGCCAAGGGAAGAGGGATTTCTCTGCAACTGCAGGTCAGGTATTGTTCTAGGTATAGCATGAAAACAATTTCACAAGCATAAGCAGCACGATGTTCTGGGCTGGGGATGAGATCCACCCCTACAGAGCTTTTTGCCTTTTTATAATAACACAGCAATAAATGTAGCCATGCCCAGGAAGCCCAAGGAGCACAGTAATGGCAGTGGAATGATCACCTCTTCTACCTCACTCATTTCCTTCTAAGGAAAAGTAATAACTACAGCTGCTTTCAGCAACACATTAACTGCAGTTTTGGTTCATTCTTTAATGGAAAAAAGAATCAAGAGCTATACTTTGCTCCACTAATTTCCAATCCTCGCACAGAAGAATGAGCTGCAGGAAGGGGCAAGAGCAATAAACTCTTTTGCTCAGGGGCTGCAAACTGCTGCTTGATCTAACAGAGGAGAGGCAGCAGCAGCCTGTGCTGCTGCATGAAGGGCAGCCCCAGGATCTCTTGTGCCCACTGCTGTTGTAACGCAGTTCAGGAAGAAACGTGTCCCTTCTGCTTAAGAACAGTACAAACAAAATCCCACTTACCCAGGAAGCTGAGGGTTCTTCAGAATTATGTAATGTCCCCACTGTCCTTCTGGAAGGGCTACGATGTTGGGATATTTGTCCTGCAAATAAACACATTCAAACAGGCATAAGTTTGGTGACAGAAGAGTAGACAGGAGGGCTTCCAGAATGACCTGAATGTCACAGTCTGCTGCCACTGTTAACTTACTCACATTTTTAATAGTTAACAGTAATCAAATGCACCATCAGAATTTTTAATGATTATTTTTCTTTAAGTATCATTTGTGCGATGTTTAATTTGGTCACCTCAGAGAACAAAGCAGAGCTCTGCTGCTTCACAAAGGGGTCTGGGAAGCCCAAGTGCAGGATGTACGAAGTGTGGAAGAGCATAGTTAACTAAATCCTGTTCATTCTCTTCAGTAATGCATTATAATACAATCTTATCTCACTAAACACTCCCAGCCCAGAGCCCTGTGAGTTCACCTTGCTGTGACACAATTGATAACTCCTCCTGAGGAACAGGGTCAGCAGGTTTCATAGCATAAAGGTCATGAGATCTCAAAATAACTGCATTTCCAAATATAATGGGCCAGTGGAAAACAATGAAACAAATGAGTCTGCTGCTGAACACCCATTTTAGTGGGAAACGGAGCTACTTACAGTTACTACAGTGTGCTACGATTCATCACTGAGCACTCAGTCCATCACTGCTTTGTTACTGCACTCAATACTATTGTCCTCAATAATATCCTGAATTACCTTGAATGCACCTTTTGCTGTAGGTATTTTCAAAGCATGCAGTACAAGCAAAATAGGAGCTACACGTGTGTTGTTTGGCTGTTATGCAGTAAGATGAGTACTCAAAGAGGAGATTTGTATGCACCCACACTGAGGAGGAACAATTAATGTCTGCATCCTGCAGGGATGTGCTATTGGAAAAGAATCCAGACACAGCTTATTATCTTGGAGACTTCAGCACGCTTACTTGCTTGTACTGTCTTATGTCCTTTTGACTAACCTGTGTTCCAAACACTGCAGTTCATGTGAAGTGTGAACAGAGTGCCAGCCTAAGCCGTTCTGCAGAGCTCACAGGGCAACTGTTAGGGCTCATGGAAAAGGGGCAGGAGGGCTCATCTCTGAAAGCCACTGGAGAAAATGAGTTTGGTTTTATAGGATTATGCTTCATCTGGCAAAATGAAATTGCTACCAGATGTGACCTTGCTCTGGTTTAGGAATTTATGACAAACTGAAGGGGGTTTGTGCAGAGTGCCAAATGACATAAAGCACATGGAATTTGCCAATTTATGTTTTTAGAGTATCTAGTGCTGTATTTATCATGGGGATAAAGGCCACAATCTGGAAACAAAGATGTATAAAAGGAAACAAAAGTGCATAGTAGCTATAGTACAAAAACGTGCCTGCTTTGAGGACACGTGCCTAGCAGCACAGTGATATTTTCAGCTCTACTGCCTGAGGAATTGTGCTCCTCTGATGCCAACAATTTTTCAGGCTTTCTTTCTCAATAATGAGTATCAAAGAGGTGGTCGTACCCATTGCTTGTCTGTGAATGAGTACCCCTGATAGCTGCCCTAGTTGATCCTTCTAACTAGTGGCCAGTATTTTATCATGGGGTTGTAAAAACTGTCCTGCACAAGAGACCCTGCTAAAGAGTCTGTCCCCTTCCTTCTTGCAGCCCCTTTAGATACTGACAGGCTGCGCTCAGCTCTCCCAGCACAACCCCAGCTCTCAACTTGTCCTTGTAGGGAGGTGCTTCATCCCTTGAGTCATTTTCACAGCCCTGCTCTGGATGCACTCTGACAGGTCCACGTCTCTCCTGTGCTGAGGACTCCCATCTGGACACAGCACTCCAGGTGAGGTGTCACAACACAGAGCAGAGGGACAATTCTATGTTGTTCAGAAACCACAGCACAATGTATATAATTTTCTCTTGTGTAACAGCTTCCTTGTACACAGGAAAGACTGTTTTGGTGAGTTGTGCACACAGGAAGCAGTTATTCTGTGCCTTAAAGCAAGAGCTTTGGCAGTCAGTCTGAGTGCTGTGAGAATCTGATCTTGCGTGAAACTCACAGGATTCAGGATAAGATCCAGCTTCTTAACAGGAAAGAAGATATTTTAGCAATCCACCAAACACAGAAAAAAAGCCCAGACAGAAATACCCACATCTCTTTTCTAGTCATGTTACACTCTGAAGCTGAAGCAGTAGGCATTGGAGCAGTGTGTGGCAGCACCTCACCAGGAGCTGTGCAAGGCTGGGTGCCTCTGCTGGGATGGATGGCTGCTCTGGGTGACACTGGGCAGCAATGGGAACTTCAGCTGCCCAGATTAAGTGAGCAACATTAAACACTGATGGTGTAGGAGAGAGGAAGCAGCATCACCATCTACCCTTCATATGCCTTGTATAAAAATGTAGTGCCTGTCTCGCTCAGGTCGAACATGGACACCTGGCACACAAGTGGAAATATTAGGCACATAATACAAAAAGGCTGCAATAGTCCTTATGTCACTACAGTTCAAAATTCATTTTGTAGGTTCTGGATTATCACCCAGCAACCAGCACAGCAGAATAACCCAATCTTCACAGGTCTCCTGGGAAAGTCACCCCTATGAACCTCATCAGCTGGAGATGTCACTTCAAGTACTGCAATACCAGATGGGAAAGATCAGCTTCAACTACATTAAACAAAGCCTGACTTCAATCAAGGAGCATCTTTCCTCAGATGACTTCTAAATGTCAGTTCATGATCAAAAATAAAAGCCTGTGCTATTATTACTTCTGGGCAGAAATGGTTTTCCCAGACCCTTCAAGATTCCAAGCAGGGAATCCTATGGGAACTTTTTGTCTAAAACAGAAACAGTCTCCAGTCATGAAGGCACAGCCATTGTGACTGAAGGCACAACCTCCCCTTTCTCCCAAGACAGATGTTACACGCACACACTCACATGGAGCCAGATGAGCAACTCAACTTGTAGTGTGTCATAAGCAACATACGTTACTCTTAAACTGCTGAAACCTGCACTGCAATTTTCTGCATACGAAAACTCCTCTAAGGAAACTATTTTAAACTGCTCAGCTTACGAGCTCTAGCTAAGAATGCACAACAGATCTGGCAGGGCAGCAGTGAGCTCAAAGCAGGCAAATTTCCTTCTAGAACACTGACAGAGAAAATGTCCTACTCTGCTCGTAGATGGAACAATGCTCCACACACTTACTATTACTTTTAATTTAACTGATGCAGTAATCCCACAAGATGTGAGGCTTTACTTATGGCTTCTTCTCGTACAGAGATCACACTAATAATTTTAAAGACCTTTTAACAACTGACAGTGCTGAGCAGGGCCATGCTGTTAGCTCCAGCATCAGCACTTCAGCTGAGGACAAACAGAGGCAGTTTGGTTCGTGCCTGAAAGGGAACAGCATTCTATCTCGAGCTCAAAGATTTGAATTAGAGAAAGAATGGCAGTTTTCTCAGGAAATGAATGGTATTCAAGTAAATTTCAGTTAAAACATAAAACTACTGTAGAGCCGGAGATCTTAGA
>VXAB01009409.1:269355-363781 GCA_013399175.1 Odontophorus gujanensis | reverse complement strand
GTCCCCCTCGGAGCTCGTGTGCTCTGCCCTTTGTGTCCCAGCCCCTCTCCCATCTCCTTCTGCCCCATTAACCCCCGGCACGAGTCCCGGCGACAAAGGGCTGCAACCTGATCCGGGCTTTATTGAATCCCCATTGTTCTCCCGGCTAATTCCCCCTTGTCCTCCCTTCCTCGCCACGGGCAGGGGAGGCCCGGGGGGGTTTGGGGGGGCGACTGCTCCTTAATTGCTAAAAAACGGACTGCCCGAGAGCCGCGGCGTGTCGGGAGGGGGCTGCGGCTCTCCGGGAAATGAATGGCCGTGATCCCAAGTTTGTCCCCTGGAAAGCGTCGCCCACCCCTCTCCCCGGACACGTCGGGAGGAATCGCGGGGTTTCTAAACGGGGGATTAAGGAAAGTGGTCACTTTTGACTCAGTAGGAAAAATCCCTCCATGGCGGAAATGAAAGCCTGGATGATATAAGTATCTTCTGGTTCACAATAGCAATTAATATGGTAATATTCTACTATTAAAGATGCTAACATTAAGATGGAATTCGTACACGGTTAAAACATTTAATAGAGGGGAAAATGCATTCCTTGAGCATCAGGTAACAAAGTCAAACGGAGAGAGAGGGAGTGAAAGTCTCTTAAAATAACAAAGGCCCCTCTGTAATTCGGAAAGGCTTTGAATATCCCTTTCCTTCTGGAAAGCTCGAGGCGCTTTGGGAAGGGCAGCAGGGGTTCTGGGGGAGCCCAGCCTTGACCCTGTTGGGGACCAAATGCTATAGGGAACCCCGGTGTCCACCTCGAAGACCGTGCACTGAGATGAGGCCATCGAGCACAGCAGAAGCCCAGGGTTGATGGCATCCTGAGGTCAAAGCTCTGCAAACCTGAAGGCCAAATTCAGCTCTGAGCTGTGCTGGCCAGAGCTTTGTACAGCCACCTGAGCACCCCCAAGGATGAAGGTCCCAGAACCACTCAGAGCTCTGTCCAGGTGTACACCACACTGCTCAGCTCTGTGCACCCCCACGTGTGGGGTGCTCCGTCCCATGCCAACACCCCAAGTCACAGCTGTGTCACTGAATGTGGTGAAGTCCCACTTTCTGCTGGAGAAGGAGGAAGGGCTGAGAGCTGCTCACCCTGCCCTGTGAGTCCTTTGGTGCTGGTATGGCCTATGTGCTTAGCAGAGGACAGATACTACTACAAAAAAAGGTACTCTGAGCGGTTCTTTCTAAGTATGAAGCAGTTTGGGGGCAGGTCAGAATGTACTTCATTGAACTGCACTCCATGTCTTTATTATATTTAAAAACTTTTATATTTTTTCTCCTTAGTTTCCAAGTAAAAAAACGTCAGGATTTAGATTTCTGCTTTTCAATTGAAATAAAGTAATNTGAAGCAGTTTGGGGGCAGGTCAGAATGTACTTCATTGAACTGCACTCCATGTCTTTATTATATTTAAAAACTTTTATATTTTTTCTCCTTAGTTTCCAAGTAAAAAAACGTCAGGATTTAGATTTCTGCTTTTCAATTGAATAAAGTAATCTGCAAAGACAATGGTACAGTGGGAATGGGGGAACCACTCAGCTGACTGCTAGAAGAAGCCAACCTAGCAGCTGGCTCTGGCACTGAGTTGGAGAGCACGGCCCTCGTCCTGCCCGCAGCTCTGCTGGCTTCATCACATCAGGCCATCTTCATTTTCTTCTCTCTAAGATGTAGCTTTCCTTGGCAAAATAAATTGTCTACTGTAGCTTGCACTTATGCATCGCTTCTTTAAAGGAAATTCTGCTTGACTGATTCCAAGGACTCACGGAGGTCATTCAAGCCCCAGACTGACCACTGCAGGTCCCAGCATCACGCTGCTCCTCCCTTGTCTCTTCATAGAGAAGCTGAGCACAGAAAGCTGCTCCTCCTGGGGTAAGTGCTCTGCTAAGCTGCCAGCTGAATCAGTGCATCACATGTTGCCCACCTTCTCCTTTTGCCAAAACTGAAGAAGATGGAAAGGAAAATGAGTGTAGGATGGGTGCAGGAGGTGCCAGTGCTGGCAGAAGTGCTCCTCCCCAGTGCTCCCCCATATGGGAGGTTACATCTCTGTGACTGCAATGTACACTGAATGGATCGAGCCAGGTTATCAAAACTGAGAGGTAACTGACCCCACAGCTCTGCTCCCAGTCCTGCTGCTGGTGGGGTGTGGAGGAAAGGGGATGCTGGGCCCTGGGGTTACCACCCAACCTGGATCTGCCTCTGTCCGCTGGAGGAGACACCACATCCATGCACCAGTAAAAGAGTTGGAAGAGGGAAAAAGAGCTACTGAAAGTGCGTGGTGGATGGCACTGCAAGAGGAAGTAAAAGCCTGAAACTTTAAAGGCAGCATTCAAGCAGGGCGTGCAGAAAGTGAAGTCAATTAGGCAAAAGAATTGTTTGCTGACGGAGGTCGCCGGGCCGAATTCCTAAAAGGATTCATGAATCGACTAAAAATACCCGTGGGATAATTTGAGCACAGACTGAGTTACTGAAGGGCAATGCCCCAGATGACCCAGGAGACCCTTTCCAATCCTGCAGTATAAACAATGGTGCTATTAACATCTGCACTAAGTACCTGCCCGGGCGGCCGTGGTGCTCCGGCTGTGCCCACAGTTCGGCTGTGGGATGCGCTGTGCTTCCTCTGGGCCCTACACACCCGCTGTGCTTCCTTATCCCTAACCCACCCCTGCAGACAGGGAATTAGGGAAAAGCCTCGTGACAACGGTAGGAGCAGCGAGAGGGCAAAAATGATCAGCAGGAAAGCCTGGCAGGGAACCCTGCGGAGCTGAAGAGAACGAGGGGAAGGCTGGAGGAAATCGCTTGTGTGGAGCATGGAGACTTCAGTGGGCGTTGATGTTGAGGAGGCACCGGTGGGGTGTGGGGCAATGAGTCTGTGGGGCTGGTAGGATTGTGCTATAACTGTAGGAACAAAGATGATTACACTGGGGGATGATTACACCAGCAAATGCAGCAGGACCACAGGAGTCAGTGCAATGCTCTTGGTGATCACCGCCATCGGGATGTCCCATCTCTCTGGGGTTCGTCAGTGTGCAGACACTGCGAGGACCACTCCTCCCTCCATGGAAGGAGCTTACACTGATCACAGGCTGGAAAATTCGCGTTGTTGTTAATTATTTCTCTCTCCCTTCATGTCCTGGGGGAAGCAGCCACCCTGCGGTGTCATTGCTCTCCCTGGTGTCACTGTCCTGCCCCTGGGGGGTGGCAGAACACTGCTGCATCTCGTGTGGGTGCACAGCTCTGGGTCTGATGTGAAGGCAGAACCTCAGCCCCGAGTCACGGCCACGTAATTCAGGTGCTGAGGATGAAACTGGAAACGAGGCTAGATAAAAACATTCGCTATCAAAACTTAATTATGCACCCACAGGCTGGGGCTCATTATTCATCCTCCAACCTGGAAACAAATTAGTCTAATGAGACTGTGAGTTAAAATGGAGAAAAGATGTAAAGGCTGGAGAATATTTGTGCCTGTGCTCAAGTGTCAAAGCCTGTGCTGATCTCCGGGTGCTGCGTTTGCCACCAGAATTGTGCAATTCCTGTGCGTGGTGGCTAGTCCTGCCCCTGGGGCTGCTCAGAGAATGGCAGCTTAGCAGTACATGAGGACCTGATGCTGCTGGAGCCATGTGCTTTGAAGACACACATGGGTCTCAGGAGCTGGAGGTGGCCCCAGAACGTGGGTCAGAAGGGAACCAGACACCGGTGTCACCGACCACAGCATTGACCTGAGGGACAAACTCAGCCCGGAGAGGAACAAGGCCACGGTGATGTGGGCAATGCAGAGCCACATCCCTGGAGCTGGGTGGAAGAGAAACCAGGAACCAACCGTGGTTCTCCGTGGGCTGACTATGCGAGTGTTTAAGGAGCTGAAGGATGTAATTAAGTGGCCCAGAAATGTATAATCACAGCAAGGAAGGCCTTTTGTCCCTCTCCTTCCCTGCAGAATTTGGGGAGAAATGAAATTACATCACGGGAAAGGAACTGTGTTTAATTAGCAGTGTGAAGCGGCTGCTGCAGCCCTCGCTGTCCCTGAGGTGCCATGATGCCATACGTGAGCACCGCTTTGGCCACCTATAAAGTCACCCACAGAGGACAGCAAGGGAGCAGAGCAGCTCTGGGGATGCTGGGGGCTGACACGGGGACTCAGCCCAGGGCTGAGTGCGGCACTGCAGCACAAAGGGCTCAAGCGACCGAGCAAAGAGAGTATGGGTACTGCAAATGGGTCCCCCGGCCCCGCTCAGCTGTGCACACCACTTTATTCTCTCCCTCCCATCCAAACGTGCTTAACTATAAACGACCCCTTTATTTTTTATATCTCCATTTCATTTTTTTCTTTCTTTTTGCCCCTTCTTCCAAGGAAGCCGTAAAACAGGGAAGCAGGGAAAGCAGAGCTCCTACTGCACAGCATGCGCTGATGCTGAGCAACTCTGGCGACTTGGCAGCTCTCTTTGGACATCTGCATGGTTGTGGTGGGGCTCTGAGCTTTTTCTCCCAGATGAGAACCCCAACCCCACTCCTGGGACCCCACGCAGGCAGAGGGGAGAGGAGAACCTGGTGTCAGCACCAGAGCTCTGTGCTGCTCTGTGTCACTATGGGTGTTTCATTCCACGCTGTCCTGGGGCTCATGGTGTTATAGGGGTGAGAACAACGCAGAGCCCTCGAGCACCCCCTCTGCTCTGCTCTTTGTCCCCCATCTGCAGAGGATGCTCAGCCACCCTGGGCAGAAGGACAACAGCTTGCTGTTTATTAGTATAATTTTTAAAGGTGTCTCATTGTATTTATTTGCTGTGTGGTTAAACATTTATTATTTATATTTAATTTTCCCGGACTCGAAGGGGCATCACTGGTGGCTGAGTGTCTGCAGATTCAGTGCAGCTCCTTCACGTGCTTATTTATGTAACCTTGGCCTCCCCCGAGGGGCTCTGCTTCACTGTGTGCCATCGGCCTCTTAATTGGCCTCACAGATCACGCCTTCTCCCCCGGCTCACCCAGGTCCCCTTCACTCGTAATTTCTAAGATATTAAATGTGGCTGAAACAAAAGAGTTGGGTGAATTAAAGCAGGAAGTTTTCCAGCCCTCCTAAACCTTCGCTTTCAATGCCCTCTCCTGGTCACAGCCATCTGTTGGGACATTTCCTATGGGCTGGCTGCATCCTGGGTGGGAGCTGGACAAGACTTTGGGGTGCATGGCCTCACACCTGCATCCTTTCAATGGGAGTGTTTGGCATGCAAGAGACTCCAGGCTGACAGTTTTTACCTGCAGCGATGTGAGGAAGATATTCCCACTGTAGGGAACCACAGGACAGGCAGGATGCTCTGCGAGACCCTCGGTACAGCTGCTCCCAGCCCTTGTCTGGGGGATAGGGAGAACCACCCTACAGCCCTCTCCTGTCCTTTGGGGTACCACAGCTTTGGTTGGCTGAAGGGTACCAAACTTTCATGGGCATAGATCCCTGGGTCTGAAATCAGAATTTTCAGAACCAGGGAGACCAGAAAATAGCACCGACTTTGGGGCATCCACAGTTTCTTAGGGCAACTTTCAGTGCCAGATCAAGGCAGCAGACTCAGATTTCCCTTTTGCAATTACGTGGTCAGCCATGGCACTCCAGGCACCTCAGGGGACACACCTGACCTGGTGGCACTGCCACGCACTCCTGGCTGTTGGTCAGAGTGCACTGGGGACAGCCACCCCGGGCTTTCACCCAGACATAGACCAGAAAGTGTGCTTCCAGCTGTGAATCTTTATGTTAGACAACACAGATTCTCCAGCAAGGAGTTGCGCATCTCAGTGATGAAGTAGAGGTCTGGAGAATTCAACCAAATGGGGCTTCTACCGGAGCCACCCAACCTCTGGGGGAGGGGAGTCGGTATCCTTGGTCTGTTTTCACCCAGTGATGTGGCCAACCATTTGTGTACAAAGGAGAGTTCACTCCTTTGACTAGATTAATGGTCTTGTAACTTCTCCTTAAATATATCCCAAGCTTCAGCTGGATATATAGTTTGGGAACAAGCATTGTTATGCTGGAGCTGTCACCTGTGAGCAATCACGGACCTAATTGAAGCTGGCCAGCCTATTAAATAAACATATAGTGTAAACGAGGGAACTAAAAGGTATTTCTTCATACCTTTTAGTTTGGTAATGGCTGAAATGAAGGAAGCTGGACCCTAAGCCAGGGGGCACTGGTTCAGGGCTGGAGCAGCACGAGTGCCAGGTTTCCTGCAGCAGTGTGCTGAGGGCCAGCAAAGCGCTGCGAGCTGGGACAGCCAGGAGAGAGCTTCCCTGGGGAACGGTGCTGGCTGCAGCAGGCTGGATTTGGGGTAAGGAGATTGTAAGCACAAGGAGCCTGCCTTTATTGCATTCAGGGAAACGTGGCTTCCCACTGCTAATAGCTGGGCTAACGCTTGCAAAATAGCCTCCTACCAGAAATCATCCTCCCAGCATCAAATACTGCCTAATCGCCCCGCCGAAATGGGCGACGATACAGTGCTGTGCAGTGCTGCTCGTGTTCCTTGGGGAACCACCTAATCCTCCATGTTGTCTGCCAGTTTTTCCTTGTCCTTGGGAATTTCACATCTAGGAAAGGCTGCAGCTTTCTGGAGGCAGTGCTGAGAGCGGTGCTGCTGGCGGCTCACAGCACTGAGCCTCGTGGCCATCCAGAGCTGCTTCCTGGGGCGCTGAGTGCAGAACAGGCAGATTTTTGCCCCACAAAATCCCCGTGCTGGATCCCAGCATCCCACCCCTCCTCGTCCCCTTGCCAGATGTTGCGCGGCTGTGTGCTGCCTGCTGGGAGGCGATGAGAAGAGGGTGATGCACCGGGGTGACATGCTCAATTTCCCTCCAAGATGGGGCAGCCACGAGCACATTTTTCCCGCTGATGGCGTCCATGTGTCTCTCCCTTCTCACTGGAGCTCTGTTACGTGCTGGGATGCGGCGTGAGCGTGTGTGCACCGTCTGTGCCACGCACGGCGGGCGGGACGGGGTGCCTGCCCTCCGTGGGCTGTTGAAGAAAAACACTCTCCCTGTGATCAGTGCCCGCGTGAAGTAGATGTATGGTTTCAATTCTGTCCTTGAGCCATGGATCATTTAATGTTGTCAACACATATACATCCTTCTCAAACATCCCACTGAGAATTTCTAGGGACTGGAGACAGCTGAAAGCTAGCGTTACAGCAGCAGCTTCGTATTTGCTTTCAGAGCCACGTGCATTTTTTAATACTAAAGCCTGCATAATTGCTGCTGAATTCCTAAGCAAGTTCTTCAAAGGGGCAGAGGTGCGGGAGGAGCAGCAGCAGAGTGGGAATGGGGTTATGCTGGGGGGGGGGCAGGAGCTGAATGTGTTGGGGGAGCCCAGCAGAAGGGCAGGGTCAGGACCCCCCAGCCCGGTGAGCGTTTGGCCACGGGGCAGATGGGATTTCATGCAGCCTGCCTGCATCAGCAGCGTTTCAGCTCTGCACACATCTCTCCAGAGGTCTGCAGCAATATCCTGCTTTGTGCAGTGGGGCCAGGCACTGCCAGGCTTGTTTTCTTGGTGAGCTTTGGACGTGCCTGGAAGCACAGCGGGGTGCTGAGTGCAGTGAAGGCGATGTGGTGGTGAAGGGTTATTGGTTTGCTGTTTGTTGCAGGGCGATACAAAGGGGAACAAGTCAGTTCCTCAGTGTCTCCTGGTCGTTCCCAGCTGCTGGGGATGGAGTAGCAGCTGGATAGGGACCAGTGACTTCTGCATTGGGGTTCGGTGAGGAAATGAGCCCGGCCCTGAGGACACTGATGGAAGAGGAGGGTTACAGCAGGGGCTGCGGCTCTCCCAGCTCATTGCTCTCCACACAATAGGAGGTGCACTCTGGCTGGTGATGGCCTGTTGGTCTTACTAGGTGGTCTTACAAGTCTTTTCCAACCTTCATGATTTTGTGATACTACTCCACGGTGACGTGTGCTGGCTGGGATGAAAACTGGAGGTGGAGTGTCTGCTGGAGAACCCCTGGAGCTGCTGCAGGCTGTGGTGGGGAGCTCTGCCTGTCCTCTAAGGAAGGGCACTTCTGGGGGTGACCCTGACCTGGGCAGTTCCCCTGCACTGAGGGAGAGGACCGCAGGGCACCGTGCAGTGCCACGGCCGAAGCACCCATCAGCCCAACTCCATTTGCTGTGCCCATGCATTCATTACATTGGCACCTGGCGTAATTACATTACAACTCCAAACGTTAAACATCATTTGTCTTCTTCCAGCAGGTCCGAATCTTTATGAATTTTATCTGACTCTTGTTCCCTTCAATTATCTGCCATCAGGAAAAGTTTACCGCTCTTGCAAAAATATCAATTTGCCAGAGGTTGCAATACATTTACTCTCCACCTCTGTAATTTACAAACTCACATTCCATGATTAGAAAGAAAAATGGCTAATAGGAGAAATATTCATGCAAAATCGATACTGCATAAGATGCTGCCACCTTTTGGCTTCACCTAATTCTACATCTGGGCCACATCCACCCCTGGTGCTGCTGGGGGGATGGGGTGGGCTGGGGGGATGCAGGGATCGGGGTGGCATGGGAGGGGCAGAGGGAGCCAGTGCTGTGGGGTTTGTAGGATCTAATACAGGGGAATTTCCTATGGCTGTGCGTGTGCAAGTAAAACTTCCTTCCTGCACATCCAGCGTGGGCTGGTTTGGGATCTGGTGAGGCTCAACACATGGCTGAGGGCGTCACACCGAGCTTTGAATGTGTGAATGCTTCATCCACGTTTGCAGGCAACCTCCACCCTGCAGCACAGTCACTCAGCATGCAACTTGCCACACTGCTGGTCTTGGTAGCTGCTGGATGTGCTCATTCTTCAATTACAGCTCACAGCAATGGGCTGTGGAACCCAAATATCAGTGTGCTTTCAAACAGCAATGAAAAATCCATCTCCTCCAAAAAGCATTTCATTTTTGCAGTAACTGCATTCCAGAGTGCTGGGCGTAGGAGCAGAGCAATGGCAGCGCTGCTCCGTCTCCTTGCCCAATGACACTGGGTTCTGCAGCTGAATCCCAGCAGGCACGTGATGAAAGCTCTCAGCATTCTGTGGCCGTGGGTTTTCCAGCTGAACCCACTATTTCTCTCATATCTTGTCCCTTTGTTTCCCGACGCTGGAGCAGAGTCTGAATTCTGTAATTGCCACCTGGATTTGCTTTGCTGTCTTCCCAAGGAACTTGTTTGAATAAATTGAATTGGCAAATGTATTGTTCAGCTGCAGAGCGTTGTGTCAGGAATAATGCAGGTATTACCAGTCTCCGTGTCAGCACGAGGCGTGCTCGGGGCCAGCAGAACCCATCCAGCACAGCTCACTACAAGCAGCTCCTTCTGTTTCCTCTTCACCCAGAAGCGCCCATCTCTTGGCAGGGAGCTCAGTGTCCCATAGTGAGAGCAGAAGTGGCAGGAACCTCATCCTTCGGGGGATTTTCTGCTCTTAGGCAAATCTACTCCCATTTCCTTGTGATAAGGGGTTGCGAGTGGACAAGTGGGAACAATTTGTGCTAATGAGTCGCTAACTCTATTCCAGCCCATGAGCGCAGTGCAGGGGACAGCCCAGACTGGGGGAGAGGTGAGTGTGAGATCAGGAGAGCCAGAGTGTGCCCTAAAACAGACCAAAGAATCGTGGAGTGGCTTAGGCTGGGAGGGACCTAAAGATGAGCTAGGTCCATCTCCCTGCCATGGGCTGGCTGCCCCCACGAGCTCAGGCTGCCCAGGTCCCCATCCAACCCTTCCTCGGGCACCTCCAGGGATGGGGAACCCACAGCTCTGGGCAGCAGTGCCAGTGGCAGAGATGTACAGTGCTCAGGAAAACCACTCTCTTGCCCCTTCCTCAGGGATACATGTAAGCTCCCATGGATATGGGGGTGTGCTTTGTGCACTGGGATCCTCCCTTCCTTGACACTATTGAGTTCCAGGTGGGAAATGAGCTCTCCTGTGCACAGAGCCAGCCAGGTGCCACCACCACCATGACACTGCTGTCCCTCTCAGTGCCAATAACCAATCATGATGGCAGGGACGGGAGCCCAGGTCTATCCCAGGAAGCGGCTCCATACAGTGTCCCCTTGGCTGAAAGTGACCAGGCTCTTGCAAGAGATACAGAACCCATAGGACCCCGATCCTATGGCACAGGTGGTGGCACCACCTCCTCCATCAGCTGGCTGTGATGGGATAAGGGCTGCTCAGTTATCATCAAAAACAGACTCAGTGAGGGGAATTCAATCTGTCAAGGCCTGACTGGGTTAGTGCAGCCCTGCGGGGTCTGCTTGGCCGCAGGAGTGACCCCGCTGTGTGGGTGAGAAGGGACATGGTGCCACCTCGTGGCACACGGCTCCGGGCATCACGCACCGTGACACTTCGGTACGGGTGGGCTGGATCCTGCTGTGCCAGGTGCAGTGCAAGCCCAACGGAGGTGCAATCATTATCCTGGGAAGGTCATCAGTGAGAGCCAGCTCGGTTTCCTGCTACATCCCCACAGAGGTGCTGTAAGGCGACAGCATTCGATCTGTGACCAGAAATCACCCAACACTGGATTATTTTTTCCACTGGTATTATAAAGGTGGCTCAGTTCTGCTGGGTTTTGTTCCTCCTATGTTACACAGCAATACTGAAGATAGAAAAGCCCCTTCCTTCCTCTGTGCCTGGATGCTCCAAAGGGCTGGATCTATAGCAGGGGTCGGAGGGGCAGTGGGAGGCATGTTAAGGTTGGGTTTTGCCTTTAAAACACCAAATCTGTTCCTCCTTAGCAGCCCTGAGGTTTCCCCGGGAGAGCTAAGAGCGGGGGATTAGGAGTGCTTGTTCTCTTTAATTGAAGAAGTTCAGCCTACAAAGCAGAGCTTACCTTCAGAATAACCTGAGGAGAGAATTTAACATTCCCCTACAGGTACGTAGTGCTGGAAATCACCCAGCAGACAAGGCCCTTTCCAGTTTGCTTTGTCATTTTAGGAAAGGGGTTTAAACACGAGATTCTTCTATGGAAGAAACGAGCTCACGCTGATACAATGATATCTGTGTCAATCTGGTGCTCTTCTGGGGAGGTCGCCTTAGGCACTCAGCAGGGATTCACCAAGCAACCCAAGGCCTGATACAGCCCCAGAGCGCAATGGGATTTAGGTGCCTAAATGCATTAGGCTGCTAGGAAAATCCCAGCCTTTGAAGCTTAAGTATTCACTAACAAAAAAAAAAAAGAGCTAAAAAGTGAAATAAAATGAGTCTGACTAATGCTGCCGTGAAGGCACTGGGTACTCTGAGTTCTGCACCAGAAATGGAGCAGCAGGAGGTGGCCATGGGCAACCAGCATGGGATGAGCAGGGCTCCATCACTTCAGCTCCACCAGAGGCTGCAGGTTGGCCCCTCCAAGCCATTTCCAGCCATCTCTTAGGCTTGCTCCTGCCAACGGGTGTTTGACCCTGCAGGAGTGGTCTGGGCCGCTCGGCTCTGTAGCCATCTTCCCTGTGAAAGTTTATGAAGAAAAGCATTAAAATTACCTCTCATCGTCATTGTTGAGAGGAATTTTAGGACATTAAAAGTTGGAGAAGTCATCTTCATTACTTCTCTTTAAAGTTACTTATGAATTGAGAGTGGCTCTGCTCATATTTCTCTTTTATTTGCCATCTCCCCAGGCTAAAGTGTTGTCTATTTATCTTACAGATTAGGTTACTTTTTATGGGGTTCCTGCTATTATATTTCACCTCTAACTTTGTTAGTTTGTGTTTGATATTAAATTATGCTGAATAAAATGTGCAGCTCAAGGACATTTTTCAGCTTCATCCTGAAATGAGGCTCTTAATCCCGTTTCTGGGTCTGCCCCTGTAGCTCAGCCTACAGGGACGGTTTGGGGTCTGTGAGATGGGCAGCAGAGGAGCGTTTGCATCAGTGATGAGCTTTGCAGGGTGAAGCCGTGGAGAGCCGTGCCTGTGAAAGCAGCCTGTTCATATACGGTGATTTTGGAGACAACTCTTTAGAAATGAGTTCTAATAACATTGGCATCGTCGCAAGATAAGATCCAGGACTAGTTAAATCACAGCCCTGCAACTGGGTGTTCCTTTGGGGATTAGAAGAAGGCGCTGAGCTGTCACTCCAAAGCTGATCATGGGCTCGTTTAACTATGTCATCCCATAAGACAGCCCTTTCAATTATGTCAACCTGTCTGCACTCCCTAGACTCTAATTTTAGAGCAGCAGTAGCTAATATTCTTGGAAAACTGATCCGCCTCCACAGATCTCTCCTCTCTGTCTGCTGCTGTGCATGGAGTATCCTGTGGGGAGACAGGACTGCTTTACTTCTCCTCCTGCAATAATCCTAATAAAAATAGGTACCATTAGGTTCCTCTGTGTGTGGTCTCTTTAAGACACTTATCTGAGCTATGTAATGGAGATGTCACGTCTCCTCCACAGAGGGATCTGGTAGCACCACGGGGTCACTGCAATAAAAATAATATTCTGTTTAAAAAGCTTGGTATGGAATTATGAGCCGAAAAACAGGATGATGGGATGGGAGCTTGGGGACCTGGAAGAGGGAAAGGTGAGCTGGGGCCAGCTGAATGTTAATGGGGCCACGGGGCTGCCCCCACCTGGTGCAGGTGGGTGTGGGGGGATGAGGTGGCCCTGGGGACAACAGGGACGTGCAATTGTCTGTGTCTGCCAGGTGTGCTGGGACACACAAGGAGGAGAGGAGGTGGACATGAGTCTGCCTCGCCTGTGGGCATTTCGGTTCATCATAATGCAGCTTGGTAAGGCCTTGCCCAAGGGGTAGGATGGAGCCCCCATCCCTGCTACGTCTGGGACATCACGTCAGCCATGTGACAGAGGTGGTGGGAAGGCCTTTGAAGACCTTGTCTCTCCCTTCTGGGCTCTGTTGAGCCCCTCAACCACTGCTCCTCCACTGGGTTGCCTATGGGCAGCAGGCCTGAGGCTGTCCCAGGGTCTGCCCTTCTCTGCAGATCATCTCTGTCCTTCTCCAGACAGGAGAGTGTTTGGAGGAGTAGACATTCAGAAAGCTGAGCAAGACTGCAAACCTCTCCTGAGGAGTTTTATTCCCCTTCAGAATGCAGTATGGGTCCAAAGACATCCCATGTTGGTGAGGTGGGAGGGATGGTGGCATTTTACCAACTGTAGAGCCACTAAGAGGCAATCCCAAGGGAGACAGGGAGATGACAGTGCAGAGCCATAGGACAAAAGAAAATACCCAGATGCTGAGAAGTAGAAGGGGTGAAGAGGAAAGAGAGGAGGGAGGCAGACGACCCCATCCATCCCCCACCCAGTGTCACCACCGCGGTGAAGGCCCTGTGCAGCTCAGGCTGTACAACATCCACACCTCCCCCAGATCCAGTGAGTTAGTTACACGTAGCGCTCCGTTCACAAATCCATGTTGGCTGCCCTTAATCAAATTCTGCTTCTCAAGCAATTTCCCTTGCTAATTCCCCCTGAACCAGTTCTAACCCACCTATCCCCCTTGTCGCTAAGCTAGCCAGCCTCTAATCACACGCTGCTCTGTGATCCCTTCCCGAGTAATGCGGGGGTTCGGCGCGTTCCTCCGGTTCTCAGCAGCCTAACCTGTCAGGAGCAAACTTCTAAAAATATCACTAAAGACCTCGGCTAATTTCTAATCCTCGTTTCTATTAAGATGGCTGCCTGTGCTGCGTGGGTTTCCAGACTCGGGATTTACAGACTTCCTTAAGAGTATCTAATCTGTGCATAGCTGTTCCCATTGTCATCCACCAGCGGGCTCCTCCTTCCCACCACAAAACTCGTTCCCTTTGGCAGAGGTTCTGCAGGCTGTGGAGTGCTGTGAGCCCACGTGTGAGTGTCAGCCTCTTCCTCCTGCCCCACTCACCCCACTGCTTGGGACAAGCCTTCCCCATGAGATTCTGGGGGTCCCAGTCCTCCCGGACGCTGGGTGGGTGCTTGGTATGAGAAAGAAACACTCCAAGCAGGGCATGTAATTTTCTTCATGCTTCCCATGTCCTGGAATATTCTATAGAGAGTGTAATGGTGCTGATGAATAAATGTATAGCACAACAAAAGTCTTGAAGCTCCTTGCATGGCTGGACTTTTCACTGTTGTTTGTATTTGGATTTTTTTGCTGTTCTGTCATGCTTTTCAATGCTGCCCCATTCCAAACGGTCAAAACCAACCAAGATAAAAACAAACAAAGTGGGTGAGGCCACACTCTGACCTCATCACTAGTGGATATAAAGAAGGTGGCTCAGCTCAACTAAGGAAATCCTTTTACCCACATGGCAATGGCCAAGGGAACCTGGTAGAAGATGCTGCATGACTGCGCTGCCTCAGACTGGACATGTCTGTGTGCTGAGAAGAGGACCAACTGCTCCAGCTCTCCCCCAGCATCTGCATCAAACCCAACCTAAGGAAATGACCATCAGCAGACAAACAGCGTGTGATGGTGATGGAAACATCTACCAGCAGATCAACACTGTGTGACATCTGATGGAAACATCCATCACGATTACAGAACTTTCCTGTAGGACAAAAGCAGATGACAGCCTTAGAAATTCAAGAACAGCGTCAGCCTGGCTCCTTCAGCTGCTGCTTACCGAAACATGGTAAGGAGAAAATAAGCCACGGAAAATCCACGATGACATTGCCTTGAGGGCAGGTGGCCAAGAAGACTTTTAAGCTGGAAACTTTGAGATGCCATGAGATCAGCGGGGATGTAGGACAGCCTTCTGATGGGAACAAAGATTTAATGTTAGTTTCGGTTCGTTCCTGTAGGGAATCCTATGATGTAGTTATGTGCCCAGAAAGCGGTGAGTCTGATGACCCAGAAAGTCTATTCTGACACCAGGCTTCCCAATCCAAGCTCCCGCAGCCACGCCAGGCAGCGGGGCAGAACATCGCTGGGCCCAGCACTGCCACCCGAGCAGGGACATTTCACAGGGCTGTGCCATGCCCCAGGGTGAGCTCTGAGTGCATCCAGCCAGGACGTGGCACATCAGCCCAAGGAGCCCCTGTACACACGCACTGGGTGTAGGGAGGTGGAAGCACCATTGAAGGGAGCACAGCAGGCTGCAATCTGCCGCCATCAGAGCGCTCTTTGGGGGAAGGGCTTTAAGTGAGGACCACCAGGCGGAGCATGAGCTCCACGTGGCACTCTCGCCGCTCTCAATGACGACGTCATTAAGCCCGCAGTCCCCACCCCCACGCGAGGAGATCACGCGGCCCATTCTGCTGCGTCACCGCCCGCCCATGACTCAGCACTCCCGCTCCGGCCGCTGATTGGTCCGCCACCCAACGCGCGCCGCTGCCGGCGACGGCGGGCGGGGAACGCCATTGGTTCTCCCCGCCGTGACGTCATCCGGGGCGGCCGCGAGGGCGGGGGCGTGAGTCAGCGGGCGGCGTGGGGCTGAGTCAGCGGCAGCGCTTATAGGGCGGCCCCGCGCCCCATAGCACCGCGCCGGCATGGAGCTGCCCTGGCTGGGCCGGCACTGCTCGGAGAAGGCCTGCAGGCAGCTCGGTAAGGGAGGAGATGGTGGTGCCCCTTCCTGCGGGGTGTCCTGCTTGCGGTGCGGTGCGGTGGGCAGTGCGTGTGATGCTGCGTTCCTGGGGACCGAATCCTGTGCGTGGTGCTTGTCTGATAATAAGCCTGGCCCTACCGGGGCGTGCTGAGCAGGCACAAGGTGTTGTGGCTTCTTCTGGATCTTCCAGAAAGCCCCATAAATGTGGCTTGTGTAAGGGGAGTAGTTGAGGGTGTGTTGTTTTGTTCTGAGATGTTGTTAATGAACTTCTGCTTCTTAACAAAGGGCTTCTAGTCTGGGCTCTGGCTTTGTATTTCAGCCTGAGTTATGAATACTGTGCTGAAAGCTTCTGCGTTCTGGGAGCTTTGGAGGTATTTATGGCTTGTGTTAGGTCTTACTGTTTCTACTAGGTATTGCTTAACTTTGTTTCTCACTGTTCATGAAGCATATCTAAACAGGAAGAGGCTGACTGGGCAAAAACAATAACTCTCTTTATAACTTACCTTCAATGGTCACACTGTAAAGCAGTTTGCTCTAGGAGGACCTGTTTTTCTCTTTTCATCCCCCAGACTTCCTTCCTCTGAAATGTGATGCGTGTGGAGAAGTCTTCTGTAAAGACCATATCCGCTATGATGACCACAGGTGTAGCTCTGCCTACAAGAAAGTAAGTTCCTGTTCCGGAGTCAGTGCAGGGTTGCAAGTCATGCAGGAAGCCTGCTCTGCAGTCTGACCTATGGTTTCTCTAAAAGCAGGTGGAAGAACCATGAGGTATCACTAATGATGCAGCAAAATTCCAGCTGTATTGAGATGTAACCTTTCTGAGCTCATTGCTATTGGATTGTCATTCTTTTCACTTTTTTCCTCATCCCAAAGAGGAGTGCTTGATACTCTCAGTAATGTAGCATGGCCTGAAACTTTATGGAGAAGAATTAGATTAAGTGAGAGAGAACACTGATATCTCTGGCCAAATCTTGAGTGCTGTGTAGTGCTCAGTACTCTGGAATTGTATTTAAAGTGAATTTATTGAATATCCTGCTACAAACCCACCTGAAAGCACTTCTGCCCTTTTGGATACAGACTTGCAGCTGCCTTCCTGAAATCATCTTTAAGAGAATTAATGAGTAGAGCATAAAGTACTTATGAATATACTTCTCATTACCTATGGGTAAGAGAAAGAAAAGGACAGGACATTAACTGTCAGACTTCTAATTGATGTGATGTGTTTTCAGAATGTGCAGGTTCCAGTGTGTCCACTCTGTAGTGCACCTGTCCCTGTACAGAAGGGTGAAGTACCAGATATTGTGGTTGGAGCCCACATGGATAAGGACTGCAAATACAATCCAGCACAGCAAAAGGTACAGAAACTGCTGTTGGAATCGAAGCTTCCTGCTTAATGCTCATCAATCTAGATCTTCTGACAGAGAAATAGTAGGAGCTTGCTGTTTCATCTCTGTTCTGAGGGCACTTTGACATTCATACTTCAGCTTGATTGTTACCTGGGAAGCTGATCACAGAAAGCAGCTAACATTGCTAACTTAGTGTTCTCTGTTATCTAGATCTTCACAAACAAGTGCTTAAAGCCAGGTTGCAAAAGGAAAGAGATGATGAAAGTAGTTTGTGAGCAGTGTGGTGGCAACTTCTGCATAAAGCATCGGCATCCTCTGGATCATGACTGTAAAGCAAGCAGCCACCCCATCTCCAAGGCTGGGTAAGCTATAGCTGTGGTGCTCAGAGCTCAAGCTGAAGCTTCAGAGCTAGTATCAGGGCCTGATGGACAGACAGATAAGAATGGTGTAGGCTGCTGGTCACTTCTGTTAAATATCCCTCGGTTCCTCTTTGAATCTTGGGCATAATTCTTGAAAGTCTGACCCAAGGAAAAAAGCTTCTTCTCAAATAACTTCCCAAAACTATTCCTGGCTTACTTAGCATGACTACTTTTTTTTGATTGTTTTAAAAGCCCTGAGAACAGGCACTGTCCAACTGAAGTACTGTTTGGGGTCTGAATGTTGGGATCCTAAAGCTTTGCACAGAACCTTGAAGTAACCAGGGATAAAAACCAATGACTTACCAATCTAATGTTAAACTTATCTCTTGCAGGCAGACAAGAAATCCTTGTTCTGTGCAGTAGGAGTGTAAAACTTGTGTGTCAGATGCAGATAATTAAACTGGGTGGAAGAGTGAGACTACTGAAGGTGTGTATAGGTGGTGCTGAGCCTGGCTGTATTTGTTTGTAGATATGCAGCTCTGATGAGAGCCTCTCAAACTGCCTTCAAGTCAGCAGGAGCAATTGCAGTGCCATCTAATGGGAACCTTCAGCACAACAGGTACGAGCTGTGGAATGGGGAAAGGACATTTGTGAAATGCTTTGCTGTCAACACTGTAGCAGTGCTGCTGTCCTACATCTGACTGTTGTGGGATGGCAGTTGACCTTTAGTCAGTACTGGGAATGCAGTAGGATTCTGATGGCAGAAGTGAATGCTTATTTATCCACACTGCAGGAGTTTAAAAGGCAACGTAGAAATGAGCATTAGGACATGGAGCTGCTCAGTGGGCCAGCAGGCTGTCCTCCATGGGCTCAATATGAGGCTTTTGATCAAGTTGTGGGGAACTGGTCCTTTATCAGAGTGCTGATAAGCACAGTGAGCCTCTGGGTGAATGGTCTGAGGCCTTCCCTGCTGTGGTGCATCTCCTTGTGACTAGCAGTCTCAGTGGTGTGGCTCTTACACTCCCTTCTTATGTCTTTCAGGTGCAGATGATAGAGGCTTTTCACATCTGGATCCAACTGATGTCTACTTTAAGTTAATCTTGTCTGAATCTCTTTAACACTCTTCTATGCAAGTAATTTATTTGTTGTATAATCTTAGCCTTTCAATAAACTGTCACCCTTTCTAAGACTGCTTTGTTTCTTACAATAAAGCTGTAAAATCATGAAAGAAAAATGGTTGGTGGAGGAAAGTGAGGAGTTGTAGTAAGAGAGCTCAAATTAGGTTGAGACACAGACAGCTTTGGTTAGCTCAAGCAAAGCTAAACAGAGTCTCCTAAAATGTGAATCTGAAATACCAGTTACTGTCATTGCTCTCCATCCTTTTGGAATTCAATTGGTACACAAGGCAGTGTTCTACTTGACAAACAACATCTATCAACGTGAAGCTAGTTTTCTATAATGTCTCTTGGTTTCTGGATGTTGTTTGAATTACTTGATTTATAAAGCCATATTCAGTTTTCCTGGGCCCTCCCAAAGCAATTCACTGGAAGGGTAGTGCTCACAGAGGCATGCACAGCATAATTCTTCATAATTTATTGCCCCCTAGGTAAAAATCTAGAATGGTATGGGTGTTTCCTTGTGGTTGGGGCAGGAAAGAAAACAAATACGCTGTTAACTGTTTCTTGTTTCTTGTTGCATATAATGAGACCAAATTACAGCATTGTCTAAGGAGCTTACTTTTGATCTCTTCCTGGAAGGAGGCTTAAACAAAGGCGTCACAGATATGCAATGTCTATTATCTTCATCAGCTGTGTTACCTAAAGGCTCTGCTCTTTAGACTGCAGGAGCATCCAGCTGCTTAGCTTGGGGCCTGAAGTATTGTAGCTTGATGAAATGGAAATGTGCTGTTAATGAACAGTGCTAATTCCCCAGCTGCGATCTAAGTAGACCTCTCATCCAACTAATTGTGAGAAAAATGCCAAAGCTTACTGATGATGTCAGGGGGTTAAGACCTCAATTTCATGTGTCATTGGAGCTATTCCTCTGCACACTGGGGCTGGTAGGCTGGAGTGTTGGCTTAGGACTAACTGAAGGGTAATTGCAGTCCCTCAAATCACCTGCAGCTATGAGCTTCTGCTGCTGTTCTGCTGAGGTGGGAGGAATAGCAGTTTCAATAGCAGAAAATGCTGCATTCCTTGACCTGGGAAAAATAATCTTTGGTAATACAATAAGAGATGGGAGCACAACTGTGGCTGACGCATGTGCATTCAACCTCGGGGTTTGCTGTGTTTGTGCAAAGATTACAGTGTGCTTCTTTGAAAAGGCTTAATCCTTAGAGCATGAATGCTGTCTAAAGGGAAGCGTGGGTTTATGGTTTCCCCCATAGAAAAAGATGAATACACAGCTGAAGTATCAACATGCAGGCCTTTTGTCAGAAAGGGCACAGATAAGGTAATTTCTTGCCAACTTGGAACAAAAACCAAGTGTGCTACCCCTGCTCGCATCTCTCCCAGAGGGATTTCATCTCATCCGGTGACGTGCAATTAAAGTCAAGCAACGATTCCAGCCGGCGGGATGGACTATGTGAGATCGGCGGGTCCGGGATCCGCGCGGCCGTGAGCGCTGCAATACCGCATTCAACCACACGATGGCGCAAGAGGACGCGTAATAACATCGCGTTCGGCTGAACCTGAGCCATAGGGAGCGCTCCTTCCCGTTCGCGTTGGAACAAAGGCTTCCGCGACGGCTCTGCTTCCAGACAGCGCCGCCTAGCGGTGCCCCGCTGCTGGCAGGGCTTATCTAATCCGCCCCGTGCCGTGCCCCGCACCCTGCCGTGCCCCGCACCCTGCCGTGCCCTGGGGCGAGCAGCAGCGGGCCCTGACCTGGGGGGAAGGGGTGTATGTGCTGTGCGGTGGGGAGGACGCGGGAGCGGTGCTGAAGGTTTGCCTCCTCCCGTAGTGTAGGTGGTGCTGGGCGGCGCTGCCTCCAGCCCACGAGGAAGCGTTCCGGTTACACGTTTGTTTTCTTTAACTGTCGCGGCCCGCAAATTACCAGGGAGATGTTTGTGCGTGCGGTATTTATAGCAGTGGGCATTGGCAGGCTCCCGGGAAGCCCTGCCCTAGGGCGACGTTTCCCATCCACCCACAATAGCCGCGTGGGCTCCGCGCGTACCCCGGGACACGGCGGGAGGGGCGAGAGCTGTGCCCCGCCCCCACGTGGAGGCGGTGCCGCCGCCCACGCGGCGCAGGGAGATGACGTCACCACCGCCCCCGCGAGCCGGCCGGGCCGCTCCCAGCATGCGCACTCAGAGTGGGCGTTCCACGCCGGGAGCTCCTTTTCCTATTGGTCGCTCGTAAGATTGGCGTTCCGAGAGCCAACCAGAAGCTTCCATGGTTTCCTTGCGGCCAATGGGAGAGAGGGGGCGGGCTGCGGCGCCAAGCGTGGGGCTCAGTTAAATGTGCGGCGGAGGCGGCGCGCGGGGAGAGGTGCGTGGGGGGGGGGGCGGGGCTGGGGGGGCTCCCCCCGCGTGTCCGCGGCGGGGGGGCCGGGTGGCTTCNNTGCCGTGTGGCTTCGTCCTCGTTTGGGGGGGGAGGAGGGGTAGCGGAGGCAGCTCGGGGCGCTCCGAAAGTAGTGCCTCCTCGTTATCGCCGCGGAAGTGGCAGCGGGTGCGAGGGGAGGGATGGCACGGCGCGGTACGGCGAGGTCTGTGCTGCACAACGCTGCGTCTCGACGCGTTCGGAGCTGTAGCAGAAGTGTTAAGTCACGGCTTGAAGCGGTGACGGTGCACCTGGGGGGGAGGCGGGGCCAGCCCAGGGCAGCTCAGCTGCATGCAATGTAATGCAACTGAGTGAGTGGAAGGAGTAAAGCCAGGATCTGCCCCTTCCCAGCACTCCTGTAAGGGTTGGCAGTGGAGGTGAGGGGATCTCGCTGGAGATCCCTGCCTACCTGAGGCCTTCTGAAGGTGAGCAGCTTCTTTCCTTTGTTTCTGTGCCCGTGGCTGTTGCATATCAGCAAGTCCCCACTTGCTGCAGCCTAGGACCCTGCTGCTCTGCTGTCATTGCTGTACTTTCCATTGTGTTGCAACCACTGTGATCTTTCACCAGTGATGAACAAGAGCTTGTGTGCAGAAAATCTGCACCAAGTGCACCACCCATCTCACTGTGCTCACACACACCATTTGGTGTCCATAAGTGTTCAAAAAACATCTGTGAACATTAATAGGTGCCATTTTTTCCACATAAGGGAATTCAGTGATATGCCTTTACTTCATATGCCCTTTCATATCAGATGGTCTCTCTGTTGTCATCTGTCACGCAGATACTAAATCCTGTGGGATCCTGGTGGGAAGGTTCAGCCTTTACTGCCATCCCATTATCATCTGACGTTGTGGGCCAGCATAATAAAACAGGAGGCATTACTTTTGGAGCAGCTTCCTGGTGCCTTGCCACCTGTGGGCAGCACAGCATCATGTGTGGGCATTGCTGCCATGAGGGCTGCAGCATTTTGAGTGCTGGAGCCTCAGAGAGTGCAGTAGCCATGGGATTTCCTACAGGGGAGTGATGTTCTGGTTTTGCAGTAGTTGAGTTACAATGTATTCTGAAAGGAAAAAAAAAAGAAAAGAAAAGCTGAGAACACCTCCGAATGAACTGATGTTCAATGCAAATGAACATTTTCATAGTTAAGATGTAACTCTTGTACTAGTGTAGGCTCTGTAGATGAGGCTTGTGCATTTAAGATTAGAACCCCCCCACCTGAAATTAAGAGTTCTAATTGTGCTTTGATAGTTGGTAATTATGTAATAGTCAATTTCAGAATGGCAAAGAAGAATATACAGGCCAAAGAAATGAAGGAAATAAAAAGAAAAAAGAGAAAGCAACGTGCGACCCAAGAGGGAGAGCTGGAGTCTGAAACTGAGCCGGAGAAAAAGAAACAAAGTCTCCAGGTAAGGCATCCTGGTTTTCACTGTTTCATTCAACACAGAGTGGATAGAGTTACCAGTGGTGTTCCCTACCAGTCTGAGTGCAGGGTGTGATTCTGTTGCAATGATACATCTGAAGTGAAAATGGAAAAGAGAAGATAAATGAAGCAAACTTCTTGGGTTACATCAGAGCCTCTGTGGTGGTTTTTTTTTTCCCAGAATGCTTTTATGACAGACAAAGGATGAGTGAGAGCACGTGGGTGAAAGGGGAACCCGGTGGCTGTAAGCAGCTGTCATATGGCAGTGGGGGCATAGTCTGAGTCTTCATGTGATTCTGAGCGGTTGGAAAAGCATAAAAGCTTTTTTTTTTTTTTCATGGAAATCGTGTTGATATTTGTACAGAATGTCAAGTGGCCAGAAGGTGTCAGCAGTCTCTTTGTGTAATGGAATATTTGATCAATTGATTTTAGGATAATGAGATGAACAATGTCGAGATGTTAAGTGGAAACTAAAGGGTGTCAGTTTTTTTTGTTTTTTTTTTTTTTTCTCTGGTGGGAATGATACATAAACAGAGTGACTTGATTTGGTTCTTCCGAGTGCTTAATGTAAAATGTGGATCAAAGAAACAGAGGTGGTTTGATGATATAGTGAAGTGGAGAATGAAAGGTGAAGTTCTTTAGCTTAGGAGTTGTCAGGGCAAGGATAAGCCACAGTCTTATGAAGCACAGTTGCATTTCCTGGCCTAACATAAGATAAATGTGAGAGCTATGTGGCACTGTCATTTATCATGAGATGTGTGATTCAGTGGAGATCATAAATAGAAAACAGTACTTCTTATTTTATTATTGTGCTTTAGCTGAGCTCAGTGACAAGAATACTTCTTTCTGAGAGTATTGCATATGTGCACATACAAATGTCTCTAGCTGTGAACCACGAGGGAAGCCAACCTGTGGGCAGTAGCTGTTTGGAGGTCTGTAAATACTTGTGGTTCTGAGCTCAGCAGGAATGTGCTGAAGCAAGGAGAGAGTATATCTTTGTCAGTTTCAGAGCAAAATGGAAAGTCTCTTATTTGTAGCTTCATAAAAGGAAATGTTTCTCCTTCCCTTTGTAAGATGTGCATTATAGATTTCAGATTCGCAGGAATGTAATCCAGTTTGGGTGAAAATAATTTTCCAGGGTTAAAAGTGTGAAATTGAAAGTCAAAATTAAAGTTTTATAGTCTGTGACAATCTGTAGCATTTCACATACGAGTGGAAGGAATCTCAAGGGGACTTCAGCCCCTGGCAAGCAGGATCTTTCTTTTTGGACCATCTGATGTCAACTGATAAGCTCATAGCAGCCCTGGATTAGCTCTCATCATTCATGCAGGCTGTAGGACAGTGAAAGAGAGAGCAAACATGGAATGGAAAGCAGGTTCCTTAGTGCTATTAGGGAACATGGCTAGGCACAGCATTCTTAGGACTATAAATGTTGGTGTCAGAGGGTGGCTTAAACATGTATCTGGTGTTAGTTTGAGGGAATACCATATAAGGTCTATGAGAAGCCATTTTTTGGCAACAGCTTTATAAACTATAACTGTTGATAGTAGGAAAGTGTAAGTCAGTAGACCACATTTTTTGTTTGAAATGACTGGTGAGGATGAAATATGTCAGGCATATCTTCATCAGTTTTACTGCTGAAATGGTTAACGAATGGCAGCCGTATCCCACTTTGCTGCTCATGTGTGCTCCCAACTTTGTGTGGAATACTCAGTGAAGTCACAGTGTTGTTGTGCCTTAAAATGCTGTTGGAGTCAGACCGTGTCAACGTGGAAAATGTAGTTGAAAACAAGGTAAATTTGGTGTGTGTATACAGGAAGGTGAGAAGGGACTCTGGAGGGAAGGAAGCTGCAGAGTGACATGCTCTGATAGCTGGATGTAACAAAGGTTTGGACAACTGCTGAGAATATTCAGCAATTTTCTTTCCTTCAAATAGTTTGCTACTTTAAATCAAGCATAACCTCTGATAGACCTGCAGGAATGTCTCAAGTATGACAGCTCTGTTCAGATTAGCTATGATGGACTTCTTATGTAGAAACTGAATTCAACAGAACTTTTTAGTCACTCTTAATGCAAGAATTGGTAGGTTCCAGTGCCTGCTGAAGAGTCTCATGAGATGGAAATAAATCAAAAGATAGCAGCAGGGCACGCTGCTTTTGGTGGGGGAGAGTTTTCACTGGTTCATTGAGTCACTTTTCTTTCCCGTGATTCACTGTTTCTCCTGTTCTGCTACAGCACTTGCAGTCTGCAAAGTGGAAAATGTAAATCTCTCATTGATTTTGTTACAGAGCTGCAGGCAGGCATGTTGAAATCTGTCTTAAGCGGCTGAATTTAGTATGCATTGATCATTCCTTCGTGGAATTTATTTCAGAAGCTCTCGGCAGCCTGAGATGAAGGCATTTTTTCCTTGGAACAACTTGACCTTTCGGAGTAATTGTGATGTCCGATTGATTTTCATCTTCTCCATTTCTTTTTTTTACGTTGAATAGCAGTGAGCGATTGAAGTACAACAGAAATGTTTCTGTGAATGATCTCAAAACCACGTGGCTGTGGATGGCAAATTCTAGTGGAGCTGAGCAATACACATTTTTAGGTTTAATTTGCCTTTTTGTTGTTGTTGTTTTTTTCCTGACTGGTTTTCATTATGTTACTGTTTTATTTAACTACTTGGCAGTGAAACCCACGGGTTTTTAACATTGATTTTTAAAACGCCTGCACATTAGTTTCCTTGTTTTTTCAATGATTTCGTAGTTTACCAACAGAGTCTTATGTGATACCTTAATATAATTGGGGGTTATTCTTTATATTGTCACATAATGTGGGCATAAAGAGGAGAAATCTGAAGCACGATGTCTGGATTGGTGGTTTGAAGTTAAACACTGTCTTCTTAAAGAAAAACTTTCTGATGGGCCTTGTCTGTGACCAATCAGTTTTGTCTCGGTTCCATGAAAAGAATATTTACAGCATTGTTATCTGTCGTGCTGGAATAACAATAGCATTGCAAGTGCTTGTTTGCATTCACTCCTGTCTTGCTTCTGTTTATGGATTTCTTCACCCTTCAAATTTCAGCTGCCTCAGTGCCATGGAAACTTATCAAAAAGCAGAACAACACTGTAGACAAGGAACAACGTGTAGTGGTGGCTTTGGTCATGAAGGCTATTTGAGTTCTGCTGAGAATGACCTTCCTGTGCTGAAGGATATTTAAACCCTGTAACGTAGGCACTGGATCCTGTTCCTCCACTGCTGTTCCCAGAGCTGCAGGCTTTCTGCAGAACAGCAAAAAATTCTTCCAGGGTTGAACATCTATTAAGCAAGGGACTTAAAATTGATAATCCATAGAAAACAACGTTAATTTCCTCTTCCTTCCCAATTTAGTCTAGCACATGTTCTAACTTCAAGGAAAATTGAGTAAGAGCCAGTCAGGTCATTATAAATCAAATCCTATTGTTTGTGGTTGAAGGGTATTTTGGGTAATGCTCATGCAGCACAAGTCCTTGTCTGTTCCTTGTCATCTTCAGCAGTGCTAGTGGTTGGAGGAGGAGGAATCAACATTTCCCCCAGATAAAGGCAAAATCAGTGGGAAAGGAATTTAATTTTTGAGATTCCATACAGGCAGTACAAACAATGGCAAATAAACAAGTAGCTCAGAGTGCTTCTTTAATCTGAGGGCTGCTGTGCAGGTGCCCAAACAGTAAGCTCTGTTTGCTAAATGGAAAATGGCAAACTTAGTAGGGAAAGTGTTTTTCTCTTCAGCCTTTTGGGGATTGTGATAAAGACCAGTGAGGAGTTATTAAACTCACCCTACAGCAGAGCAAACCACAAGAACTGATGCTTTAAAATCATTGTTTTGCACACAGTAGTGGAACACCCCCCCACAAACCACAGTGTTTCAGCTGCGGAGGTAAAAGTTTTGGCATGAGCTTGGTGGCATGGTTCAGAGTGCTACTTTGATAGGATCTCTAATGCTGCTGTAATCAGGTAATGGGGGAGTAATGTGAATGGTTAATGAACACAAACCAGACTTCGTGGCATGAGATCTATCAAGCAGATACTGTAAAGCTCTCATCGGGAAGTGTATTCCTGTCTTTGACAGCCCACTAACTCATACTAAAGCCTGTTGTTGAAATAATGAGCTGCGGATGGTTTGCAAACAAAGTCTATGAGTCCTCTCTTGTTACTTCGATTTATTTATTGATTTACTTTGAATGGTGTGAAGCCTTTCATGTAACCACCAAAACAAGCTGGATTTTCCACTCTGAACAGTGTGGTGAAGTTGCAGCACTTACTGTGTCCTCCTGCATTGGTACAGTTTTGCTTTACTAACTTAATCCTGCATGATGTGCTTGGTGTTATCCACATAGTAGTTTTTAATAAATTTTTGGGGAACTGGTCTCCCATATGGGAAAAAATAAAAGGAAAATAAATTACTAAAATCACTTTCTTTAGCAAAACCTCCTGAAATAAGAATCATGCCATGTTTTTTTGGCCGTGTGGTTTGTGTTTCTATGCAAATTGAGTTCTGTCTGTGTTATGAAGAGAAGATGACACAATCTTTCACCCCCTTTCATCCCGGGGTGTGCCAGCAGTTGGTGTTTTGTTGGAATGGATAGCTCTGGTGAATTAATCTCTCTTCTGCTGATAAGGAAGAGAAGATAGCTCCTTCCCAAAGCGGTGAAGTTAAACATCAGTGTGGATATTAGTGAACTTCCATTAGCCTGCTGGGCTCGGTCAGACTGCAATGGGATCATTGGACCTGTTTCTCTTTCCTTTGGCCTACCTTTCCACTGGTTGCTTTTATGATTTTAGTGCTCCAAGGACCTGCTCGTTGGCCCTGGGCTTCTGTCTGCAGCTCTGCAGGATGGCCCTGTGATTGCTGAAAGCATTTACCAAACTGGGACCCCATTTGTGACTTGCTATGTGGGATCCTACGTGTTTTGTCTGCTTGCTTAATATCTATGCAATATTATTCAAATTAGGGGAAAGGGAATAAAAAAACAAACTTAGAGGGCAGCTGCTTATGGGACAGAACTATTTGTTTCCTGCTAACACTTTTTACTCAGAGTATTGATAGAGTTGGTACAAATTATTTTATTGAATTAACCACGTATTTATTTATCTTTTAAAAGAAGTAAATTTTTTGTGGTAACACCAGTTCGTGTTTGTAGGGAATACGAGGCCTTTTGCAAACAAACATGTCTAAGGAGGTACAAAATGATGTCTTAAATACGGATATGCATAGATTAAGCTGAATAATTTCACATTCCTTTGAAAATTATTTTTGTAATGGTACGAGTAGATTTCCCAGGAAAGAGTGTTCACAGCTGGGAAAACAGTTGCTGCTTTGAAGATGGTTTTCCCAGGCGAAAGGCTCACGTCCCCAACTGTGTTTGGGATAAACAATGTGTGGTGCATTTCTTACTTTGGTTTAAAGGAATTGTGCGTTTTTCAGTACATGTTAGCTGGCAGAAGTTCTGTGCTCATTGTATTTGCGTTGGTCTGTATACGTTCAGTTCCTTACTTTTCCGTAATCCCAGGAATTGAGGTGATGGGAGTTTGGTGGTGTAACACAACTGTTCCTCATTTGCTATGAAGAGGGGAAATTCCTTCTCTTCTTGGAGCGCAACCCACATTTCCTTTCAGCTCCTGCTCTTTGCTCAGTGGTGAGAACTTTCCTTGACTGTTCTTGTTACGCTTCCAGTATAAATCCTTGCTTTCATGACTTAGCTGAACATAGTTTCAGGAAATTGGAGCTTGGCACAGGGTTCCCACTCAGGGCTGAAGCTGCTGAGAATGACTGAGGTCAGGAGCAGGGACAGGTGTGCTGGGGTACACGCTGCCCAGCTCCACGCATGTAAGGACACTGACGCCAGACCTTTGTCAACTATGGTTTTGTTTTCTGATTCTAGCTCACCATAGAGGCATCACAAATGAAAAGTGCCAGAAAAGGCCCAAACTACTTAATATTAAAACTTAGACACAAACTCTCAAAAATAAGATGTTCAGCAAAAATAAATATATATATGTATATCTAATTACACGTCTGATTTCTTAAAACACACTCTCCTTGGGAAGAAGTTATGATGTAAGCTTGGGAGGATAAATATTTACTGCACTCTGTTTGTGAAGACCATTCACAGGCAATTGCTCTTGGTAGAGCTGGGGTCCTGGAGCTCGTGCAATGTAACAGGGGGCTGCAAACTGAATCCTGTGGATCTACTCCTTCCTCTTGATTGCTCTTGGTACCATTTTGTAGATGTGAAAGAAAACTAAAAAAACAGCACGGACTTGAGTGTTTAAAGTAAGGTCACTGCTAAAATCAGCAGCTTTCCCAGTCCTTGGCAGAATGCTGCTTATTAAACCCAAATGAGCATAATGAGGATTTTAATAAAATGCTATTTTTTGATGGGATCTATTGTAAAACATACAAGCTTTCTGAGCAGATGGGGCAGCGATGACTACTTCTGCAGTAATGATGAGGAACTAGTGTTGTTTCACAGGAGTTTTCCTCCTCCAAAAGACCCTTTGAGTTTAGAGGCAATATTGAGAGCCACGTGGAAGAGTAGTGTATGTTTAAATGTGTTAATTAATAAATCACAGTATAGATAAAATGGCTCTTGTGTGTTAGATCAAAGCCACATGATGAATAAATTCTTGTAAAATGCTTTTGTGTTACATTCAACAAGTAATTAGAACAGAAAATTAATCTTTGGACTTGTAGAAGCTGCCTCAAGTGTTGTGTGTACAGGTATGAAGGTATTTGACAGGGGAGCCTCTTACCTAAAGAACCAGACCCTGTATTCAAATGCATTTACCTACTTCTAATTGAATCCCACTTGAGTTCTGTAGGACATGAAGAAGATGATCATCATGCGATGTTTTATTGAATTTTCAGCATTATCTTAATAATTTGCATCTGTAAGGCAGGCTTTGCAAACAGCAAACAAGGGAAGATGGAGAGCTCTACCCCTCCTGCCTTGCTGTTTGAAGCATGTCAGAACCATTCAGAGTGTACCGAAGAGTTAGAGCTGCATCACCTAAAATGGAGCATAGAGTTTATATAAGAAGTATACATGTATGCTTGCTCTTGGTAACTGGCATTCTATTCTACCTTAACATTTTTACGTAGTTAATAGTAAATTTAAGTGATCTGTATTTTATATTCTGAAGGCTTTATTTTAAGAACTCCGTGTTCTGATTTCATGGTTAAAGAGTGATGTTTGGAACATGGGGCATCACTACGTGAGCTCTTCCTTTGGTTTCTCCCTGTTTGCACTTGTAACTGAACAGTGGCACACAGGAGTTAAACAGCTGCTGTAGTTAGGTAGGGCTATTCCTCTTTAGTTCTGAATGAGAGAGACTGAATAGAAGAAAATCTTATTTGCCATTATATTTCTGTTTCTTTGGGAGAATATCCAGTAACGGAAATGTTTCTGTGGTTGAGGCAGAAAGCATACATCCCCACTGCTATTAGACAACCAGTGAGCTCCCTCAGTCAGAATAGCTTGCTTGCAATTTTTAAGGGTACTTCAACATTATCCCAATATTTTCCCCATTTCTCTATTATGCCTTTGCTCCAGACTTTTTTCTGAAGTCCTTCCAGTGAACATAGGCCATGCGATTTGAAAAGGTTTTAAGCCTTCTGAATAATTTTGTTTGCAGGTCAAGCATGGAGATTTCCAAAGAAAGTCATTGCTTTCAAGAAGCTTATCCTGCTGCATTACATCCTTACTTAGGGTACGTGCGTTTAAAAACGTAGGGCTGGGTTTTTTTTATAATGAATAACTTGGCAGTTTGTAAACTTAGAACTTACAGATTTCTGTATATATTTGCAGTAGACAGTCTTTGAATGATTTGGAAAAGCAGGTTGAAAACTTGGGCTTGGTTTTATCAAGGACTGGAGTCAAATGACTCTGAAGCCTTCCTAAATGAGGCTGAGACAAACATCTCTATATCCTTTGCAGTAGGATTAACAATATGGTGTAAAATAACTGAGGCAGCACGCAAGATGCTGAGTGAAAGGAGTGAGCTGATCCTGCAGGGCCTGAAGTCCTGAGTAGGCATTGCTGTCTTGTTGTCATCTTGGGTGGCTGGCTGGGGCTGCAGCTGTTTATTCTTGGCTTCTGGCTGTGTCACGCTGCTGTGTGATGGAATGGAAATCTAAAAGGAAGCAATGATACTTCCACATATTGTATGTCAGTGGAGATTGAATAGTTTGAAAAATACCATTTGTTCCAATGGTAGAGAAGGCATCAAAATTATAAATATGAATGGAGAGTGCTCAGATTTTCAAATCTGGTGTGCCTCTCCTTAAATGTAGCACATAGCACGGATCTCTGTATATCACTATATTCCTCTCCAACAACAGAGCTTCAGAGTATATGGGCCAAGGTGGTCTGCATTCACATCTTAAAAATGGCTTGTTCCCTATCACGTTTCTACAGATTAAACATTAAAAGAAAAAAAAGATAAGATGCATTTCTGAGGTGGAAACGTTTATTGGTGACATGTTGAATAAACAGAATGTAATAACAATAATAACTGCTTAACTTAAACAGTCTGAACGAGAAATGCCTGTGTCTGGCTGTGTAGCAATGGGCTGCTGTCCATGTAATTGGTAACGTAAGAGTAAACTTCTGCTGCAAAGAGATAATTGAATTAATTGAATTCAACAATGAATTTAGCTCTATGCTCTTCTTCGTTGGAACTTCCGAACGTTTGTGTGGTGCTCTGAATGAGCAGGAAAAGGCTTTAGGATTGGAAGGGAATGGTAGTGTCCCCTCAATTAAAATCACCCTCGTTTTCCAGCAAAATGAAATGAATTCATGGATTCATTTCCACAAATAGGTATTCAATCTCAAACCCACCTTCTGCATGCCTATTTCTTTCTCCTGTTTATGTTCAAATGGAATTAAATCACACTCAAGGTTGAATTCTGCACCGTTTCACCTACTGTAAAGCGCATTTTAACACTTTGAGTAACAGCCTTAACCACTCAGGCTTATCCAGGTAACCTCCTCCCATTTGCAGCCTTAATAAACAACAGATAAAGTACAGCAAAGTCCTCACACAATGAAACATTTAGTTGGCCTATGGTGTAATGTGATGGATTGGAGAGAGATGAGAGCTACCCTGTACAGCCAGTGGATTCTGCCTAAAAGATGAATACTTAGTCCAAAATTCTATAAGCGTTTACTTGTTGAAGCTTTGTGCTTGCATTTTTTTATTTTTATTTTTTAAGCTTGCCTACTTGCAAGTTCAGCAGGATGTATTTTATATGCCAGATAAGCTATTTTCAATAAATAGGATGAGTGTCAGGTGGCATTAGGGCAATATAAGGAGAGATGGTATTTTTCCAGTTGATAGAAGCAATATTGAAGACAACTGTGTTTTAAGATGTGGAGTTGCTTGACCCATTGACTCGAATGATGCGTTTGCATCATTAATGCTTTATGTGAATTAAACAAACTTCATCTTTGGACTGACTGTCTCTGCTTTCCATGCCTGCACAGTCACCATGTAGTAAATCTAAAACTGTTGAAGGGATGCAGTGAAAGCAACTTTATGTGATCAAGTTACATATTAAAGGAAAAAAAACAACACTGAATTCTATGGGGAAGTGTACCATTTTTTCACCTGACAAGAGAAAGCTGTCATTTATTTCCAGTAGCATGTTTCCATTTAGTCATTCCAGGTGCAACTCATAAACCTGAAGTGAAATATCAACAGTAGGAACCTCTGGAAACTCAGGTGTGTGATGTGCATTTGGAAATGTAGTGGGATATTTTGGATGGAGGAATTCTGTTTGGGGAGCTATTGCTATAACCCGAAATAAGTCACTTTATTCATGGGAAGTACTCAGATTACCCAAAGCTAACATGCTGCAGTGGGGCTGTATGCTTACTTGATGGAACTGCATTGATGGAAGATCCATTCCTTTGTTTGTGCTGTTTGAAACAACCTTCCATCACAGGGGTGATTAACATGCACTGGGACAGGGACGACTGGTTAATCCCAAACATGAAAGTTATGGGGGAAAACGGACATGTGTATTGCCTTGGAATTGAGTGAGATTTGCTGCTCCGTGTTGTCGAGCAGCTTCTATGCAGACAAGGCATGGTAGTGCTTGCATTGTTCAGAGAGAAAATATTTTTAGTGCGCTACCGGGACAATGTGGTATTTTTCCTTAGCTGGTGATTAACAGTCCCTTGGAAATGGCCAGCAGTTGGGCAAACTCCTCTCTGCAGTTCCTGCTTCAGTGTTTCAGGAACATGCAGCTAGTAGCAGTGCAGCATCATCTTGGGGCCTCTCTGTTCATAGGTCAAGTCTTTTGTGGCTACAACTTCAATTGGAAACGGAGTATTTCATGAGAAATATGAGAGGAATCCCTGTTTTCTTTGTTGCTTAATACTTTACTCACTGTTTTAAGTATCTACATTTTAAAACTCCGTCAGTGTGCTAATGGGCTCATACATGACATTTGAAAATAGGGCCATGATCACATTCTGAGAAGTTCTGGTGCTTTACTTGGTGAACATGGGAGTGGAATGAGTTTGTGTATTTCGGAGCTGCAGCAGTGTGATGGTTTGATGACTGTGTGTGCAAATCTTAGGAACTTTATAGCTTCCTCTGAGGAAGTCCAGCAGTAACCTGTACTAAACATCACCCAGATTTAAAACCCAATTATTTTAAAAAAGAAATTAGATGCTGTTGTTTTCTAGCTTGTGGTGCTGATATTTGTTTTCTTAGTGTAATTTGTCTTCAAGTGAACAGAGCAACCAACGTGCATCTTAAGATCCCAGGCACCTGTGGTTTCTGGGGGTAGCACACAAAGTGCAGATCCAATGCTATGTTCACCTTTACAGAAGTTCTTCAAAAAAAGAAAAAAGGAAATAAGCTTTTTATAAGCAATTCTTTCAGTCTTTTTCAGAAAGCGACTTTTTTTTTTTTTTAAAAGCCATGGCATTTTATTCCGACCATCTGAATAGGTCTGCTAAGTGGAGACAGATCTCACACCACTTCTGTTTGAATCTGAAGGGAGATGTGGATGCACGTATATGTGTGCTTGCATTTTTGACAGAAAGCCCAATTGTATCCATCCTGAGAAATGCTGTCCTGGGGAATCCTTGGAAGAGCAAAGCATTACGTTTTGCTGCAGTTAAGTGCTTTGAGATGAACAATACAGTGACAGATGACTTCAGGTTTGATCAAGTGCTGATGTCAACAGCAGATTACATTTATGAGACGAAAACTCATCACCATTCTAGATTATATTAAGATTAAAAAAGTTAATTGTGGAAGACATGCTGAAATACAACGATGATTGATAATACTATATAGTTCTCGAAAGTGAAGTCATTTAACTTGACAAGTTTGGGTGAAAAATCATTGTTTTCTGCATCTCCACGTCAATACATTGTAATGATTTTTCCCCACTCTTACAGCAGCTTGGTTATTTAAGTGGAAGTACCTTCTATACACCAGCAAAACAGCATCTCTGATAATCAGGTTACATCTAGAGTCTTCCTAGCTTGATAAAATTTTCTTCTATATTATCGTTCATGCATGTATTATATAAAATAAAGCTCCTTCAGTGCTCGGCTTTTAATAATCCTGCTCTTAATTAAATATAAATCTGACTATAACATATTTTTCTACATTAGACTTGTCATAAAAACATTCTGCATATAAACCTTCAATACTCAGCAGAGCGGTATAATATATACACAGGCGGGCGTGCTTTTTGCTGTTAGTGGTGAGCGCTCTGTTCACTATTTGCACAAGTTCACAGTCAGATGTTCTGCACGAAGCCCCTAAATCAGACCTCTGATTGCTCATTACTGTCAGGGATGACAGACGTTAAGGCAGCCTGACAAAAGCGATGTAGCGTGGACATCTTGGTTTTCTGTTCAATGTACAGTCGCAGTTTGTCTCTGAAAGTTTCCCCTAGGAAACTGTAAATTAAAGGGTTCAAACAGCTATTGGAGAAAGCTGCGAGGTTCACAATGTGTCCTGTTAAAGGGTAGTCGTGTCTGAAAGACGGGCTGCTCGATGAGGCGGGCTCGCTTTTCTTCTGTAGAAGCTGGACGCTAATGAAGACGTTTTCAGGTAACCAGCAGATAAAGAAAACCAAGACGACAACAAAAATCATTCGAAGAGCCTTCTGTCGCCGCAGGCGGAGGCTCCGGTGCTTGTGTGCTTTTATAAGAACTCGAACAATTAACGAGTAACAAAGACCGATGATCACAAAGGGGATGATAAACCCCAAGGTTATTTCTAGCCACTGAATTTCTTTTACGTCTGCAAAACAAAAATAGACCTCTCCGGTGTGCTGTAAGTGCACGGCTGTGAATGGCACTAGGGCTGCAGAAATAGATGCCATCCATATGAGACCACAGCTTAACCTGGCGTGTTGCATAGTGCGAAATAGATTGGACCTCATTACTTTTGCCAGTGCTATGTATCTGTCAAAACTCATCCACGTCAGAAAGAAAATGCTGCTATACATGTTAATCTGAAGGAACAAAGACATAAAGGTGCATATGATAGTGATATCGTAATACTTTTCATCAAGATTAAAAACCTCAATGAGAGAATCAGCGACTAAAATGAGATCGGCCACTGCGAGGTTGATGAAGTAAAGGTCTGGGATTGTCATCTTCTCACGAAAGCTTATGTTTACAACCAGAATCAGAATGTTTCCTACAAAACCGATCGGAAAAAGGAATATTGTGTAAAGACACGATAAGAAAAGCCCAATAACATATTGTTGGTGTTCTGATTTATCTACTAGTCTAGAAGATAGGCTTTCGTTGCACAGATGTGATCCATTGAGGTTGAAAGTTGTGCTGTTACATATAACAGGTGGTACTGAGGCAGAGTAAGTTTCCATGGTTAAAGTATCTGCACCAAAGATAACAGCACTCACAGATTGGTAGTAATGCCAAAAAGATGAGATTCTGGGATGTCTTCAAAGCAGTGAATTGGAAGCATTTTGACTGGGATGGAGGAAAGCCCACACTTACAAATAGGGAATTCAAATTCTTTAGAAGCCAAACTAATTAGACTTGAAATCGACTGAAATATAACAGTACAAAAAGTACATTTCTTTCTTTCTTTTTTTTTTTTTTTACAAGACGCTATATGCATTGCCGATGAGAGAACCTGCAGTTCCTGTATGCTGTAAGATCATGTAGGGATCTTTTTACCATGATGATACTTGGATCATTTCAAAAAAAGGTTTTCATCGGCAGTTCTCCTTCGTGCAGGTCAGAACATGGTGGAATTCCAGCTCCATTTGTTTTCTGTTAATGCTCAGTGCACATCCTTGGACCTGCAATTTGCAAATGGGAAACTGTTAATCTCATACTCCTGCGTTCTGCCATGCACACTCTGCTTTTCCTGACTCAAGGCATGCAGCTGAGGCTGTAGGAAACTTCACGTTGCAATGTATGTGCAGAGGTTCCATTAAAGGGATTAAAATGAGTTAGAGATGGTGTTGTGTGGTGGGGATAGATGTGTTAAAGTGTTGTGTACCATTTGGGGATTTGGTGTTGTTAGATACGTGGAAATACAGCAAATCAAATGGGAGAAATTAGCTCAAGGAAGAAATTCTATCGATGGGAGGTTTATACCGTGTATGCATATGGTGTGTGTGCGTGTGTATTCAGTTCATCATCAGCTTGTAAGCTTATTAAGTAGGAGAGTCTGTGGCTGAGAAAGCAACGGAGACGAACAGCAGTTGGTTCCTTCTGCTTTCAGAGGGAAGGAAATGCAGACTTTAGAAATGAAGGTAATATAAGCAGCACATGGATTTACTCCGACATCGGTTTGTTTTTCTTTGTGATTAATTATGCTACATTGATTTCTGGGAAGGAATAGAAACGTCAGTAATCCTATTTGTTTACTCATAAACATTGAATGCTATGGGCTCGGAGCATCGCTAGAAGTTTATTTCAAAAACATAAAATCCCAAACAAATAGAGAGCATGGAAATGATAACCCAGGGTGGTTGGCATTAAATGTTAAGCAGTCTGAATTGCTTTAATCACCATCCTACCAGCAAAACCCCGATGGAACGGTTGGATTGTTTACTGGTGAAATTAGTGCTTCATGATTTCAAATAGCACCGATGCACAGAAGGAGCAAACCACGAGTGGAGCAGGAGCCTTACAGTATTTGTAGTCAGAAATGTGTGTCTGAGTTTGCCTAAATGTGTTCATTTGGTTAAAAGTAACTAGCAGATACTTCAATCAAAAGAGGTTTTACTTCACAGTGAGAGGCGTAAGTACGCTGTCACTGTTGCTGTGCTTTGAAGCATTTTCATAAGGTAAATCTCCGTGCTAAAATATCCACGTGAAATTACACATATTACAAGAAGGTCTGGTGCTTGTTTCAAGCAGATACCAGCGAGACCCGAACCCTGTCTTTCATGTACCACCCTTTTATCTTTGAGTAAGGCAGCAAGACGCTGTAAATGAAAGGAAGGTTAAGTTTTGAGTCAAAGCAGTTGATTCTACATGGCAGCTCCGTGCTCAGCTTTTAGTAATGTCTGAGAGCCCACCGAAACCCAAACTACTGCAAATGTTACAGGTAACCACGGACTGTGAAACACTTTGTTTTTACCTTAATTCCATTTTTCCAGAGCTGGTTTTCCTGCAGACAGCAGAAGGCTGCTCCTCGCTCAGATACGCTCTTAATGGATGTGTCAACTTCCACTGCCGTGCCAGCATAAGCTCGCATTTAGGTGTGCAGAGCTGCAGGGATTGTCACCTGTTGACAATTCAGCAGTAAAAAAATCATTTCAAAGTCTGTCCCATCTTAAAATTCCTTAAATAAAGGATAGTTTACGACAGCAAAATGCAGATCTTGCTGCATGTCCTTGGCAATAAAACAAGCTTTATAGATTCCCAGGGTTGCTCTAATTTGTGTTCAGTCGAAGTGCTGCTGAACAGCCTCATAGGGCTGGGATTAACCCTGTTTCTGCTGGTTTCTTTTTTACTGGAACTACTCACGCAGCTTCTGTCTCTTATTTGTCAATTTTCTTTTACGTACCGTTCCTTTTACCCTCCTTTTTGCCTCCAGCGTTTTTGCAGGCAGGGCAATGTATTCAAACCTAGAGCTCAGCTCATCAATTATTAAGAGATTTATTTGCAAGACACAACTGAGCCTATTTTACATACACACAAAGCAGCAATTTCTGTTATACAAGATATTGTTAAACCCTCTGGACAGTTAGGAGGAAAATATTAGATGAAGAGAAATCTAGCAGCTAGGAGAGGTCATTTACTAAACTGGCATTACAAATCTCAGTTCTCCTACCTTCAAGTCAGTCCCACGTTGCCTGTATGTATTTACATTTTCAGATATACGTTGTCGTCTTGACACATAGTAGAATTGTTCAGCTCAAAGGCCCTTGGATGAAATAGGCTCCTTTTGCAGAGGACATGAAGCCTGTCTTGCATGAAAGCACCAGTAGTAGTGCAGGTGGAGTTTTGCATTTCATCTGCAGTGGGGAGGAAGTACTTTGACATTTCCAGAAACACCACCTACTGGTGGCTGCAATTCTTCAAACAGAAGGAAAATTTATTTGTCTCGTGTAAGAGCAATTTGTCTTTGCATGATTAACTTCTTATGATGATATTGGTCTGCCAACTTAACGTTAAGTGTCGCTAATGGATGTGCCGTACTTCATAGTGATATTCCACCACTACTAAAGAAGGTGAATTCTCCTCTGCCATTGAGATGTGTGGCTGTGGATTTCTTGTCGTGGGCCGTGCCCGGGGCTGCAGGGTTTTGGCAGTGCTGCTGAAAGCCTTTCTGCAGATGGTCCTGCACAGTGAATTCGTGAATGATTACTGTTTAGCTGAAGGTGCATGCAGATGGCTTTCGGGAGTCTTCCTGATGAGGTTATGAGGACAGAGGGCCTAGAGTGTTTTGCTTTGAGAAGTGTACAGATGTGGTTGGGTTATAGGACTGCCGTAATTGTCATGTTAGAAAGTCTTGTGATGCCAGCTTTGAAGGGCTGTTTTTCTTTCTGCTCTAAGGACAGGGTTATAAAGAGTCTTTCTTGTTGTTTGTCGATCATGTGGTTTTGCTCTGCTTAGTTCTGTCCTTCAGAACTCGCACTGATCTTGTAAGGGCCAGCAGGATCTGTTTCCCTTTATGCCTGGTGGGGGCTTCTGGGCTGATGTTTGTTAGATGGGGACCTGCTCTGCTGATCAGCTGCTCTGTCTGCCCCTGGTTTTCTAGCTGCCAGCATCAGCTGATTTGCTATCAGAATGTGTAATACTGTTATCAGTGCTGATTTTCTTTGAATTTATGACAAGAAACACATCATTTTGCCACGCTTCAAGAGTACATAGGAAATTTCCTTCAGAAGAAGCCCTGAAGTAGCTGTTTTTCCTACTAGGAGAACTATGAAGCATAAGAAGAAGCCAAATCTAATACAATTACATTGTTATTAGTGACTTCTGTGTTTCAGTAAATATTTTATGAGATGGTCATATGAATTCTCTGAATTTTGTTTCCTAAAACAGATGACAGCATCTCCAGGCTCTTGTTTATAATCAGTTTATTGTTACTGATTAATCTATCTTAATCTCACCGTTCAGCACTTCCCTATTGAAAAGGGCCATAAAGTGCTTAAAACAAATTTTATCAGCTGCCAAACACCACATTCCCTTTTCCTCCATCATTTGCTGATATCCCATGGGACTTTATAATGAGTGCCTCCATGGTCCGTATTTATTTAACTGCAGTTGTGGCAGTATTACAGCCCTGCCTGTCGTGCCTTATCACAACTGCTGCCGAGAAACAAGCGTGAAAGCAACTGGTGTGCTAGCCTTCCTATCATGTCGTACTGCAATATTCCAGCCTTTGATGTTTTTCCTGGCAGCTATTTTTAAATCTGTAGTAGTCAACTTCTTAAACACTGTATATATCTCAGTAAACACATCTAACACTGCACTGAAGGAGCAGTAGCGTAATTGCATTGTGCTCAGGTACACCAAGAGCCTTGAAGTGGAGAATAATACAGGGCACTCTAGGTAATCTAGCAAACTTCTACATAGGACTGCTGTGTTGTCAAAGGAGTGTGATAGTATGGGAAGAGGAAAGTGGAAAGTGAGTAGAGGAGGGCACAATAGATCTGATGCATCACTGGTGCATGTGGCCTCGCCAGCAGCATGCTGCACAGGGTAAGCCCTGCCTGGTGTGAGAGCTGCTAGGTCCTGCCAGGAGTGCAGAAGAGTGTGGGTAGATTTGAAGGTGGAAAAATGTAAGGTTAGAAGGGAAAGAAGCATGATTTAAAATTGTGTCAGAGTGCTTTACGGTGTAGCACAGCTGTGTGCAGAAGAAACAAGATCTGCATCAGCATCTCTACTGAAATCATCTCCAGAGGAAGTACACATGCTGCTGTAAGGTTCTTCAGGTTTTGCAAGTAGATGGAAATGCCCCTCCAGAACAGTCGTCATTCTGTTAGCATGAACACCACCTGAAACCTTTTCGATCTACTGAGGGACATCTCCTGCCTGGGGCTGTTACCCTCCTCTGGTGTATCTTTGTATTTTATCCTCACCTGTCACAGTATCACTACTTTTCTTGCAAATAATCAAGCATAGTTTGAGTTGGAACAAATAATTGTGTTCTGTGCCTGCAGAAAACCTTGCCTAGAATGTATCTGTTTGTTCAGCCTTTTTAGTTGCCAATAATTCATTTAGAGAATGCATTTTTCTTGCTAAAAATGTATATATTTTAAAGTTCAGCCTTTTTTTGCAAGGACAACACCTGTACCCATTCAAACTATTCTGGTAAAACCCTTTTGTTTTTCTGACATTGCATATTGCAAAACACTTTGGAGAGAGGAGGAACACATCCAAATTTTATGAAAGCAGACCACTAAACAATGTAAAAGTGAAGGATGATTCATCATAGTGCTCAGTCTCTATCCAAATGTGATAAAAATAACATTCACAAAGCAGCAGCCCTTTGTGACTCTAGTAGTTGAGTCTGGCGGTCTTCTCTGGGCGCTTCATCCCTCCAGTTGTTCAAAGGAAAGGATTGCATAGTTGTCACAAAGTGATCCTAAATGAGACAATAAGGATTATGGTACTATGGAAGCAAAACACATTCTTCCATACCAGTCATTTAGTGAATCAACTGCTTGTGCAGAGTATATGGTGCTACAGTTGTGTAGCATACTTGTTTTGGCTAAATTGCTTGAGCTTTCACACTACCCCAGATCTGCAGCTGCATCTAAGTCAAGATAAATGATTCTGGAGCCTTTTCTGGCTCTGTAAGTTTGAAATTCAATTGCTTTCCAGGCCAGACTTAGCAATACGAATAGGGGTGTAGTGGCTCAAGTTATGATTCAGCTTTGCAAATCCTGCCTCTCTTTAGCTCAGATGTTGTTTTGCAATGGGACCAGATCAGATTGGAGCCAGCTGGTACAGAAGAGTCTTCAGTCTCTACATGTTCTTTTCCAAAACATGTTACCCATTCAGAAATGCAGCCCGCTCATTTCTCTTGTTTCTTTTTTTTTTTGTAATTTAAGGTGGTTGTTTTTTTTTTTTTCCCAGACATACCAGTCTTAGATGTGTATGTTACCAGTACAGAAATTAAGTATTCTTCTTCAAAATTTCCAATATATGGCATTAGTTATTTTTGACAGCATGCCTACAAAAATATCCGTCTCTACTGGAACGTACTGGTCAGAGCTAGGTGAAGCCTGGAAGAAAGCAGTCAGCAAAGCTGATGCTGGTACAGATGGAAAAAAAAAGAGGGGGAAGATTTAATTTTCTTCTTCTTAAAAAAAAAATGCACTTCAATTTATGAATCATTTAAAAATAATCACTGTTAATCCTAGCCAAAGCTGCTCTTCTACCTCAGATTTGACTGCTTTATAATGGCTTTTTGGGACTATTTCTGTCCATTTCCCATTGCACATAGAGGTATGTACCCTCAGATTCTAGCTGAACCAAAAGTAGGTCCCCTCTAGGACTACATGTTCATTGTCCTGAAGTTTAATGTGAACTCTGTAACTTTATCAAGAAGGATTTAACAGAACATTTCTGTATTGTTATAAATTATATTAATGAGAGTTTGGATTTTTGTTTTACGTTTCAACCTCCTCTCTCCTGATTCCTTTTGTTTTCTCCTTTTCAGTTAGTCTTCCTTGTATGTGGAGATTTCTTTATGGCAATATAACCAGCCATATGGAAAGTGCTCTTTGTCCCCATGACAGTAGCTGAGGAGAGGGAAGATACCAGGGCTCATTGATTCCCATCACACAGACAGCAGCCACAGGCTTTATCCAGCATCACTCACAGCTTTGCAGTCGTAGTTTGTTCTTGCTTGTTCCCAAGTGTTAGCTGTCAGTAGGCTCATCCAGGCTTTATTTCTCTGAGCCATTTGCTATGACTCTGCTTGAGCCAAATGCCACAGTACTGTCACGCATGCTACCTGTGCCAAACCTCAGGGCTCTTACAGGAGTATGGGTGATTTGCTTACTTCAGACCAGTTCCCAGAACCCAGCCAGCATTATCTAACCAGGTCCTGTGTATTTGGTGGCTGGGTTTACTTTCAGACACCTCGAACAGTAACACAGGACTCAGAAACAATACAATATTTATTCTTTCATCCTTTAAATATATGGAAGCAGTGAATAAAGTAGAATTCTTTGTGCATAATTCCCATTCTAGAAAATGACCTGCTTAGCCGTGAAACTATGATACTGTCTGTCTGAACTGAAATAAACAGCTTACATCTTCTGACACATCCTTTTGCTCAGTCTGTCAGCTTTCTTTGCTGACGTGCTGCTCGTACAGCTCCTCTCTTCTGGCTGCACTCTGCAGGACTGATGTTTGGACCTTGTCGTTTAATCTCCCTCTTCTCAGGTGCAAAGCAAAACTTCAGATGCCATCTGAGAAATCCTTTCACAACTGTATAATTCACTCTAGTGTTTGGAGAGGTGATTCTTATCTATGTATTTCCTTTCTGACCAGGTTTTAATAATGGCCTGTTTCTATGTGATGTTCCCTACTTATCCATCTGCTCGTGCTGGCAGCAGAACAGAGCTGAGTGAAAGAACAAGCTGACATAATGCAGTGCAGATACTTCACCAGTTGACTTTTACATCTTGTGGAAATGTTGGTCCTATGGTCATGGTGAGACTATTGCCCTCTGTTTGCATGTGATACAGTCACAGTCCATGAATTTGATTTCAGGACTAGAGCCTTATATCTACATTCTAGATAGTAGTATATTTGGGCAGATGTTCTTTAGTCTTCCACTTGGCTGTTGCTCCACAGAACGTGTTCCTGTAGGTAGATCAGTGCCCACTTTGCTGTATTTCAAGCAGCCCATGCCAGTTTGCACCAACTCGGCACGCAGATCTGGACCCCACCAAGATGACTTTCCATTTTTGCTATAAAATCTCTTGGATCCCTTAGCATCTAGCTGCATGCTTAACCAAGTGGATTTTTGTCTTCAGTGCTACACAAACACATGTTTAAGTATCAAGTTGTTTGTTCTTAAAAACCCTCCAGGTCACTTAAGCCTTGCTTATCAAGTCACTGTATTTTCTTTTTTTATCTTCCAGTCCAACTCTTCATCTTTGTCTGAGATGTAGAGCAACCCTGTACCTTCCTTGCTTTTTGTTGTTTTTTTTTTTTATTTTCTCTTTTCTCCTCCTTACTGAAAGGAAGTCTGAAACTGAAGCCAAATGTATCAGAGGGCTCCAGGCCAACTTGGGTTACAGTAGTGATGGTCTCAAAGCCAGCGTTACAGCCCTGCACCTGAGGCTCCACCTGCTCCAAGGGGCTGCAGCTGAGCTGCAGTGCCACAGCTAATGTGGGATGCTCAGATTTGGATTTCTTTCTCCATTTACCTGTGAATTCTCATCTAAATATGTAATGTTCCTATCCTATCTCCAGCAAAGCCTTGATTTCTGCCTGGATCTGGGGCTCTGCTTCCTTTTGCCTTTTTAAAAGCAGTTCTGCTGTTCCAGACCTGTTTTTTCTTTTCTTTTTTTTTCTTTTTCTTTTTTTTTTTAAGTAAGATATTACGGAATGTGACTATTCGAGGCATGCACCTTCATCCTTCTGAATGAACTTATCAAGAATGGCTTAAATAAATAATTGCATAAAGTCTTAATGCAAAGTTGAAGCTGAGCGTGCTTTAACAAAAAGCTTTCATTCTTGCATGAAGTTTTAATTAGCCATCGTGTCCATCTTTCCAGTTCAGTGCCTCAGAAAGGGTGCAAAGTTCTTCTTTATGGACCAATGTTTCCATTAATTTGAGGGGTTTTTGTGTTGCTATTGTTTTTCTTGTGTGTGCAAAAATTCAGATAAAAGCCTTTGAGGTTCCAATGAATGTAGAAGAGGAAAACAGAAAAACAGCAATACTTAATTCTGTGTGTGTATACAATACAAGCAAGCCATGAAATAGACTTACAGCATCACTATTTTGGGATTGGAATGGACTCTTAACCCATACTTCACTGCTGCTGTTACTGGAATTAACCAATGTTACAAAAATATGAGTAGCTTGTAGGGCAAGAAATCCCAGTCCAAAGAGGAAGCAAACCTGAGAAAATGCTTTGGCTGCAGATTTTTACCACATTTCCAAGTTGCTTTGGGATATGTTTTGGTGTGCATCCTTACTAAGGCATTGGTATTATTACAGAAGTACGCTTCCGTGGCTGTGGTACTTTCTGCTCACTTTTGAAGTAATGAGGGGATGGATAAATATTTACACACTCACACATACACTAAAGAACAGACCCCCAAATCCTGCATGTTCCTACATGTTAGGTCACCGTGGATAGTAGACTAAATATATTTTTCTTTCAGCCCTGCTAGCTGCGTGATAGTCCAGGTTTGGGGTCAAAAGGAAGAGCAACTGTCCTTTACAAAGAAGGAAAAACTTGGAAAGTAGATAGGCAGCTCCTGGAAGAGCAGGTGTTACTGAGACGTCGTTTCAGGGCTCGTAGGTGTTACTGGGATTTCAAGGTGAGTGTTGGTGCTGTGTGCCCTTCGACAGTTCCGTATGACTTCAAGTATTCTATCCCTGCATGGTTTATGAAAACAAAGTATGAATACCAGACTAGCACAGCTCTCCGAGAACAATACTATTTCAGCAATATTCATCACGAGCTCATCCTTTGGAGTTCCAATGCTCTTCTGTAATTTCAGTGTTGTCCTGAAGAGAATCCTAATGTTATAAAATAGGCAGCATATAAATGTTGTTGTGCTTACAATGAACACAGCGAGGTAAGTACGAATGTGCTGTCGTAAGGGTGGAGCTTCAGCAGGGGCTTCTTTAGCAAGGAGGGTGGTAAAAGAGAGTATCTGAAGAAATGATGGGATCCCAAATCCAAAGGTGAATTTAACAATCTCGTATTCAGGCCATGCAAACAGTGGATCTAGCTGGCAGTCTGTTTCCAAGTGGTAGTTATCTGTGCCAACCAGCACTGCTTCTGTCAGTGACAAACAGAAGGCGCATAGCAGCACACATCCAACACACAGCATGGGACGCTGGGTTACTTTGCTCAGAGCAGTCCTTGGTGGAAATCTCTTCAGTAGCAGTATGAGAAGCATCAGCACCAAGATGTGCTGAGAGCTGAAATAACTGAGGTTGAACAAAAATGACAGAACGCTGCACGCGAGGTGGGTCACTCTGACGTAGTCAGGTCTGGTGATGACAGTAAACGACAGCAAAATCATTGTAATATTGCTGATGGTGAAGTGCAGAAGAAGCGAATCCAAGTGCTCCATGGCTTTGTTCTGCACATAACTCTTTATGAAAATGACCAAAATGCACACGCCAGCTATCAATCCTATTGGCACAAAGAAGGCGATGTAACAGTGCATGAGTCTCGAAATGACGTTCTGAGAAGCTATGAATGCTTCAATTTCTTCTGGGGAGGTGAAAGCCAGGCTCTTGCTTGGGTAGCTGATCCACGTCATGTTGTGAGCACTCATCCTTCCTGCACAACGTACTGCTTGTTTCTGGTCAGGGAAGATAGAAACTGAAATGGAAAAGAAAGGAGAAACAGGTTTTAAAGTACATCTGGTAATGCCTCTTCATTTGTGCATTCCATACTTTGCAGGAAATCATTATTTTTTGCACATGCTCAAGCATGAGAAAATGACTACCAGTGCATTATAAGCCTCTCAATAAACTTTTGCCGCAGAGCAATTTTTATAGCTGAGTTCTGAATTCCTGAAACCAGAGAATTTTAAGAGTAAGGTGGTCAGGCTGTCAGTGACCCCAGGGTATGTTGACACAGTAATTCTGGTGCTCTCAGTGTTTGGGTGATCCTTCTGAAGCCAAAAGGCTTTGTGGGGAAACATTGTATGCACTTCAAGGAAAACCCCGTGTAGCAGATACATGTATACCTGTTTTTATACCACTAGAAGCACAGTTGTCATACTTCCTTGTACTGGTTGGGTCAGAAAATAACAAACTTAGTAGCAGTTAATAACAAGAGTGCTACCCTTGCGGTTGTACATAATGCATTTTTCCACCAAGTGATTCTGGGGATTTTAACTCTTACAGTGGAAGAAACTTTAAATTGGTAAAAGTTTGTAGAGATACATGGATGCTTTTAAGCAGTGCTCGTTATAGATAAGTCAGTGTCTTAATGCTGTTTGACAGTTCATTTGTGGTTGTTACCTCTGACACTACTTCACATTTCTGATATTTTTAATCTCTCCTCAAAATTGGAATTCTAATACTTTAATTCAAAAAGTTGACTTATCAAAGCGACTCTGATTGAGTGTATATATATAATCTTATGTAATTATAATTGCATTTCTATAAAGCCATAGAGTTATGTTTTGATTAAGCAGTGTTCTTTTCTCCCTCTTCGAAGTTGGAGTTTTTCTGTTCTGGAGGTTGCTGATTCAGGCAGGATTGCAGGGCAGGAATGCAGGACATGCATGGGGAAGCTCTGTGTCACAAAGGAGCAGTTGGCTCTGGTCAGTGCCTGTCTGTGTTTGAGGCTCTCTGCTTTGCTTGGGTGTGCCATGCAGGAAGGCACTGGCTGGGAACGCTGGCTGTTAATAGCTAAAAGTCACAATGATTTTTAAGCTGATTTTTTTAAAGAAAAATGGCACGAGAATCTTTCCAAAGGAGGACCTATGCCTTGTTAGTTGAGCAACTCTTTCTTAAATGCTTGCACTAGAGTTTTGCTTTCTGACCTGCTTATTTTGGATATGGACCACAAAGAATGCATCATGTTTACATTACTGTGCTCCAATAGAAGGGAAATTAACAAACAAACAAATAAGTTTTAGTCAGTTGATGGGCTTCTCAGTGTTTCTTTGTGCTAGAGATTTCTGCTTCTTCAATTTTAATTCCAAAGTGTAGCTTTCGAAATAAAACTGTCTTGTCTGACTTCTCCATTATACACCATGCTCAACTTTGGTGGGCAGTGTAAGAAGCTCAGGAAGATTTGAATCATGTCCATGGAGATTTAGATGCAAAGTTTTTAAGGTTAAAGACCAATATGCTTGGCTTGAAATTCCAGAAGACAGCTTTCACCCCATGGCTGCACTCTCTGGCCCTGTGGAGCATCTCAGAGGTAGCAGAATTGCCAAGGAAACACAGGAAGCAAGTTCAGGATTCACAGGAAATCATATGGCCTTCCACCAGCATGCAGGAAGAACAAGGTACCAAAACTTGAAGTGTGCTCAGGATCTGGCCTTGCTTCTGATACTGGGTTCATCTTTGACCAAAGCAAAATATATATATACACACACACACACACACACACACACATATATTTAATTTCCCCCTCACTTCAGGGGAACATGACAGTGCAGCTATACCGGTTAAAATTTTGACAGAAGAAAGAATTCTAGATGCATTGTCTTAAAGGGGAATTCCAGGGAATTATCCATATGAACAAAATCTTGCCAAAGCACCGAGCTGTTGGCAGCTCTGCAGTGTTCAGTGTGTATGTGCAGGATGCTTGAAGTCAATCAAGTGTTCACGCAGAAGGAAAATAGCTGCATTTTCTGTTGATCATTTCTAGCAGTTGTAGTGTATTCTGAAATCCTTTCTGGTTTGTCAAATAAGATTAAAATTTATAGTGTAGATAGTTACTCTTCCTTTAGTTACTCCAAGCACTGTCTCTATTCTGCTTTAAAAAAGTCACAGTGATAATGTCAGACTATCTTCTTATTTGGTTTTGATGCCTCACTAAGTACTTGAAAGAGCAAATGGCAGTTTTGCATTCTGGTTGTGCTAGGAAAGGCTTACGTGCCCATGGCTGCAATCAAACATGCCTAATACTTCATACAAGCTAATGTTGGTAGGGTTTTTCTCTGCAACACATTCACACAGATATATATTTCTACTATATGATATCATCCCCTATCACTGCTTGTTTTCTGCCCTGTCTTGTCTCTCTGTACCTACTTGGGGAGGTGACTCTACCATGAATGAGCATTTCTGCAAACTTTTATAGGCTTTTAGTTACAGCAGCTTAAGGTAAAAAAGATGCATTCCTGTGGGACAGCAGTTTATTTCTTACACCTTTTATTTCAGAGTCTCTGAGCAGAATGTGTATGTTTCCATCGCAGTCAAATGAAGAATTTATTGTGTCATTTTTCTTCACTGTGAGAAGATCAGGAATCCCCTGAGTTCTGTCTGGTTGTGGCCGTGCTGCCATGGCACGCGTGTTGTTCCAGCATGTCTCATGTTTGTGCTGTGCTTATTGGGGCCCGGACCTTCTCTGCTTCCTTGAGCTGTCATTGTGCCCTGTGAATGCCTCAGGATGTGAATGAGCTCTTCCTCTCAGCTTATCAGGTTGGGAACTGACTTCTTCATTTCTATTTTAGGCATTGGTGACCGAGACCAGTGTCAAAATAGCACATCAGAGCTCTCGTACATGGAAGCCCCCACTCATGTCAACCCTGCCCTTTGTGCCAGAGGTTGAAGTGAATACATCCAATTTCTACTTTCTGAAGCACAGCTAATGCATTCTGCTTCAATTCCAACAGATGGAGCTGAGGAAATGAACACGGTGTCCAGAAGTAGTTGAACAATAACAAGTTGTGAAAAGTAGCTTTCAGTACTGAGATTACCCAGTCTGTAAGGTTCCATTGCTTTGTTACCCCTCATCCACTGGATAGAGAACTGCTACAGATGGAGAGCTTGGTCTCAAGGAAACTTCTGTTTATTAAAAGTCTAGAACGGAGAGTTCCTAAAACAGGGAGTTTCTTGCTGGCAGCTGAGCTCTCCCTCTATAAAAAGCTTGGGCAGGGCAGCTGGTCTGCCACCAGCTTGGAGAAGGGGAGAATTCTTTCCTCCCATCATACAGCAATGCACACAGTGCTCCTGGTGTGACTGGACATGGGCTGCACTGCCCTGCGGAAACGATGCTGGTGCTTTGGGGGTGGGGATTAATACATACATGAATTTGTCCTTCCTGTTCTGACTAGGTCTGCCAGGTGGTGGAAAAAAAAAATGGAGGGAGGGGATGGTTGCAGTGAAATAGCATCTTCATTTTTCTTACAGTGTCTCCACAACAAAATTCCTATGCTTTGGTAAGTGTGTGGGGCTGAAGACTTAAGAAGTCCTAATAGTAACTTCTGAAACACAGAAAACTTTTATTTTCACTTTCCCAGACTATCAGCAATAACTGAATGTAATCTACTCCGGCACTGCTGTTCTGTTTCCTGCCTGTAGCACTCTTGCTGCATGGTTAGGATTATCCAGAAATGTCCATCCTTCAGCAGACTGCTCTTAGGGAACTGTTGGAGTCTCTCATCCACACCACTGCATGATATTTCATCATCTAGCTCTCGTCAGTTCAGTGGGGGCTATGCATTTAGCAGCAAACAGTCATCAGATTCACTGTTTAATGCTCGGCTTTATTCAGCTTTATGAGGATGTTTCTCAGAGACACTTTATTTTGTCTCGTTCAAATCTCGTTAAAGAAGCAAACATTAAAAACTTTAAAAGACAACCACAGCTTCGCAATATGATCCTCTCGTGATGAATAAAACATTGCATATTCGAAGTAAGATAAAGCACTTACCTTCTCAGGAAAATGCTCCACAGATGCAATTAGCTGATACTTTCACTGTGAACAGTCAGATGAAATATAATTATTGTTTGGAGGATGTAGCCCTTTCTCTTCATGCAGAGAGCAGCGTGTGTATATCACAGTGACTTCTTTTGCTGCTGTAAATCGCGATGAAAAATCCAGTGCTTGCTGACTACAAAAACATACAGTTCTGCAAGGGAAACAGGAACTGGGTTTACATCATTCAAACCATACACGTTGCATGCTTAGCAAACCTATGATTTCACCATGTGACTTTAAAGTTCAAATTATCCTCTGCAGGGAGATATTTTAGAACAGAAAAGTAGTGTTTGTCGCGGCCATTTCTGGGTCTGTGAGGCCATCCAGTGGAATTTTTTTCCTGCTCGTGAAGTAATCCTACGCACGTTGGCAGACCTCTGCAATTACTTTCTTTGGTAAGCGTGCTGCTTCAATTCCTAGGGCTCTAGGAAAAGAGAAGCCAGTCGAATCTGTACTGAATCATAGCCCTTACTAAATGGGGCAATATTCGTAACAAAAAAATAGCGTGTGTACAAATTTAAAGGCAAGGTGTATTTCTATTTCTATTTCTTCATGGGTTCTGGTTCTTGTGATACTCGCAGTATTGTGTACATCCAATGAATTACTTTTCCAGCTGCTCTGCAATGACTGTGAGGTGTTAAAAGCCACGATTTAGAGTCTGTAGTATGTTTTGGGTCTGGCTAAGCATCAAGCATCTTAGCGGCTGTTTAATAGTATTCTCAAACCCTTAGATGGAAGTGAGCAGGAAAGGACTGGCTCATGATTATTGCAGTGCATGCAGCCTCGTTGTTCGGAAGGCATCAGCTGCACCGTGCTTCCTCATAGGAGCACATCTATGGCAAACCACATTTTTTTCTAATCTTGTAATGATCTGCTGTGGCTTTAACCAGTGCTTTCTGTCTCCGTGGCGTTTTACCTGTTGCACTTTAATGAGCTTTATTGAAAAATATGTGAAAAAAGCCAGAACATTTCAGCAAAACAGAATAAAACCAACACGCCGGAGTCCAGGTGTCAGAGTGGGGCTTGCAGGTTGGCTGGAGGCACAGTGTCAGCTTGAGGTCTGCACTTCCACATGAAGGTGAGCACTGCTGCTGCAAGCACTTCTCTCAAACCAGATGTGGGTTGCTTCAGGCTCTCTGTGCTCCAAGACAGCTCTTCAGTAGCTCAGCAGCATTGTGAGATGTGGTTTCCCAAGAACTTGCACATGTTGTTCAGAGCACCCCAACTCCCACACTGGCTTTGTTTTTGATCATCTTAGCATAGTTGTTTGTTGAACTGGGTGCATTGTTTCCCTTTCATTCTTAGAAGTGTTACCAAATTGCTTCTGAATAACTTGAAGCAGGCTGGGTAGCAAAGCTGTTCTTTTTAGCACTGCTGCTCTGAAGGTGTACCCAGGTCTTTGTTTTTTCTGTTGGTATTGATTTCATATAGCTAACAAGGATAAACAAGTGCAAGTCAGGCAAATGTTGTTTTACTGTCAATTTTCCACAAGCTATGCAAACTTGAAGTGTCATCTATGTCCATTCTAGGACATAGGACTGGACAGAGAGTGCACTGACCTGCATAAACAATCAAATGGTTGTGCTGGAAAAGCAAGAAAATTTTAGGAAGTATCTGGTCCTCAAATACAAGATACTAACTTGCCTTTTTGGGTTTCAGAATGGGTCATGTGCTCACATGGGGTAATGCTGAACAACCCTGGCATCCACTCAGGACTTTGACAGCATGGAGTGTCCCTCACTGCCACATGGTGCTGGCTGGGACCACCCCTGGGGTTTATCTGTTCCCAGTGTACCCTTTGTGACTATCAGTAGAGCAGAGAAAAATCAATGTCTGTGCCAAAAGTGTAAGGATGAGTCAAACTACCCCTTATAAAGCTTTAAATTATGATAAATAATTATTAGTCAGTTGGTGAAGGAGGAGTATCTCCAGCGAAGATAAGTCCTAGCACATCAGCACCAGGGTTGCATTTCCTGAGTCTCAGTAGCAGCTTTTCTGAGAATGCAAAGTGTGAAGAAGAGCTCAGAGGGAGCTTGTCCTCCAGTGAGAAAAATTATATAGAGAGAACCAGAGAAACAAAAAGAGAAAAGCTTTTTTCTTACGTGTCCCATCTTAACAGAAAAATATAAGGGAAAGTTTGCCTCTTCAAAATTATGTTCATGTTTACAAATATTATTCTTATTATTTGTTATTACCGGTTGTATCCAGAGGAGAGAATGCTTACTGTGCCTTGACTTGGGAGCAAGTAGCACATTACAGTTTCAGAACACGTGTGTAGATTCAGAGGAGAACATCAGAAAGTGTCCACATTCTACAGGTGGAGAAGCTCGGGTGCTGAGAAATCTGTTGTCCCAAATGGATGGAATAAACTGAAAGCTGTAAGAGAAACAGAGGTCAGGAGATCAAGGTTTCCCGGATTCCTACTCCATGTTCTGCTCTGCTGCTATCCTAACAGCTACTCAGAGTGGTTGTAGCTGCAGCCAAGGGTGCTGTTATTTTCACAGTTCCCGCACTACCAAAAGAACAGCAAGATATTGCTGTTGTGAGATCAGCTGTGTCTTTTCTTAAACAATGGAGCAGTTCAGTTCCATTTGCTTAAATGATCACAGGGCACAAGTCATGAGAGCAGTGGCAAAGCAGTGTGGAGTTGTATGAACTTTCAGAAAAGCACAAAAACAAAGATGGTTTAATGTCTGTTTGCATTATTTTAACACTATTTCTGTAAGTTATATATTGATTAATGGATAGCATGCGTGTGTGCTCTCGGTGGATGGGATGAGTGTGGTAATGATGTTCTGTGTAGGGCAGAGGCAGCTTCTCTTGCCTTCCTGATGGAGGGTTATTAAGGAAAGTGTCCCTTCGTGGTGTGATGGACTGTTTTTGGAATATTCAGTGGCTGTTACTGCCCATTGCTCAGTGTACAGTGCTGAAAAGCAATTGCTATGTTACTGGAATTTTGAACTGAGAAACAATCTACATTTTTCCCGCAGATATTTTTCATAGGCTGCCATGGGTTTCCATCTCAATTGTTCCTCTAGTGTAATTATCCAACTAAAAATAACCTGAACGTGGGATGCTTGCTGCAGTGTGGGAGATGGGAGGAGGCTCGGTGCACTGCTCAGGGGCTGAGCTGGCTGTCCTGAGCTTCTCTTGGTGGCAGTTGGGCACACTGGGGCTGCTCATGTCAATGTGCTCACTCCTGACTCCTTCAGGGGGGATCTGCCTTGGGCTGACATTTTCTTAAATAACTTATTAGAGTCTTTTTTTTGTTTCTTTTGAGAAGAGCATCTATTCTGAGCCCTTTGTTATACTGACACACAGTTGACAGTCACTCTACAATTGCTCTTCTTCTTCAGTCTGCTATTGCAGCAAGCCAATCTGGGTCCTCGATTCAGGCCTTTGAGGTAAAACATAAAGCCAAACTGAGCTACAAGGAATTCTGTACACAAAGCCAGGAGCTACTAGCTTTGAGACCTGAAGGAATTCTGCTTGTGGGTGAATTTTAAAATAAAAACCTTGTCTTCATTGTTTCTGTGATCGCTGCATGTTTGTGGGGGCTTTGTTTGCTTGGTTTTTTATTTTGTTTTCTTGTTCTTTAAGTGGAATTGAGATGTGTATGCTTCTGTCATGTATCAATGGCATATGGGTCTCAGCAGTGGCATTTGGATATGTGGATGCTTTGAGCTCCTTTGGTAGCTCACTGCAGGGCTGATTCATCTCTCTGTTAGATAGACTATTGTAAGGTTGGTGGAGCCATGTGGATTTGTGGAATTTAACCTGTCTGCTTGGATAGGGTTAAAAAAGCACGAGCTAGGGATGTGGGTACGTAGGCACTGGTATTAATAATTACCTGTGCCTCAGTGGCTGCTCCTAAGTCAACATTGCTGCCTCTTATTCTAGAACAGCCATGCTGTGTGCTGGGTGATCGCTGCGGTCACGTCTCAGGATTCCCTGGCAGTGATTTTATATTGGCTTATTCCGGCATTGTTTGTTGTTTTATAAGCAGTATTTTTTTATTATTATTGCTATCCAGTGATGTTTCCGTCAATCACAAAATAAATTCCTCTGTATGGGTAGATCATGTAGGTAAGTCCCCAGTGAGGGCTAAAAGTGGCCGTATTTGTAATAATGCTTTAACGAAGGGTGGAAAACAAGTTTGTCTGACAGCAACTTTTATAAAAGAGCAGGGCTCTCCGTAGCACTGCCGGTCTTAGAATTATTCTTTAGCTGTGTGTAGGCTGAGCTGAAAGATTTCAAAAACTTCTCTATTAATAATGAATGAAATCTTTTTCATTTTTAATTAGTGAAACCGTAACTTAATTAGGAAGAATTACGATGCTCTGGAGCTGGCTGGGAATGGCACTTCCTTTGATCTCTGAGCATCTTGTCTACCACAGTAACTAGCGCCAGATGTTTCAGAACAAATACAAGAAACATATCCTTTTTTTTTTTTTAAATATAACAAATATTTATGTCTTTTGAATAATCTGACTTAATAGTCCGGGTAAATATCCTTCTGTTGGCTTAAAAAACGCAATGATCCATTGTTGACTGTTTCTTGCTGCAGAATTTTCTTTTCCATGCCTCGTTGTCTCAGCAGTGTTTGTAGTAGAAACGATGACTAATTGCTTCTTTTTACGTGTGCTAGCACATAGGATCAGCTGGTACATACATTCTTACCCAGAAACTGGTCCGAAATTGTTCCCATTGTGAACATAAATCCTTTTAATAGTTCTAGGCATCGTACCGCCTTTGTGACATGCGGGAGTGTTCTGCATGTGACCACCAGGTGGGGTTTCCACAACAGTTTTGAGCGTAGGATTAACGCCAAAAACACCGTTTGTTTGGGAGATGAGGGAAGAAGCAAGTGTGGAAATCCTACCAGCTTCAAGATACATTTTAGCTTAAATTTGCAAATGTATGTGCTCAAATTAGGCTTTAATTTTGTTTTATAATTGGTAGCACATAGACTTACGTAGAAGTCGAAGGACCTCCTATTGAAATCAGGGTTTGAAATTGTGATTTAAAAAAACTCTTTAATTTAGGAGATTAATTATGCATTTTTAGAAGTAACTCGCTGCAAAGTTGAGAGTTTTCCTGTATTTTTATAGAAGCATTATTCCTGCTGGTGGCTCTACACATGCTCCTCAGGATGGCTCTAATTGGGAGCCCATTTCTTTTCCTAACGTCCCTTCCTCCAGGCCTCTGAGTTGGGGGTGTCTGTGCTGCTGCTTATTTCTGTCTTCATCCAAAGCATCATCAGGTGCTTTATTACCAGAAAGAGAATCCGTTTCATCTCATTTAAAATCTTGTTTGTTGCAGGGAACTTCTGATGGGAAGGTTTGTCTTTTTTTAAACATTTCTGTATTGTTAATACTCTGATGGGAATCTGGTATCGTTTAAGTGTTTTCCTGTCACGGTTTGTAACAACACAAGAGCTGTCTGCTGAGGACTGTGAGCTACTTTCAGCATTTTTGTGAACGTTCTTAGAAAAGCCAGTTCCTTACAAGGGAGGGATACAAGGAAATGGCCTAGACTTCCCAGGCAAGGAAAGGACTTGGGATGAAGGAAGTGGAGTGACGAAATAGATAATAAATCCAGTACTCTTCTATGGGATGAGAATGTATTTGAAATACGTCAAAGTATTTTGATATATAATGGAAAGTTCAGGGAAATACGGCAGGGAAACATTTCACACTTGAGCCCACGCAGCTGTTTTTGTGCATTCAGTTGCTTTCACTTGGAAAAAGTATTGCATGATATAGTTAAGAAAGACACAAGGTTTTACTTATCAAAAAAGCTGCAAGAATTAATCTTAGAGCATATGTTTCAGATTCATCAGCGTGCTGGGCACTTTACAGCTGCAGAAGCTGAGGCCCAAGTCAGTACTTCTTGAAGTGCTCAGTTAAGAGAAGAACTGAGAGTGGCAGTTGGCCAGATTCTGCTTTTGTTTTCTGTTACCAGTCCTGTGCCATTGCAGGGAAGCTGTGAGTAGGTCTCCAGCCTGGCCAGCGGCCTACTTTCATTTTTAATTAGCAATGATAAGTCAGTTTTTAACTACGTATGTATCCACAGCACAGAAAAAAAAAAAAAAAAAAAAAAAAAAAAACCCACCTTTGGGGGGGGGTTTTTTTTTTTTTTTTTTTTTTAAATGCTACTTCCCCTCTTTCTGGTATAGGTGCTGTATTTTCTTGGTAACCTTGGTGCCTGTTTTCCTGTCATAGAACAGTTAAATGGTTTCTGTCTCGGTTCTAAAAGATGGTTGTCCTCAGTGAGATCTCTCTGTGCTGACACACAGGTGCTGATTCTGCTGTCACATTGATCCAGTTCAACATTGTGTACACCTACTGACTTGCCTAGATGGTACACTGAGTTTACATTGATGATCGGCTGAGTTTACTTGCACAGAGAGGAGGGAGTGACAAGGACGTGGCCAATGTGCACATTAATCACCAACTTTGTATTTCTGGCACAAATTTTTCTGTCCTATTGAGTTGCAGGATCCATTATGCTGAAAAAAGCTGTGACTTTTTGCCTTCATTCCCAGCTAACTTCATGCTGATGCATAATTAGATCTTAATGATGTAAAAATTATGACCTAGAAAATCTGCTAATTCACCACGCCTGCTTTGACATCCAAGTGACACTGTTTGTGATGCTTTGGTTTGGTGAAACAGCACGGCTTTAACCTTGCCTGCAGTTGCCTTTCCATCAAGACGGCCCCCCTGAAAAGAACCCACACCTCCTACCTATCAGATAGGCATTAATGCTTTTTATTAAGATTCTTAGAAGTCAGTAGTTGCTCTGTGAAGCTTTGCCCAAAGTCCATTTTCACATAGTTCTCTGACATCATGTGGAAGACCATATTTCTTTAAGTAGAACCAGGAATTCTCTAGTGGTTGGTCACTTTCTTTCCCTAAAGGAGCATTACATCTTCAGAGATCATCTTGACTTGTTTTCCAAATGGAAACTTTAGAAACCACGACCCCTACTGAGACCTTTCTTAAACTGGCTGTGTTAATACGTTCAGCAGAAGCAGAGACGAACATCTTTGTGAGTTCACAGGTTTGACTTCATTGGCTCTTCAGGAGGAGGGCTGAAAGCCACAGCTCATCTCAAATATGAAGTTGAATTTTGTGAGAAAATAACACTGTTAATAATGGCTCTTAACTGGTGCTTACTTACTAATATACAGTATATACATACCGAAACATACAGTGCACTTTACTGCTCAGAGGTTTGCATTTAAATGACACTCTTACTTTAAGAAATAATTTAATAAATTCTTGCAAAATTACCTTTTCATCAGTAGGCTGATTTTTATCTTGCATAAATACAGTATTTTGTTCATATTTATTTAAATGCAAAGTAGGCAAGTCACTATATACAAAGTCATCAGAAACCTTTGGGTGTCGAAATGGAAAAGGCCTCATCCTTGAGAATTTTGTATATTAGAAATCTGCCCATAAAGGTTCCTCCATAGTTTCATTACTGTGCGTTTCCTGAAGTACTTTAATGCACTTGTCCATATTCTGCTTCTATAAATACCGTGAAGTTCTTGCTTTGTGGGATATTGCTTTTTAAGAGATACCATGAGAAAGTATTGAAATTAAGTTCTCAGTGTAAGAGAATAGCAGCCAGTCAGTTCCATGGCACAGTTTCTTTGACACAAATGAGACATCAAATTCACTCCTAACAATATTTAAGTTTATATCAGTCTATTTCACTAAATGATCCGCACTCTTTGCCTCTATGATTGCCATCACATTTAGTATCTTATCAAGGATATGCACAAATTCAACTCTGCTGCAGTAAAAAGGATCTTTAGAAAAAAACAATCAAGGTTTCAAGGATAGATGATACAAGACTTGTTTTTTCTCCATCTTTTAAGTAGCAGCTTCCATTTTCTAAGCAGTTCTTGGATGAAATCTGAGTTGTCATGAAGGAGTTAGTCTTGTGAAGTACCAAGTGTGCAAGGCCAGGCAGAAAGAAGCAGGAGCAGAATGAAACATTTGGATAAAAAACTGAAAAACGGTGAGGAAATAAAAGGAAAGAGATGATGAAAGAGCCATGACCTGAAACTGGTGATTTAACCTGCAGAGAAAAGAAGAGAAATGAATGTGGCAGCCTGTTTAGACATGGAAAGTAAGGTGCCTTGGGAAGAAGGGGAAATGGATGCGAGGCAGCAGCATACTGCTTACAGCCGCCTTCTGCAGCCTGCTCAGCCCCCTGCCCTGGTGGTGTCCCAGCTGCACGAGCCCCTGTTCACACCAGCTTAGCCAGTTCCTCTCTGCTGCAGTTTGTTTTCCTGCCCCATGGGTCAGAATTTCTTTAACAGCTTTTACATGGAGATGTGACGTGGTGCTTTAGGATGCCCGGTGCTCCCCTGGAGGGAAGGAATGATGAGTCTCTATTTGCTCAGTAGTTCCAGAAGGAAAGATTCGCTGTAAACTTCTGTGGGCGTGAGCTTGAATACTCAAACTGAGTGTAGCTTGCAATTCTTAGAAAATCTCTCAAGTTAACAGAAAAACAAAACAAAAAAATGGTTATGAAAACCAAAAAGCCAGTACTGTGTCTGCAGAGACGTGTAAATTAGCGTGTGAATGGGCACAGTGATACAGAAAGGCTTCCTTCCGTGACGTGGTTTTAATCAACAGGCTGAAACTATGAAGCAGAGCGATGATTGTGCTGGCTGGTTGCCATGCGGAGAAACCACCCCACAAATAGATGATTTGTTGTATGGGGTATCAATGGTTAAACAAGTTCACTGGGATAAAAATGGTATTGAAAGCTAAAGAGTAATGGAGAGTCTTCCAGCAGGATGTTGGTAATGTAAGAGATGACTGTGCACGAATCAGATAAGTGAAGATGGCTGTGAGAAGAATGACTCAAATGCTGTTGAAAAGAGGGGAAAAGATCTGAGAAAGGTCTGTTCCTCACCTCCTTCCTGCTTAAATCTTATTTGTGTTTCTACACTGATAAATTATGACCGATTATGAGATCAGATTATGCAATAGAAGAGGTTTAATTCTGATTTTACTCTATGTTTTTTCTATACCTGAGGCCCAAAACCCTACATGTTTTTTTGGCTGAACTTGTGCAATGATCAGTGTTGTGAGAGATAAAGCAAAGAAATGATTTATTGCAGTGCCAAAGGCAAAGAAGCTCTGCTGTCCCTCAGCCAATGGGAGAATATCAGTATAAGTGCAGTCCTCTCTGCTATTACTATTGTAATAACAGCTGCAGGTGGTTGTTTGGGTTGCTGTAACTTTCTTTCCAGCAGTACTTTGTATTTCTCACATTCTTCAAACACTCCCAACTGCGTTGGGTTTTTTCATCCCCACTGTGAAATACAGAAACTGTACTTTCACGGTCTATTCAAGAATCACGTTGAGGGACAGTCCATTTTTTCACAGGTCAGCAAGAAGATAATGTTGAGTGGAAATCATATGTATGTAGGTTGCTCCGAATGTGATGCCTCCTATTTATTTCCATGGAAAGTACTGCAGATACAAAGAGCATGATAAGGCTGTTTGATAGAGCAATTCCTCAGCTCTATCAAATACCAAACAGTATTTCCCAACATGGTCACCACCATGAGCTGTGCATTTTTGCCAGCAGTGAACAAGCACCTGCATATTGTGCTTGTCAAAATCCACACCAGTGTGAGTGACCGCAGTCAGTGTCACTGCTGGAACACATCACTCACCCCTCACTGTGCTCACACCCACTGTTTGGCCTCCACAAACATTCAGCAAGCATTGATGAATGTCAGTGAGTGCTGTTTTTTCCACATGGAGGAACTGAGTTCCACACTTCTGTTTCGTACACACTTCCACATCAGATGTCACTTTGCCATCTGTCACATGACAACAGCATGTCACAGAAAACTGCTGAGAAGGTTCAACCTCTTCTGCTACATCACCAACACCCACCTCTGACATCGTGGACCAACAAAATAAAATAGGAGGCATTACTTTGGAAGCATCCCTCATATTACTCCCACTTTAAAATCCTGTATGCATTGATAGATTTTTTTTTCTCATTTCCAAACTTCCAGCTCTCCCCTAGATTAAAGAGATTTTGATTTATTTGTAGTGAATGTATCCCTTGAAAATAAAAAAACATTAATCATAAACATATTTATTTTTAAGATAATTACTCTTGTTACATGAACATATGTGGACCATAACACTTAGCCAGTCATTCTTTACTAGTTCAGTTTTGATTTAACTTTGTAAACCACTGTGTCCTTCATTTTAAAATGTGGAACAAAAATCTCTCAATTCCCCTAGAATTAGTTAATAAATATTTTTGTATTCCTGAAATGTCTTAGGATGCAAACAAAGCACCGGAAGTATAAAACATGGTTTTGTTAATTGTTACATCTAGAAAAAAACCACAAACCTGATTTACCATATATGTTAATAGCTTAGGTTAGTCTGTGTGAGAGTATAGTTTCTCAAAATGGTAAATTAGGGAATTCAACGGTGGAGGAGGAAATTAAATAATTTAATTTATAATTAACATTTACTATTTGGAGATGGACTATTGGGTGATGTGATCTTCAGCAAAGATCACCTGTATCATCTTCATTGAAAAATACTATTCACTTCATCAAGGATAGCACTGTTACTTCTTTGTACAGAAAATAAGGTAATGCCTTTTTCTCTACAAGATACAAGGTGCTGTGTATTCGGTCAAGATTTCAATAAACTGCTAGTGATTTGTTCAGACAGGAATATTAGAACGACGAAGACAGAGCTTACGGTTTGTAAGCAGTTCAGTGCACTGAGAGTGTTAGACGTCACAGGTATTACAGCACATAGGCCAGAGGCTTACAAGATCTCAGCAAACACTTAATGTTTTGAAAGTTAAGACTCTGTTTCATTCATCAAAGGCTCCTCCTGGTTGGGACTCTCACATCGGTGACTCTGAGTGCCAACGCAGCCATATCACAGTCTGAGCTAAGCTGAGTACTGCAGTAACAGAGCACCAGAGGTATTCCACACCTACGTCATAACTTGCTGTACTACTGTGCGTTCGTGAGAGCACCCTTGATTCCCACAGTGTATCTTTTTAAGCAGCCGTCGTAATTTGTTGGGAAAGTTTTTGTTAATGTATCTATAAAGCAAAGGCATTACAAAGCTGCTTGAGAAAGCCAAGAATTTGGATAAAATCTTGGTAAAATGTAATATTCGACTGTAGTTTTCATCTGCAGGTCTTCCTCGTGCGTAAGTAAATGTGCTTACCAAAAGAGTAACGTAATAGGGTGTCCATAATGTGAACTGTGTACAGACTGTGGCAATCAAAAGCCTGTGCACCGATGGATCTAATCGTCCAGTGTCTTGATCCAGTGGCGTAGCCTCTTTGCGTATTCGCAAGATCAAAATAAGTGCATACAGTACCGCGACAGCCGGTACAACATACCCGATAAAGACCATAATGGCATCTGCTGCCTCTTTGTTCTGCATCTTGGAACATTCGATTATTTTAGTGGACACGTGATTGCAGACATAGAACAGAAGAGATGAGAAACTTGTGAGCATGGCTCCACCCCATATGAATCCGCAAACGTGCTTGGTGTTGTACACGCTTGACATGTAAGTTCTAGGTAGAGCACGTTCGATGTAGTAGTCCAGACTGAGTAATGTCGTAGAGTACATGGTAACTAAAGATGAGACGTTGAACAAAATAAGCAAGGTGATATAGACTTCATTGTTAGAATTCCAGATGGCCCATTTTGTATTGGCAAGACCTAGAAGGTACATCGGTGCCAGAGCGTTGATGATGAGGCCGGCGATGGCTATGTTGACAAAGTAAACATCAGGCATCGTCATAGTTGCTTTGTTGTACAGGTTGACTAGGACCAGCAAGCCATTGTAGCAAAGGCCGATTGGGAAACATATAATGAGGTAGAGTAGGGAAAAGATGGAAAGCACAAAGTGGAAGTCCTGGCAGAGATGCTGGTCCTTGCTGTTGTCAGTACTGTTTAAGGTTTCACAGCTCCACATAGTGATTTTAGCTTTTGTGTCTTCTCTGCTGGTTACCAGCTTTTCTGTAGAGAGAGAAATAGTAAAAGCATTCAGACATTACAGCGTAAGTGAAATGCATTGTAATATGAAGAAAACACTTTAAATCATAGAATCACTAAGGTTGGAAAAGACCTACAAGCTCATCCAGTCCAACCATCCACCTATCACCAATAGTTCTCATGACAGCACAGCTCACGTAGCCAGTTAATTTAAGGTCAGTGACTGAATTCCTTTCCATCTCACTATCAGAAAGTCATCTGTGTTTCAAAATGTTCAGCTGAATAGTAAATAAATGTACATGAATGAAATTAGTGGCCATGAATTGACATATATGAAGTCAACCGTAAAGGTTAGATTTTTAAAAGAAATACCAACTTAATGTACATCAATATCAGTACTTTTTTGAAGTATGGAACAGCACCTTTATTTAACGCTATGCAAACATAGTTGTTGAAGAATGTAAGAGGAGCTGCAAATCCCAGCAACAAGATGGAAAATAGAGTCCTTCTTGGTGTTACGTAGTAAATACAGACAAGTTTTCTCTTGAAGAGATAGTTTCTTAGAAGGCACAGGCAACGTGGTCTGGTGAATGGATACTGGGTCAGTCACTGGCAAAGACAACAGGAAACTGGGAAATGAGGTGGAAGATGTTTTGCTTTTTGCTGTTTTTTTTTTTTACAAGTGTCCATTCAGATTTCAAACCTACAACCATTTAGTACTGAAAAAAGAATGGACCTCTCTAGTCCAGGGAACCTAACAGGAGGGCAGCCTGAAATGGCAAGAATTAACTATCATTTCCTCCCAAAATAGCTTAAATTCTTCAAAAAGTATGCTATTATCAGTAGTCATTGCCCAGCTATCCTTTCTTTATCACCAGAGATCAGTACAGCCCTCATCGCAATCGTCTCTTTCTGAAATGCAGAAATAAGTAATCTTTAAAGCAATCCCTAAGGTACAGCTGAAAACATTCAAGGCCTTAAAATCATGGCTGTCATTCCTGCCAGGCCTTTCCTGGGACAGCATGGCAGGTGATTTCCCATGTCAGGTGAAGTCTGAGATTGTCAGATACGCAACACTGTGTTCTTTCAGCAGGTACAGGAAAGTACACACAAATGCATTCTTTCCAGCGAGAGAACGAGATTCAATCAAACCCACATGAAGCATTGTGCAATTGAAATGAATGTTACGGGACAACATACTGTACTCGGTGAACCATATGGCTGAACGATGCAGTATGGGTTTTGTAAACATTAGGAGATGTGCAGTCCCATCTCTGCAGCGCTAATCCTTTGACACTTCAGCTGAAGCCCAGAAGGATGTGTTCCAGAATCACGTCCAGTTCAATTTTATTTCCCACTGCAGTTGCTTTGTGTGCATTTTCTTCTAAATAGCACAGCCAGATATCAGGCTAAAATACAGCCACTCTGCTGGGCAGGCAAATTTTGATTCCACGGTCAGACACCAAATTTTCTCAGGTAGGTGACGTCCTCAACAGTAGCATTAGTTGCAGGTCTGTTGTGTTCAACAATGTATTTCACCTCTTGATAAAAACTTCCTTTTTGTTTGTGTTCTCAAACCAGTTCTTTAGCTCTAGTGTTGCATAGACATACAAACTGTGGTATCTTTATACTGTCCTTTAATCCTCCTTCTATTCTGAACACTGTAAACAACCCAGTGTATCTTCAGGCAACATCTGGTGTTTTAAATCTTTAGAAAGGAAAAAGGAAAGCTGTCTTGGACAGTTGAAGGCAACCAAAATTCCATCTCACTGAACTGCTCTGGCTTGATTCAAGCAAAGCAGCAGACTGGAACAAGACATTGCAAATGTGTGCATTACAGTGAGTGCAAGGGTGACTAAGCACAGGCATGGGCACAATCATGTAATTCTATTATGTAGGTTTATCCTTAAGCACATAACTTCGATTGCTGCAGACTGAGTTACATCAGCCACCAATACTTGCCTGCATATTGTCTCAGAAGGAAGTCCACAGCCTTTGCATTTTGTATTTGCTTTGTGTTTTATGGAGTGGTGGGATGTCTGGTTTCGCAACTGTGTGTAATAATTACCCCACTTTCTTCATGCCCTCTAACTGCAGGAAAATAAGTCAGTTCTGTTTTCATGTCAGAAGCAGCAGGATATCTGTTAAATAGTAACTTTCTGAAATGACAAAACCCACCTCTCAAAGGAGCACAAATAAAACCCGTGCCAAACAACCATCCTTCATTACCGGTTCCTGGTGGCCAGGTGAGGCACGTTGGCTGCCCACCTGTGCTGGCCTTGCTCTCCACAAAGGCACTGGACCCCCAGCCTGTTCCGGGCCGGTTCTCACCGTGCTCCATAGGCAGGATTCAAAAGATCACCGCTGAGCACTTTTCCAGCAGAAGGCAGTTTCTCCGTCCCAGGTTGGCTGCGTTGCATAAGCTGATGCTGTAGTGCTCTTGTTTACTGCGCTCTGACTCAGCCGTCCCCAGTGCTTCCCCTCGTGCTGCCTGGGTTCACACTTTTTATCGTACTGCGATCAGCATCAGCGCTCGAAATTGAAACCCGAGAGGAAGGCGCGTGTCCCGCCCGCTGCTCGCACCCCTCCTCGCCTGCAGCCTTACCTTCACCCACACCTCACGGCCGGGAGGGCACGCAGGTGGCACACAGAGGGGCACACAGCGTGGGCATCATCCGGAGCACATCACCGCTCCCACAGCCCATCACCTCCCCACCCCAGTGCTGCACGATGCACTTGTTTTTCCTCCGGTGACTTACTCACCACTTCGGGCTCGGCTTGGCTGCGCGAGGCCCCTCCCTTTGGCTGTTTACAGCCCCACTCGAGAAGCAAGAGGCTGGGCTTCAGCCCCTGGGCTTCCGATTCACTGCCCGAAACACTCGGGCTGCGGCAGCAATCGGAGCTGTTGGGATTGTCATCTGCACTCAGGTTCTCTGGGGACATCTGGGAGCCCGTTCCCTGCCCCACTATCCACCGCTCTCGTTCAAGAGCGCGTGCTTTATTTTTAACCTGTGGTAAGAATATACAGCTTTGAGGTTTCACTTTTAGAGGTCGTGCATCCTGACCAGGCAGCGATTGAGCACACTGTGCTAAGAAGTGCCCTGATGCCCGTCCTGCTCTCAGGCTGAGCTCTGTTAGCTGGGAAGACAGGTTTCGGGGCAGTGACACGGAATTCAGGGATTGCTTCAGTGTTGTGAAGATATAACAGGGTCCTCACTCTGTGATGGTGTACCAGATTCCATCATGTTTCCTTTTCTTGAGATGCTGGAAAGATGATTGTGCTCAGAGTGTTGGCATGTTGCACACAAGCAGTGATGTGTGTACATTAACCTTAAATTGGATCATTTCTTTTGAAGAGCTGTTGAGCCATAGGTCGATCGTCTATTGCATGCTGTATTTTGTATCCTGCTGTAGCCCCCTCTTGCTGTCCAGATGTCTAGATTAGGAAAGAAATGCTTTTGTCTGCTTGACGTGTATGTGAGAGAGCCCTTACCCAGATGATCCAACCTCTGAATGTTCTTTTTCGCAAACTGTAATGTCATTATAAGCCACACCTGGCTAATAAAGCTGTTGCCAACAAATGAGGTCTCTACAGTTGCCAGGCATTCATACCTTCATCAAGTCTTTTAGAGTCCCCAGTGGATCTCTTAATTTCTACAGGGACTGAAAGCAAAGTGTGCCACATGGGGAAGCATTGCAGGACTGCATGGGTTTGCAGGAGAAAACTGGAAGGCTTTGCCAGAAGTGCTGCATATTTGCATGAACCATGACTTAGTAGACTGTGGCTATTTAACAGGGCTTGTAAGGTGCATTTAGAAAGTGACGTGCTAAATATTATTTATGGATTGCTCCTTGAAAATTTAAATAATGGATGATTGGTATTTCTGAAGAGTAGCACACCTGCAAGTAGTTGTGCCCCAGGGGGGGCACCCCCTGAACTCTGAAGTGTGAGAGAAAGCTGTGTCACGTTGCTGTTACCTCAAAGTCTGGATTACGTGCCATTTTGTTCAGCTTACTTGTTGATATAAGTGCCATAGGGATTAACAGAGGAATCGTTGGCTGGCTATACAGAAAAGTAAAACTAGATTGTTCAGGTTAGATGAGAGGGGAAAAATGCAGCAGTGCAGGCAAGTAGGATGCCAAAGGTACTTCTGTTGTGTGGTTGCTGAGTTGCTATTGTTTGTAGTATAATGATACGGCTCAGATAAAATGCTTTAAACATTAGTGTAGAAGGAAATCCTGCTTGAAACTGGGTGCTGGGCTGAGAAACAGGCCTCTTCCAACCCCATCATTTGTGTCTTCGTGGTGCAATCATTGACCAGTTTGACGGGTGGTATATTTATAATTGATATCAGTTTCATTTTATAATGTAGTCGATTCCATGCAGTACAATGTGACAGAAGCCATGAGTGGATTACAGTAATAACTGATGCATAAAGTAGCATTAAACCTGACATCCTGCCTCGGATGCTTAGAGCACACAAACAAAAGAGCAGGAGCAGTTGGAGGTGGGGATGGTTTTCTTCCTCTTGCAGTACCGCCTTCCATTCCTGTCCTGGCAGAGGGAGCACGGGGCTCTTCAGATGTTACTCCTCACTTCTTTCTTCTGTCGTTCTTCTGGGACTTCCCACACTGCCTTGGATGCATTCTTAGGCATGTCAAGCCAGCAATGAAAATGGAATTCTCAGAAACGCTGCGTGTATTTCCGTCACATGTGGAGTGAGCACACAGTTGCTCGTGCTTCTGAAGTCAGTCTTCACACAGTGCTTCGGTCATCCTCAGAGATTGCTCACTCATCTCACTGCTTTTTCCGAAATTTTAAATAAACATCTGCTTGAGAACACTTCAGAATTCAGCTCCTTCCCATGGGCCCCTCTCTTGCTATGTGAAGTTCTTTGCTGTTCTGCAGATGTTTGCAACCGCTGTCATTTGTTCCTCCTTTTATTCCATAGGCAGCAGTGTTGTGGCAAATCACCCCATGCTGCAGCTACAGTGTCATTCAGGGCTCACTTCTGCTACCTGGTAGCAACTTACCAACCACATGCAGTTTTTCACTTCCCTTTCAGTGCTTTCTTTACATTATTTTATTATTACTATATAAATATATGTAGCTCCCTCCAATGCAAAATATTAACGAAGTCCCGTGTGCACGCTCTGTTTAGATTGTTAATCTCTTTCTTGGGAACCCGAGTTCACGTAAGGGCACATCTGAGCTAAGCTCTCTGCAGATTGCTCTCAGATCAGTATGCATCAGGTGGGTTCAGACTCTCCTTTGGAAGAAAAAGGAAACTTTATTTTTAGCTAATGACAACTGTTTTTCAGGACATTCCTGTTCTGCATTAGAGATGAGAACAGACATCTCCGATCTTTAGAGTTCCTCTCAATTTTGAAGTAGCTTAAAGCTTACAGGAATGGGTAGGATACTCGAATACAGGAAGAACAGGAGATCAGTTGCTCTGGAAGTCATAAGAGAAGCTTTCACAGGGTGCTTTTAAGGGACTGGTTTAGCTGTTAGCAAGTGGCAGCGCAACGGTGGCCTGGGAGTTGTGGTAACCAAGGATGGAGGAGAGAAATATTCCAGCAAAGTGAAGCTTGTGAAGGATAAATAGCACTAAGAGCACTCCAGGTTTGTGTAGGAGGAGCCCCGTGTTCAGAGACAGGTGCTGTCTACCAGGCACATCTGCCTTCATGCAGTTAATGGTCGCAGCCCCAGCAGGAGCTGCACTGCCAGCAGCCGTGCCCTGCATGCTCAGCAGCAGCAGCTGTCCAGGGCTCCGCAGGGGTTAACTGTGACTTGCTTGCTTTGTCCCTTATCTCAGTGCCCAGTATCAGATGAGTGAGTCTGACCGCTCTCCTGCTCCACCTCTTCCTGACTGTGCTTTATCTCTGAATTCCAAAAGAACCTCCTCATGGAAATCTCACCCGACCTTGTCTGTATCATCTGTGTGTGGCAGGGAGAGCTTCGCCGCAGAGCGAGCAGAGCAGCTCCTAATGCACTGTGAATGTCCTGTGGCTTGAGGCAGGTAAAGGAAGGCCAGTCTGCCCAGCAAAGTACAGTACATGGATCAGCTCTTGTAGTGGCTACCAGTATTTGAAACACAAATACTCTTTTTTTTGTGTGTATGTAAAGATCAGATAATGGAGATCATATATCTATCTATCTATCTATATATCTATATATATGTATTAATTTTGAGAAAAGAGAAAATTGCAAAGCATCTTTATGCTAAATATCCTAGTTTAGATCCCAGGTGCAAATTTGCACCTCTTAGAGGTGGCACGTGGCTGCATGTCTGCTTCTCCAGCATTGCTCAGGATTCCAGGAGTAAGCAGTGTATATGAGCTGAGCATTATGATTTAAGCCAACGTCACTCTATTAAAGAAGACCAGTCCTTGCCTAACAAAACTAGTGAGAATTATCCCTGCTCTTTACAGTGTGGACTGAACTCCCCCCAGGGCAGTCAGAGGCAGGGATCCTGCAGGCATCTGCCTGGTGAGTTGGCCGGGTGGAACCTGCAGCTTTTATCTTAACTCTCCTTGCTGTCTTCTCCCATGCTCAGGGGTTGTGATGGGAAACACTGCTCAGAGTTGGCAGCATGGAAACATTCCCTGCAGGTATTTTCCTCCCCAGCTGGCAGGAAGCATAGATGGTGGTACTCCTGGAAACTCCAGCATCATGCCATTTCCTTCTAGGAGCACTCGTGAATGCTGACGCCGTGACTGATCAGCAAGGCTGAAGTGTTAGCTGCAGAGGAAACTCTTGTGAAACACTCAGGTTGCCCAGGACCTGGTTTCCCATAAATGCAAAAATATTGACATAGCTCTTTCCAAGATAACAATAAGAATGAAACCAGTTTGAGTCTAGAGTTTGAAGAGAACAATCTGCCCTTAACAGAGTTCTACTGTGGCTGAAATGACTTCAAGTTTTGTCACATCCGCTGAAGATAAACAGATATCTTCCTGATAATTGTCAGCAAAAGTCTGAGGCTACTTGCTCTTGACTCTCCTGTGGCTTTTCTTTTGCTCAGTGCCATTTCCCAGCTGCCTCCTTGAGATGAACTGGCATATTTGCTGATTTAGTTTTACTCCGTTTGTGATGGCTGAATACAGTTTTTTACTTGAAAGCTTTAGGAGGGCTAGTGTAATATTACTGCTGGTGTTAGGACGACTGTTCTTACACTGAAGATCTGGAGTAGGAGTTTCATTTACGAGGAGCCTGAAATTAGTTAAGGCATCTCACTGGCACAGAGGGTTCAGATTTGTCCATCTACTCTTTGTCTTCTGCAGCTCCCCTCTCTGCTATGTCAGCACTGGGGGGTTTGCTTATTATTCATCAACATTTTCAGTTGACTGATAGACTTGATCTCTTATAGGGCTCCCTGCAATACCTACACGTATGGGGTGATCCACCAGGCTCCAAGAAGGCAGCAGTGATCCTGGTGGCTGTGTGCTGTAGGATGCTTGCTGAGCATTGAGCACGTGGCAGTGCTCGCTGTGCCCTCACAGGTGTGCGGGTGGGAGTGCTTCCTCAGTCATTTTTAGCAGAGCTCGGTTCTGCTGTGGGTATCAGTATGAGGCTGCACAAGTGTTTCCAAGGGCAGAAACCACAAGGAGTTTGGTGAGGGGAGGCAAATGTGCAAAGGAGTCTCTGGCCTCTGTAACCCAGCGTGCTCAGTGTTGAGTCTCTCACTGCAGAAACGTCGGTGATATCCTTCTGGTGTGGGTGCTACCTGTGACACCTGTTAGCCCACGTTCTGTCCAACCCACTGGATTTTGGGATGCATTGCTTGGGGTTTTTACACATCCCTGGGAATACAGCCCAATAAATGACATTAAACAAAGGCTGCTGCTTGCTAATTGCAGTGTAGCAATTCACAAGCAGTTAACGATCATTTGCCCTTTGAACAGAATTTGGTGTTCAAAAAAAATCTTACAAAGGAAGCTCAACCTCTGTAGCAGATTTTGTTACAGCACAGCTGTATATGAAGTCTTGATTATAAATGTACCTTGACTGTCTGCTTCCTTCTGTGCTAATGGGTGGAAGCCTGAGGAGTAATTAGTTTGTCACAGAGCTAGTTTCTTAGTAATGGTTGATAAACAGTTGTTTTTACATTGCCCACAGATACAGGGTGCATTCCAGCACTAAGCCACTGTTTGTAGGGAGGCTGCTTTTGCTGACTAGTCCGTGGTCATGTAAGTGAGCACTGCATGTTTTAGCTGTTGTGGAAAACATGCTGATATTCTGATAAAGTCTTGATGTGCTGTTCAGACCCTGAACCGAGCAGTCAAAGTGAATCATTCTGATGTACAGATCACAAACACAGATGTTCACGTGAATCACTTTGTCCAGACATTTGATTACCTTCTTTTCTTTTTTCATAATTTCAGAATCAATTCAAATTCTGTTGAAAACCATAGGACTCTGCTCTGGCTTAAATCATTGGGCCAATCAAATGCATGAAGGATGTGATGCTGGCGTAAGAAATAGCCTTTTTATGCTGCTTTAGCATTTATATCAAAAGGACATAAAGTTCAGCTGGCAGAGCCCTAAAGCGAAGTGGGTCTTGTGCTAAGTACAGTAGAAAACAGATCTGCAAATATTGTGTGATTAGCATAGTTAAAAATGCTTATGGAGGCTGAAAAGGACAGCAGTCATTCTGCTTATTCAGAGCTTCTGCTGAAAGCAGGAAATTTTTGGTGCTTTGATGTTTGCCTTTGGCTTACCTTCTTTTATAATATAAATGAAAATGCGACTTAATTGTAATTAATTAGTTAATTAGCTGCTGCAGTGTCTTTTAGCTGCTTTGCAATAATATTTCACAGTAGGTTTTGCTGCGTGTTTTTTTATGGTGCTATGAATTGAAGATTCACAAGTGTCTCACTTTCACTGACAACTTTTCTTCTTTGTTAAGGACTAATTAGGTTAATATCTGATCAATTTCCCTGCTAAATCTCTGCCATACCATTCAGGATTTAATATAAACTAAAAATTGAAGATCTCATATATTCAGAGCGACCAGTAAGAAAAGCTTAGAGCCACATACTTATACATGCAAGCAGTAAATGAGAAGCCCACCATAATGAGAGAATGAGAACTGATGTTCTAAGGGAGCCCCCTGTAACTTTCTTTTGGGCAAGCACATACAAGCAGTAGCATGACACACACATCGATGCTTTTCCTAAAGAACTGCCATCTAAAAAACTGCTCGCTGGTTTGTAACGATGGAGCTGTTCATTTACACTGATCCAAAGCTCATACACAATAATACAAATTGTTCCCAGACTCAAAAAAAAAAAAAAGAAAAGAAAAAAGAAAAAAAGAAAAGAAAAGCAATCTAGAAGGTGAACTTTTAAGAATCTCACCTGGTAGGCACTGCCCTGCTGTTGCTTGATGGCTGGCAGATACATTTTGTCAGACCCCTTCCAACGTAAGCTCAGCAGAAACTCCAACCTCTCATTTCTCTAGCAAGGGTAAACAATAGGGAGGCTTAGAAGCAGCCCCGCTGACGGCTGCACCAGCCCTGTTCATGGCACCGAGTCTGTATTTACATGTGACTTCCCCTGCACATACATACACATAATCCTTTAAGCTTCAGCTGCACGCTGCTATTGGAGGAGAGGGCAGTTGCAAAACCACAGCGATATCGCAGCGCAGTGAAGTCGGAAGGGTGCAGGGGTGTTCGTGGCGGGGCCCGAGCTGCCAGGTCTGCATGCATGCCACCGTGTAACCACAGAAGAGTTGTGTTGTTGTTGCTAAAGTACAAACTGAAAGGATGTGACTGTGGTTCAGGAATAGTCCAGCCCTCGCTAGAGTTGCATAACCAGCCGCAAATAGTGTCTGCATCCATTGGAGGAGCTGCTTTTGTACCAGAAAAGGTTGTGTTTTTTTGTTTGGTTTTTTTTTCCCAGGGAAGTAGCTATGCTACAAAGCAAGCTGAACTTCCCTTAAAGCTTCTCACTGCTGTATTTTCAGGAGCCAAACCCTGCCCTGAGTAGCAGAAGCCTGTAGCCCCCACCTGTACTCTGGAGTTTAAACAGAAACCCGCATTAGACCTGAAAAAGAGCCAACCTGTATTTTAAAAATTACTGTAATTTAAACCTCAGAATTATTTCAAGCATTCAGAAAGAACACTTTGATTAAAATAAAAAACAAAAACAACAAAAAGGGAAATGCTACTGCTTCATCATTCTTACTTTAATGAGACTGTAGGTAAATGTAAATTCCTTTCATTTGAATAAAAAGAGTATAATCTCACGATTCTGTGTACTTAGCTTGAAGACAAATTGCCATTAAATAATTTCCTTTTGAAAACTGTAATGAAGCATTAATTTACATTTTCCTCCCTACCCACAGCAGAGAGGTGCAGGGGATGCTTTCACTTCTGAACCCAAAAGCAGCTGACCCCTAAAGCGAATGGAGGATGTGTATGTAATATACACGTGTTCTGTTATATTGTGCTCCTGGTTGCTCATTTTTGGCCTTGCAGCGCCTTGTAAACTGAAACTTCACAACAGGACAGATGTTCCTATGGGCTCTAAGGTGGCACTAATAAATGTTTCTGGCTATCAGCATTTACAACCAGTGAGGTTGCCTTGTTTGGTTACTCCTTAGCTTGAGTAACTTTTTACTGTTTGTGTTAAAAAAGTCGTACCCTTTGCTGTCTTTATAATGTTGTAGCTCTGTCTGTCAGTGTTTTCTATGATGTACTCCTGTGTTGGGGGTTTGTTAAACTGGTCATTACATGAGCACTCTTTAAATCTCCTCAGTGACATTTCTTTGAGGAGGCGATGTGCGGCAGTCCAGGATTATACATTTTCTTTCTTTCTTTCTTTTTTTTTTGAGGTTTGTAATATTTTATGTTTATCACTCCTTCGGTGAAGCCATTTTATGTGGTTTATATTTTGAAACACAGATCAAAACCCCCCAGACTGCACTGATTTACGCCTGATAAAACACCCGTGACAGTTGCCTACAGAGTTTAAGGCGGAGAGTGCTTTTCATTCTGAAATTCAGACCTCATAAAGTCGAGCGTGGGGGCTTTTTGCAGGAGAAAAATGCCAAAGTTGGGGGATGGAGTCACACTCCTTCAGACCGTGAGGAGACGAAAGGGGAACAACGTGGCTCCCACAAGTCTGCAGCCGGGATGCTGGTACAGCTGCTGCTCAGATTGCAGTTTGAGCATTACCCTGAGCAGGGCTGCCTAGCACTTTTTCCCTAAGGCTTGTCTGAACATGAGTACATATAATCCCTGCACACCGCTGCGAGGCAACTACAGCTTGGTTGAGAGTGCCCAGAGAGCTGTGGGGCTGTGGGGCAGAGGAGGCCCATGCATGGCCTTGCACTCCCACTGACCTGTTTGCCCCAAATGCAGTTCTTGTTGCTGCTGGTCCCCTGCAGAGCTCGTGCTTTGCAGTGCTGCTGTCAGTGTGACAGTGTGAGCTAAGTGAAACGAAGACAGATAAGTTCAATTCTGTTTACCAAGGTTGATCTTTTAGGAGTGCTCAGTAGAGTAACTCAGCCTTAGGTGGAGTCACTGCAGGCTAGTGTAGAAGTAGTTATTGAGGACTGTGGTTGCTAGAACATTACTTTTATGAGCCGAAGGGGTTTTGTTGAAGCATCACTGTAGCATTAGTGAATTAGTGGGTGTGAGTCTGGACCCTTGCTACCCATGTGGAAGTTGACTATAAGGGATGGTTATTGAACTGGGAAGGCTTGGCAGAACCTCAGCAGCTGAAATCATGGCACCTTCAGAGGTTTGCAAACAGCCCATCATTGGGTACGTGATAGATTGCAATGTGGGCAGGTATCTCCTTGTTCCATTGCACAGATGCTTGCAGTCCCCAGCTGACACTTCGTCCTGGTTTTCATTTTAAGTGTTGAACTTAAAGTGAAGGGAATCCACTCAGGACTTGTGGTATTTGTGTTTTACTGTAGTATGAGAATTCAGCAGGTTTGGATTTGGCTTAACATGCCCAAAAATGCTTTGGTAATTACCTAAAATAAATAAATCCTATTTGGAAATCAGCTGAAGCAAGCAAGGCTTCTTTGCAAATTTCAGATTAGTTGCTTTAGAACTGAACAAGCACAGCTTTTTGTCCCTTTAGGAAGGAGGGCACAGTTGTACCTGTGCTCCAGCCCAGTGACTGCACGTGAATCCTTCACCAGTGGTGACTCTGCTTTGGGAACTTCAAGCAGCTTCCCCCATCAGCTGTGGTGAAGCTGGCAGCCTTGCCTGCAGCGTCAGCAGCTTGATTTCAAAAAGGAGCTCAGAGGTGTGCTTTTGTAGGGTGCTGTACAAGCAGCTCAAGCTGCTGAGACAGGTGCCTGGCTTTAATTTTCCTAGTGCCAGCTCTGTTGGTACAGGAGAGGGAACCCGTGGTGAGGAGCGGGTTGGAGAGCAGCGATAGCATCTGTCCCATCACAGAGCGTTCCCCAGCTGACGTGACTCAGGATGCTGATGTGGTTTTAGTGAAAATCCCTCGGACCTGCTAACCCAGCTAATTCCGAGCGGCTTTCTGGGAGCAGTCTGAGCTTGTGATTCATTTCACTAACATGCTTTTTATTTGTGATTTTTTATATGTGATTCCATCTCCAAAAGCACGGCTATATGCTGAAAGCATGGGACAGAAACTGACTGTTATGCAAAAGAGGGGTTGATAATGATGGGCAAGGCAGGAAGGAGTGCTTCTGTCTTTTCTGTTCAGGGGACGTTTCACTCATTTAAACTCTAATCTGCATGTCCAAAGCACTGAAACACACTGCTGAATGGATGTCTTAGGGACCGTAGTGGTGTTTGTCTGCATGTTTTGTTTCTGCATACTTCGGATAATTTTATGAGCTATTGTTTGAAGATGTCATTAGATATTAAGTCTGTTTATTTAACTATTGTGTGCTAATCCAAACATACAGAATATAATACCCTGCTCCTGACCTTTCCCTGCCACTAGGCATTCAGAAGTTTTCTTTTGCAGACCTCAGGTGGTTGCAGAGGGGAACAGCTTTCACCCTCTGCTGTGTTCTGCAGAGACCACGGCGCCAGCTGCAGGTGCTACGGCTTGATTCCCAGCGCGGGGAGATGGGACAGGTGCCCTTTAAGCAGGAAAGAAGTACAGGCCAGTGCTGTCTTCCTTGATAGGGTGCACCTCCTCATCCTTTAACACTTAAAAATATCTTAGACCTAAAGCAGCAGGGTTGCACGCAAGGCTGCAGCTAGCCAGCAGGATTTCGTAGCCAGCTGACCATGAAGCAATGCCTCCTCCTTTCTAAAATCTGCTCGATTGAACATTACCTCTTGACACCCTCCAGATTATGGGGAAAATCCTTGCACAGAAGTCTTTCAAGATAAGGCTGTGGGAACTAAGGAACTGTATCTTTTAAAGGATATTAATAAATAACCCCCCCCACCATACTATGCTTTGAACTTCAGAAATGAGGCAAGGCATCATTCACTCTAGTTATTCGTTTTAACACTGACACCTTTGCTCTATGCTGATTTGAAAATACAATTTATTAAGGAATCTCTCCCCCACCTGGTATTTTGATCGTATGAATCTGTCGTATTTGATGTTGATTGCAAGCTTTAAGGGGAAGGAAAAACAGAGGAAGAACACTACAGAAATGTTGACCTCGATGAATAAAAATTGGACTGTTTGTGCCATGAGAAAATGAGATAATTATGGCTATAAAATCCTGTGCTCCAAGAATGAAAACAAACAGCACACACGCTATGTGGAAATGGGAGAGAGCCATTACATTAGGATGGATTCCTTGTAATCTTTTCTCCATTATATTTTTTAATAATGTGGGGATTTTTTTGGTTAAGAGCTAAAACTGTTGAGAATGTTCCTGGCAGCTTTGCAACAAGAGAGGGCTTGGTTTACAAACATTCTAGCCCAGGAAAATATTTGGGAAGCAGTAATGTGGTGTTTGGATACTAGTGCTATGAGCAGCTTTCAGTGCATTTCTTATGCAGCATTGCAGCCATCTGGCCAATAGGGATCCATTTGTCTGTTAACAAATGAAGATTTGTTAGCCTGTCTAATTTGGAGGCCGGCCACTTAAAATTTACTTCTAGGCTTGCTCTTCATTTGAGCATACTAAGTCATTAAAAAAAAAAAAGAAAAAAGCATGTCAGAACAAAAGGGTAAAGCACCAGCTCCATACAGCACGGTAGCAGCATGTGCTGTTAGGATCCTTTAAGTGGTAGCTAGTTGGTTTCCTCTGACTCAGGTTGGTCTGCTGTTCCACAAACCCTATCAGATCGGTCTGTAAAGCACTGCCCTTTCTGTGGAGCCTCTGTAATCCTGCTACAGACAGTCCGTGTGTCTTGGTCTAACACCCAGTAAAAATAAAAGGCTGGAATTCTGTGCCACTAACTTGCTTAATTCATTGTATGTCTCTGTAGTTAAGCTTGAAGGCTGGAAAGCACTGCTTTAAAGACGACCTAGGGAGCAGGTGAGTGAGCGGCCGCTTGGGTGCCACTTCAAAGGGGAACACCCAACAAGGCAGGGAGGGAAAGCTGCTCCTTTAGCTCCTGGGATCCTCCTCAACGAGCTGGATATGGTTCCTTTCTGTTGTTAGTTACACAACCAGCTCCCAGCAAACAAACCTGGAGGTGGAGAGGCTTTATGATGTTCCCTTAACAACCTGTGCCTGATGCGGGTACTAAAAGGGCCGTCCTAAGTTTGGTGGTTTTCCTTTCCTGCCCAAGGGCGAGCCCTGGTGCAGTCTGAAGCAGTGCAGTCACATCAGCACCTGTTCACCACTCAAACCTTTGCAGTTACTCCAAATTTTGCACCCTTCTGCTGAAGCAGCAGAACACATCTTTCTTTCTGCCCCTTTCTGGTTGTCAGATTTCTCTCCCTGCAGTGCAGTCGAAGCAGAGAAAAAGCATACGGAAATGGAAGTGTAACTTTTTCAGAACTGCTCGGTGATTTCTTTAGGATAAGTTGGAGCTCCCAGAATTGTGCCCTTGTGCAAATCATCCTACGTGTTGTAAGGTTTGCCTTTGAGTCGTTACTCCATATGCTGCACGCTGACCCAGTAAGCTGCCAGGCTGCTGCCTGCTCCCATCACTGATTCCTTCCCTCTGTCCATGGCTTTGTCCTGGCTTTGAGACTTCAGTTTGGGATTTGTGAGTTCCCTGTGCTCCAGATTGCACAAGCTCGTCTGTGCCCTTCCTTGTCTTCGGGTGTCAGCAGTAAATGATGATATAAAGCAGGATTAGGAGGCATAGTTTGAAGGTAGCTATTGCTGATGATGTAATTACTAAAGAAGGATCAGGAGGGTATTTATGCATTCGGTGCCACCAGTTTTTATGCTTACATTATGTGAAATTACACCTGCATCAAGTATGAAATTCTGAAATACCATCTGTGTCCAACTTCTGCAAAACTTTGTCATTAGCTCTGTAGGAATTAACAGTCAGCTCATGTAGTCAGCTGCAGCAAATATTGTCAGGCGGTGTATGATGGAAATTTGTGAGAGCCAATATTTAATGTCTTAAAATGAGAAGAGATCCAGGGTAACTTTTGAAATCACTTCACTTGAATTCAGTATATGTTCACAAAATATTAAGGTAAATACTGAGGTGTTTTCATCAGATGGTGTTGAATTAATCTTTGGATTACTTTTTTTTCTTTTTCCCCAAGAAAAAATCTTTGAATAATGTAGAAATAGGGTATTCCTATTGCTACCGCCCTAAAGCATGACACTGAGAGAAAAATTAGTTAGAAATAGTTCCATTTTTGTGTTTAAATCTGGTTATTTGAATCCCGAATGCTTTTAGATTATCTCCTTTGGACCTTGCACTGCAAGTTAACTTCGTATAGTTTAATACAGGTATAAAAAACCTGGACAGAACCCCACTGAAATGTGTAGGTGTTGCGTGGCCTGGGCTTCCCTCCCAGAGCTGCTTGCAGGGTTTGGGTTCTTGCTGGGTGATTTACAATGCTGCTTCCAATGAGGCTGTGTGTCTGTTACGTATATGACAGATGAGCAGCACCAAACTTCAGACCATCAGACAAAGTAGTTTTCCTTTGCTCTGTTTGGGGAGATCTTTGATTACACTCCTTTTTAAAGCACACTGGTGGGTAATCACAGAACATACCTCTGTTTAAACCAAATTCAAAGAGTATCACCAAGTGACATGTGCTGAAGTCTTTAATTAAGATGTCTTAACCTCTAGCAATCTCTACATACTTAGGCAGAAAATATCTGTGTTTAAAATGTACTTTGAACTGCCATTCATTCAGAAATCCAAGATTTGTAAATGAAACACGGTATGCCAGACGTGATGAAGTTGGACTGGAATGCCTTCTTGTTGGCATAACCTGGTTTCCCTGGTGCTGCCAGCCCCTGGGAGCATGCTCTTATTGAGAATTATTTATAGAGGGCGGACATTAAAGTGTTCTCTAAAAATAAACGTGTGTATCAACCATATATCATCTCAAAAATATTCAAATACACATTCGGGCACGTAGCGGAGAGCTGCTCCTCCCTTTAGTGAGTACTTTTCTGCCACTGAACAATTGTGGTGTCTAATTAGTTGTTATTTTGGAATGTGATTATAAAACTTGTATTTCTTTTTACTGTTTTCCTAACTCTGGGGATGTGGGTCAGACAACTGAAAGCTGTGTAATGATAATCCTTGCTCTTCGCTGTGTCCTGTCATTAGCAGGATCTTCTTAATTCAGTCCTCCCTCCTTACTGACAGTGGTGGCAGGTGGCCTTCACTTTCCTTTCTACACTAAAAAGACAAAGGAAGGCTCCAGCTCCTTAGCATTAAAGGCTGATCTTTGGATCACTGAGGTTGGAAAAGGCAACTGAGATCACCCAGTCCAGCTCCCAGCCCACCACCACCTTTGTTTAGTGGATACTCTTTCTCAATTCCCAGGTTTTCACCAACAAAAGTCCCCCACTATAACTGAACAAATGTTTGGACATCCTTGTCTATGTGCTCTGTCTGCTATGCATGTACGGAGTTCAGTTGGTACCAAAGATGTGTGCGAGTGCACCCAAAGGGAAATGAGCATTTCTTGATAACGCTGTGTTCTCAGACATCAGCTCTGAGATGTTCAAGACATTTGGTTTTGATTTTCCTTTGGCTGCCTGCAAAGCTCATCAAACTAGTTTGGAGTGATAGGAACAGGACAGCACAAGGAACAGGGTTGCTTTAAATGTGGACAGGGTTGCTTTAAACAAGGCTTGCTTTAAATGTGGGTAGTCATGCTGTTAGTATGGAGGGTTACATTCTCAAAAGCCATGTGCTTGGCTTTTTTCTTTTCTCTCTCTATTTTTTTAGGCACTTTCCCTTTGTACTCTGTTTTGTTTAGAGTGACAGCTTTACAGTATTTTTTTTTGGGATGCTGTTATCTGCTGTTTATAAACATAAGAAAGAGATAATTACATTTGTCCCTTCCAGGGTCTAACTCTACTGTGAGGTAAAGAATCCACTGCAGCAGTCGAGGAATCCTGGTGCTCTGCCCCAGGAAAATGAGAGCTAACCTCTCCAGGAGCTGAACTCAGGGAAGGGAGCTGAGCCCTCACTGCAGGGCCAGCAGCCTTCCTGCCCACCAGAACCTTGCATTGGGGGGCATAAAACTATACAAGCAAATATCTTCTTGGTCTTAATTCAAAAAAAGCCCTTTGTAATTCCACAGTGTGAAAGCATGGGGAGGTTTTCATGGGTTTAGCATGTGGCCAGCGAGCTCACACTGCTTTAGCTGTGTCCTGCAGGTGAGGAGCCTTGTCTGGGCCAACTTCAGCTCTTGGCATACCAGACTTACTGCTGGTTTTTTGTAACAATGATCCTTAAAAATGGAGCTGCATACACTGAATGCATTTATGATTGGCCTTCAGTGAAGAATTTAAACAAGAAGCTTGTCTTGTTCTAGCTGATATCTTACTCAGTACATCCCTTCTGTCATTATATATAAACTCTATGGTGCTTGTGGTTGAGTATTTTAAAGTAATAGAAAACAGGCAGAAAAAATAGTTGCATGCTTTAAAAAAATCATAAAATGAAAGAGGAAGTGCATCATTTATTATAACACCATGTAGGCTAATGAAAAACATACTGCAGGCTGGAAATTTGTAAAGAGCTGAGCTCCAAAAGTTTCCATTCCCAAAAATGCCTTGGGGCCTCCGGCTGTAAGCTTGTGGCTAAAGAGGCCCTATGGTAAACTGACATAAAAAGTAACTACTCCATAAACATTCAGCTCCTGTTTCACAATAGTTGGAAATAAGTTTTTAAAAAGTGTTGCCTATTGATACTGACTACACTTTGTCAAAGTGAAAGGAAGGGAGGCGGTGCAGTTATGGCTTGAATATCAAACTGGGAATTAAGCACTGGGGAGATGGTTACTGGGAGCAGAAATGCTGCATTCGTTGTACGGAGGAGAAAATGAAGGAGTTGAAGTGGTTTGGTGAGAGCCGCAGAGCAGCGCTCAGTGCTGGCAGGGCTGGTGTTAGCATTAAATGACTCCTGGCTCTAGTCCTTGGCTCATTAAATGGGGAGAGCAGCACACTCTGGGCAGCCTTTGTCAGTATGTAAAAACCTTTCATGTGGGCTGTGGGCTTGCAGTGCTAGCTGCTGTGATGGCCTGCTGGTGGAGGTGGGGAGGAGAGCATCACTGCCTCGATTCCTTCTTGGCTGGGATCAGCAAGCAGCTCGCAGAGATGATGCCAATCCAGTCCTCCAGGTGCTGGTGTTCCCCTAGTCTTTTTCTGCAGTTTCTCTGGATCTCAGGGGTTTTCTTGCATGGCAAAGAGTCTTTGAGTGCCTGAGGATCACAGGATGCATCCCCCAAGTCCAGATTTCCCAAAGTTATAGCATGTTGGAGGAATCTCTCTATGAGACTACATGGGCAACCTGTTTGTGAGCTCTGAGGAGGAAGTCCTGCTGGGATTAAATACACCCACCTTCACCAACCCCTCCAGGGGGACTTGGTAAACTTGCCAGTGCAATCTCACAGAAGTAAATAGAAGGTCTGGAAATCTCACTGCCAGTCAATATTTTCACTGCTGTACAGTGATTAAAAAAACATATGCAATAATGCCTGTACTCACATGAGGTGTGGACCAGAAGAATGTCACTCGAAGATGGAGCCACTGGAAGGAAAAACAAAACAAAAAGGTGAAACAGTTGCTCGTAAGTGGTTGAAAAGCAAATTTCATCTGCGAGAGCAGGGTTGGTCTCTTCTCACTGGTGACAGGTGACAGGATGAGGGGGAAATGGTGTCAAGTTGGGCCAGGGCAAGTTTAGGTTGAGAAACAGTTCTTCACAGAAAGGGTTGTTAAGCACTGGAATAAGTTCCCAGGGAGGTGGTGGAGTCACCATCCCTGAATGTGTTCAAAAACCGTTTGGATGTGGTGCTCAGGGCCATGATTTAATGGAGGGCTGGTAGAGTTAGGATAGTATGGTCAGGTCGTGGTTGGACTCGATGATCTCTGAGGTCTTTTCCAACCTGAGTGATTCTATGATTCTGTGATTCTGTGATTTCATTTTGTCTGTTCCCTTCCACTGTACCATGCTTTTATGCTTTTTAGCACTTCTTAGAATTTTTATGCAGTGATTAAAATATTGAGAACGTAATTGTTTGGCATTGAGCTGCTGCACGATACTGCTCACTGACGCAGTCACTGAACTGCTGGGAGAGTGAGTGCATCACTGCAGTGTCTATGGCTGTATGTACATTTTGGAAGTGAATTGAGGTTCCCAAACAAAAGCTGTGTATCGATCTAAAGACAAAAGAGCCCAGCTTCCTTCTCACCAAAAACATCATGCGTGCTGGCTGACAGCTGAAGCAGAGCCCTCGCAGTATGGAGTATCTGGCACATAACAAGATGCTGAGACACATGTCAGTTTGGTTTGTTAGTGCACAGCATGGTACTTTTGGCACACCACGTTATACTGTTTCACTTGGGTTAGGCAGGGTGTGCCTGCTCCGTTGTGCAGTGGGAAAAGCGATGGAGAGCAGTAGCCACACGAGGAGGGGATGTGTGGCTGCTCAGAGCCTTTCAGTGTAACTTATAGCATGAAGTAAAGCACTCATTTACCTATTTCTTACAACGAAATGGAAATAAATAAATAAATAAATAGGTTTAAACATTTTAGCTTAGCTAAACGAATGAACAGTAATATTTGGAGTGCAAGATAACTTTAAGGTTGTCCCCGTGGTATCGAACGTGTGCTTTCTCCTAAAAAGAAAGATGAATTAGTTCATGGGTGCTTAACTGTGGTTGACTGTTGAGGGAAACTGAGTATTTACAAAGAAATGTTGTGAGGTAGCATCCTGTGCCAGTTCCTGGTCTGCAGGCCATCCAGCACAGCACTGCTCACACTCCCCCCTCTTTTTTTTTGTTCCAAACACCACGAGCCCTATCACTGGATCAGGTTTAGAATTCACCACTCCCAGGGATGGTCTGATGGACACACACGCTCACACAGCATGGCTCTGGCACCCAGAGAGCGCTGTCCAAACCTCCGAGCTGCACTGCTCTCGTGCTTCCTCTAGCTTAAAAGACAGAAGGAAAAGGAGCTCTGTTTGCAGAAGATGTGGTGTTGCGTTTGCTGGCTCTGCTCCCTGTGCTCTGGTAGCATTAAGTGAAGGAAGGGGTCTGGTGAGGACATGGAAACCTTTCTTTTTTTGGTGTCCTCTTGGGATCTTTCACTTCCACTCAGGCGAGTGCCCGGCTGGCCCCATGGCCTTGACATAACACTGCTGTCTGAACAGCTGTGGGGTGTCACAACCTTTATTTCCTTGGCTTAGGCTTGCAATCTGACCATATGATTCAGATGAACCACGACTGCCCTTGCTTTAACGTGATGTATTTGTGTTAAAAATACCATTGTTCGCTCCAAATTTGAGCTCCTAAGCAAATGAAGCTGATTTGCACTGGTAAATGAAGAACACTTACCAGCTTGATTAAAAAAAGAAACCTGCAAGGAAAGCTGACGTAATTTTTAACTCATCAGTGGCAGTGGAAATACTTCACTAATGTCAACTTCTAATGAAATACAGAAGATTTTTAAGTAAGAAATAAGGGGCAGCCCTGAAGCTGAGTGTAGCCCTGCAAGAAGTACTTTGAAGGCAATTGCACGTGCTCCCCAGGTGTTGCTGCAGACAGATTTCAGCACAGAGGCCGAGGAGCAGGACTGTGTTTGCGTTCAAAATGTGATTTCATGTGGGCTCCTATTCTTGTACAGCTTACAAACAGGCTTCTGGATCTGAAGTAAAGCCAACTGGATTTGTAAAGATGCTTATCATATTCCCTGGCCCTGTTCATATCACCAGAAAATATTAAGGCTGACAAGCCTGGCTTGTTACACTTCTCAGTATTTTTCTGCTAGATTACAGCATCCAGAGCTCAGCTCAAACACTGGTTTGTGATCTGTTGAGCAGCAGGCATGCTGTCCAGGCTGCTGCATTGCAGCCACGTGCATCTGCTCTGCACCCATACAGGCACTGCAAATGGTAGCACCAGAGTTCGGTGGAAATCTTAATTCACCATCAAACAACTTCAATGCAGCACTGTCCTGATTGATTCTTGGTTCCCATGCATGTTGCACATCGGCTCCTCTTTATTCCCCGCTCCAGTTCTCCAGACTTATCTTTCCTTTTTTTTTTTTTTTTTTTTTTTTTTTTTTTTTTGCTGTTGGCTTAATTTTGAGATATAACATTCAAGGTGCAGTTTGAGGTAAGTGCTTCTTTGGGAGAGAAGTGAAAAAAACAGCAAAGGAATTTAGCTCGCTCGCTACTTGCTCTGTTTAGAAGCAGCAGCTTATTGTTCAGCATCCTGCAGGTCCTCAGTGCAGACCCTGGCATGTTTTTGACATTCTCTATTTGTGCATCCAGATTATGATAGTGGAATTAAGAACTTGTAGCACACCGGGTCGCACATTCCAGGGCTGTTTGTTTCCAAAGCTGTACATAGAACTTAGCCTGGGTCATACATTTCTGTAGATGAAATGAAGGCTGATCAGAATTTTAATACTAAGGAAGGAAATGGTGTTGGGTAGTGCACTACAGAGCAAAAGAGGCCTTCTGTTAATGCACAAGAGTATTACTGTTTTCTTAAACTTTGCCTTGCTACCCAATTCCTGCCTGTGCCTAGAAATCATAACTCTGAGGCCCCATTTGACAATGCTCAGTGTAATCCTTGTCCTGCTTTACATCATTCCCAGTAGTAAATATTATCTTTGTTATAAAATTGCTAGATAATACACTCATGCAGCTGAAGGGTAGGCAGCACGACAAGCTTTTGTGGATGCAGAGGCATGACACTGTATCACACTGGCCCCAGTTGGTTCTGTCTCTCTTGAAATTAGATGAGATCTCTAAATTGGATGAAATCAAAGGGCTTTTCTGGTGAAATGCTTTTGTTGTGACTAACGTACTCTTGTGTTCCCCTCTTTGTGACATAAACAGAGCTTTCAGTGTTGTAGAAGATTGCTCTGTGTGGCAGCGTGTGCTGCACATGCTCACTGCACATTTATGGCAGCGTTACCACCGCAGTGCCGAGTCACATGTTGGCGTTAGGACATGAAAACTGATGCCTGGCCCTCAGTATTTCGGAGTGTGTCATTAGTGTGCTACAGCTGATCATTTTCTTACAAGGGGAGTGAAAAATGTTCCCTTGTTTAGATGCTGCATATATATTTATAGGGCCACAATGCCCAAATAGGGTGGTAAGAGTTGGCTGGGGCTCCTGATGGTTTCTGCGGTTTTGTTTCATTGTCCAGAAAAAGTGACAACATTCTCAGCTCCGTAGCACCCGCTGGCGTGGTTTGTCTGATGAAGAGAGGTGCCAGTCTCTTTTCTTAGTCCTTTAAATGTTAGAATTTATTCTCTATCACGAAGGATTTCTGTTTGACGTTGCCACACCTTCAAAACATCACAGCAGTGGCACTCGGAGCTGTGTTTGTCCCACTCAAAATGCTCAGCAGTTTCTGGACAGTCTGTTTTGCAAGTCGCTTTCCTTCAGGTTGTTTCTCTTTTACTTTGATGGCTGAAGGTGCACGTCTGATGTGGCTTCCTTTTTGTGCTCCATAGGTGCATACGTGTGTGAAGTGTTTTGCAGCCTCATTTGTTTAAATTCAGGTTGTCAGCCTGGAGAAAGAGGGGTGGAAACACTGCAAGACTTGTCATCTGTGTAGTGGATTTAGTGGCTTCTTGTTAGCAACATTTGTTGCGTGTACATTTTTGCACTTTAGCCAAAATAAAACTGTTTTTATGACTTAGCATCCAAATGTGTTGAAAGCGTATGTTGCCGTGTTATTTATCGTACAGCTCTGAAATAACTTTATATACCGAACATATGCTAAACCTGAATTCATAAATGGCATCTCCCTCCCTTTAACTTTTAAAGTGTTTCTTAAATCTGAAGCCCTTCAGCTTGTGTCCTGCTTCAGCTGCTCAGCTTGGAGAGGGAGACGGCCTTGATAGCGCGTTATGGCCGGGTTATGGAAGTGATTACTGCCTGACCCTGGTGCAGCACAAGGACCATTCAGCCTGCTTTGACTGCCATCCAAATGCAACCTCAATTCTAAAAATCTAAAATGAAACCAGAAAATATTAAGGGTTTCACTGTGGGGGATGGATTTCAGAAGCCTTTAGAGTCCCACATGCACTCAGAAATAGGTGATGTTTCCAGCAGCCCTCGGTGTGGGATTGAAAGCAGCTATTTTATTTTGAGGGCGGACAGGTGGGATCAAGCCATCTGTTGGCAGTGCACCTATTTTTCACTGAATAGATAGAAATGCTTTAAAAAAAAATCTTGACAACTGCTTCTAAAAGGAATTTGTGTGTTGGGTGAGAAAGCGATTTTTCTCCTTTCATTTCTACTGGATGTGTAGGCTGAGTAGTTCAGGAAGCACTGTGGGTATTAACTCTTCTTCAGTCTTGGGAGCATGCTTCTGATTCTGACATCAGCCTGGAGATTATTGCAGTTTGTGCCACTGTGCTTTCTTTTTTGGTCATAAATTTTGCACACGTTTTAACACAATTATTGCTGCTGATGTTTATTCCTTTCACCTCAAGGACGTGTTTTACCTTTTTGTTCAGTGTTTTACATATTTTAACATAGCTATTCCTCCCTGTTAGAGCACTCCTGTTCCTAAAGTGTTTCCTTTCAGGCACCCTATCAGGCATCTTTACAGTGACCTGTTGGAAGGATCCAGCTCCGACCAGGTGAACGTCTTTGAGATGTGATGAGCTCAGTCTGAATTTGGCTCTGCGGTGCCTGAGGGGCAAAAAGACCTTTGGAAACAATTTGTTCTCTTTCTAAATAGGTAACTAGCTAGAAGCATTTCAAATATTTGTTCAACCCTTCAAATATTGGTTTAAGTTTATAAAACAAATTAAGCTAATGTTCAAAGAATTAAACATTTTGTACCTGAATGCTTTCCTGTGTCATTGGTCCTATAGCAATGACCCTCTGTACTTAGGTCAGAATGAAAGAGCCCTCTGATGAGAACAAAATGCTTTTGCAACTGGGATGAATCTTACTGCTCATTGGCCACACACACTTTGAAATGGTGCAGTGGTATGCTTGAATTTGAGCAGTTTCACACAGGAAGACCCGGTCAGGTTATAGTGCTCTTTAACACTGGTAATGTGGGGCATTTTTTCATGCAGTGTAACATACAGAAGCTAACAAGGGACTGCTCGCTGGGCCTATAAACTCAAGTGGCTACAAACCTGACAGCTCCCATCGGAGTCTGTCTGCTTCCGTTGCTGTTTGTTTCCTGGATGTGGTTTGGAGCCGTGGATGGACAGGAAGTCAGCGTGTGTGCCGAGCAGCTCAGCGCTGCGAGCTGGGGAATAACTGCTGGAGCAGCCTGAGCACATCTGAAGGGAGGAAAGAAAGGAGCAAGCAGCTCACCCAGGAGGGCTGAGGACAGAGAGGGACCCACCCTGATTACTGAATAATTTATTGGTGTGGAAAGGAGAGACCCATATGCCATAAAAGCCTACAGATAGCTGTATTGGTGATCTGTTGTTGATGTTTGAATTTACTTGCTTGTGTTTGTCAGAAAAATAGCTTCTTCCAAATGTAGTTATAGTGAAGGTATTTGATTCTTGTTGTTCCATTCCTATTGCAAATGCTCACCCACTGAGATGCAGTAGCAAGAAGAGAGTTGGAATGGATTCATGATAGACTGTTTCTTGTCTCACATGCAATACTGCCAGTCTTGGGTTAAAGCAAAAATCATGTTCCAAATCATATGTTTAAATCTACCGTGACATTTTGGTTTATCTTTCTAGTTTGCTTAACGGTGAGAAGTAGTAGCTGCTTTCCAGGCAACTGCTCGTTGGCTCCCGTTCTCTACTCCACTTTCTCAGACTAAAGCATCTGAAGCATCACTCTCCATCTAAAGTATCCACGTGTGAGCAGTGGGGTCGGAGAGCTGCCCTCTGTGCCTGGTGTCCCTGGTTGCTTGCTCCCTCCTGTGCTCTGGGTAAGGAGTGCCCACTTTTACTCTTGATGACCTCTCCAGGGATGGAGGAGCAGTAAGTATTCTAGTCAAACTGTGCACATCCTCAAAGTTTTTTCTCCTCATGTGTTTACTATTGCCTTTGCTTCTCTTATTCCACTATACTCTCCCATTGTGGTATTTCACAGGAGTTAGCATATCCGCTGGTCTTCCTTGCTCCTTGGATTACCCCGTGTATTCCAGCAGGGCCCCTTCCTGCCCTGCCATCTCCTGTGCTCTCATCAGACAGCCCTGCTCCTCGTACTTTCAGTTCTCCTACTGCATATGAACCATCCTTGTTCTGACTCCCTTGAGTTTCTTGTTCCTTTTCCTAAAACATTTCATTACTCCCTGATGTCTCCTTTGTCTTATTTTTCTTAGTCTCTGTTTGAGGCCGTTGGAAATGTTGTTGCTGGTGTTGACAGCAGCACCAGACTCTTGGTGACTGGTATAGCCTCATGTGTTACAGGGACAGCTTGGTTTTGAGCCCTCCAAGCAAAAATAATTGTTTCCTGCCTGTAGGAGGTCCCTCCTGTCATTTTGAGATTAGAGAGAAAATAACTGTGCTATGCTCAGCACTCCTAAAAAGCAGCAAATGCCAAAAGATCAGTGATCATTTGGGTTGGCAAGCTTAAAGTCATCACCTCCTTGTATTTAAAAGGTAGGATACACATGGCAACATTAAATACTTTATATTTCTATATTCAAGGAATGGTGTCTTAAGCAGAGGATGCAGAAGTGATCCCATGAACTGTCCAACCACACACTTCCTCCTTTGCATCCCCTCCTCCTTCTACTGCCACAGCCATTCCCAGAGTTGTGTTTGAAGCAGCCTTTGGTGGGTGTCATGGTTTGGTCGTGGTTTGGTCACAGAATGGGGAGGTTGTTTGAACCCAGAGGCATTCACAAAGCTGTACCAACACTGGGACCAACCAGGGGGAGAGGCAGGAGAGCACAGAGCATGTCTTTTGGCAGCACTACCACCTTATGGTGGTTTAAATCATTCCTGAAACTATTACCTGAGGTTCTGTTGTTCACCAAAAAGCTCTGTTTAGAGCCTGAACTGAGCAGGTGGCTGCTTCATCTTTTACCATAAGCAAAATATACTACATCTAATTTACAAGTATATCGTCTGGGCTGCTGCTGTCACTGTGTGACTATATTTCCTCCAGTAAGTTAATGATTTCTATTAGAATATAATATGGATATTTCAGCGTAAGGCGGGAAAGGAAGAAATCAGAACTCAGAGTAATGACATTAAGCACTTAGATGCACAGACAGCTTAAATGGACTCACAGCTGCTTAACATGTGCCCTCTGCCTGAACTCGTTTTATCACTCCATATCTGACTTCTCTCAACATATAAAAACTTGATGTGATTGATTGTTGGTTATACAATATTTGTCAGGGTGAACTGATTCATTGTGTGTATAGGTTCAAGAATATAGAAAAATAGAGCTGAAAGAAAGGATCCTGACATTTTTTCCATTCATTAAGCTTATTTAAAGCACCTCTTTTTGTTTGCTGGAGTTCGTGGTTGCCAGTTTTGCTAAACAGCAATTACTGAGTGATTTAGAGAACATCTCCGCTCTTTTGTTTGGATTTCATTTGCAGAACCATTTGGAGTTATAAAGCTGTCAGCTGAGGAACATTCTATATGTTCTGTCAGTGAGGGCCTCACGTATGCAGTTCATATTTTTCTTGTGCAGTGTTTGGGTTCTCCGGTATAGGTCACCGTGCTTCTTTGCACTGGTTGATAGAGCACGGCCATTCCTGCAGCCCCGTGGCCTCCTTTGGAGCAGGAGGAACCTTCAAAGGAATGATGAAATTCCATTGCAGATGTAGAAGAGTGTTGTCTGAGTGGCTTTGTGCTGTTACTTAGGCTTTCTCTGGCACAGGGTTTGCTGGGTCCCCAGGATCCCTAGCTGGATGGAGGTGCACTGGGGTTGCAGCCCTGGGGCCGTGTGAGCACAGCTGGAGCAGCTGCAGTAACCTGCAGCAGAGCTGCTTGCAAAAAGATGTACAGAGCAAAATAGTTAGGGAATGTTTGATTTTTTTTTTTAAATCTTCTTTTTTGTCTAAAAATGAATAAGCCCCGTATGGAAGGAGAGAATGTCATTCTGTAATGTTTTTCTGGCTGAACATATGCCTGCAAGTTAGGAAATTTTAAGCTGACAAGTTCCACCTCTGCTTTATTACTTCGGGCAAGTTGCAGAGTTTGCCTTAAAACTGCCAACGTGAACCACGCTTCCTGCCATGAAAGCTGTCGGGAGCATTTGATGAATCAGAATATTATCTTTTATTCCCAGTTGTATCCCAAAACTAATTACACTAAGTGTATAGGTACCAAAAAAATATAATGATGTTGTAAACATTTTCCAAGTCAGGAAAAGCATGAATCATGCTGCTGTTTGTAACTTGAAAGTTGGAACTGACTGTAGATTTGCACCTTGTGCTGGTGCTGCTTGCTGGCTGCTCATGTAGGCTGGAAGGGAGGTTGGTGCTCCCAGGCTGCCCTGGAATTTTGTGTCAATTAATGCAAGTCAATGAGAGATTTTATGGAAGCACTAAGTAAAAGCGGAGCTCATGCAGGGAATCTGTAACGATGATACATAAGAAGTGAAACTTTTTTGTCTTTGTGCCTTGAGAGGAAGGCTGTACTCCCCAGTTTTGCCTTGCAACCTTCCAGCATGGTTTTAGCTCCCAGTATTCCAAGGGAAAATACCCATTTCTAAAGATGGTTTAAAAATAAAAGGAAAAAAGGGAGAATCTCTTTGTCTACGCAGATTTTCTTTTGATTTAGAGATAGCAATTTTATTGGAGGCATTTTGAGGAACATCTCAAAGCTTAGTTTAATTTTCAATTGGGAACTACAGCCTCTTTCTCATTTGATAATACTGGAATGTTTCTTGTTCAAACAGAATATTTTACATTTGATTTGCATTTGAATTCTCTGTTCTAATCAGTGTTGTACTGCTTACAACTAAAAAGAAATAGGAAGCTTTTCCGTTGCTGCTCAAAAAGGAATTCTGACTTCTTGCCTTTTTTTCCCCAATTAAAACTAAAAAAAAAATTAAAATAATTAATTCTTGGAGCTGTGTCTTTCCCTTCAGGCATTTCTCCCATTTGCTGTCAGGCATAAACTGCCTCACTTGGTTTATCAAACATATGAAACATGACATACATGTGTAAAACCGCAGCGAGTTCTAAATTCAGTTCACAGAAATCATAGCATTAACTTTACAAATACCTGTAAGCTAGTTGTTATTGAAATGCAGATGAACACAGTTTTATTGTTGGATACCTTGCTAGCTGTCTTAATTTCAAAACGAATGCCAACCACAGTTTGTTTTGTGCTGCATTCACAACAATACTCTTCCGTGTGGTGTGTGGAAACACAAACAGCTTTTCTGGAGTTTTTCTACCCAGCAGCTGTCAGGTTTTAATGTAGAGTCTTAAAGTATAATTGTTTTTCAATTCTCTGCTCCATCTCTGTGATGAAGGCGCACCTGAATCTGTAAAAACAGATGTCATCTCAGTGTTCCAGGACTGTGTGGTGAATTTGGAGGGCTTCTGAATTTCAGTCATGGACATACAACTATCAGGGAGCCTTTCACCTTTATTCCTTATCATGTGTTAAGATGTCTCTTAGGATCAAATTCTCTGTCCTCCCATGGCATTTACCCTTCTGCAAAGCAAGTCAAGCAGCAGGACATGATCAAGGCTGTTGTCACTCTTAATGCTGAGCTATAGAGTATTCTAGGAGTTGCTGTGGGTGCCTACTTTAGGGCTATTGGGTCACGAAAGAAATACGTTCTGCTGAAGAAAAACCCTGCCCACTCTTTCTTCACAGACTAAAACTGCACGTAGCTACATTTGTGTGCCCGTGTAGATGTGTGTATGTAAATATAAGTATAGAGTACATTCTGTAACATTTGTTTTTGAAACAATCTCAGTATGCTAAGCTACAATCATGTTAGTTTGATAAATATGAAGTTCACAAATAGAAATCTGTTGGGGGTTCTGGTTTTGTTTGGTTTTTCTTTCAATCATTTGGGAGAACACAAAGTAGAGGATATGCACCAGGATGTGGAGTTGCTCTGGCTGTGCATCCTGTTGAACTCTGGAACTGAAGCTAATGGCATTGGTAAAAAGGGCTGACTTGTTTCTCTTGTTTGTTTTGGTCTTTTTTTTGTTTGTTTGTTTTTTGAGGGGTGAGGCTGTTGATGATGCAGATGCTTTGTCTGTATCAAAAAATTTCTTCCTTAGTCAAACCTATTGGAATTATACAGTAAACCACTTTCCTTAGGGGTCAGTACACATTTGTTTTTCATTTAAGAATTAATCTTCAGTTTCACTAGTCTTTCCTACTGATGGGGGAAAACATGCCTTTTCTAACTGTATAGTTACATTCCATGTTTTTTGCCAGGACAGGTACATTACAGGGAAGCTGTCACTTGAAACTGAGCAGACTAAATGCACTCGACTGAATGACTCCAGCTCTGTCAACATGATCCACTGGTGTAATTAAGAAAGGAGATATCTCAAAGCTTTACAGTATTCAAGAAGTATCAGATCATGTTCATTCAAAAGGGATGGAAGTGCTCTTTTTCCCAGTGCAGACATGAGTATTACGTTTCGCCCAGGACTGGTTACCCAGGTTCTCAGCACATCCCAAGAGCTGCACTTCATTGCTGTCATCATTGTTGAATTTCAACCACTTTGGAAGAGTCATTCTCATTGTTTCGTAGAATTCCAGACCTTTCTCTTCATCAAGATGTAGATAGGAGAGATTAAAACTAAGTGTTTGTCTTTCTGCCTTTGGAAGCATTTCACCTCCTATGGTGATGGTTGCAAAATCTTATATGCTGTTTTCAAAAAGCTCTTTTGCCAGTGTGTTTTGCTGTACAGACAATTGGCATGTGTTATTAGGAACTCTTGACAGCATTGAAGACAGCTGAGGGTGAAGTGCTTACAATGATAAGAGGCTACCAAGGCTAGTTCTATTTCTAGTAGAAATGTGGGAAGGACTCCCATTGGTCCTATTTTGTCGTATCCAGCTCAAGGAAGCAACATGGGGTTCTGCCCAATCTGCATAGTCTGAAGTAAGGGTTTGAAGGACTGAGTCACTACTCAGTGAATCTGCTTAAATACCATTGGCACAACTGGAAGGTGTGGACAAATCTTGCCCTGTGGTATGGCAGCTGGAGTATCTGTATTTGGTCTTGTGGCTATGAAAATGCATGATGCTTTTTTTCTCTGTTGCGTGCTCAGAAAGAGCACATTCTGTTAACAGCATGATGGAAACTCAGAGCACTTTGCTTCTGACAAACACTGCTGTGAACAAGTTACCCTGTGCTCTGCTTTAAAGATAACGTTTATGTTTTCTGCTGGGAAACTGAAGGGGAGGAATATCATTAGAACTCGAGTGATGTGCATTGTCTGTCCCACCCATGCTTTTCTTTTTTGAGATTTTAAGAAAAGACTTCAGCAAGTTCTTTTACATAAGGGTAAATTTAGCCCTAAGAGCAATAGAAAGCACTCCTGCAGGTTGGAGGGGACGTGACTGCTCTGCCATCTTTGGTGGGTGCTGGGATTTTTGCAGGGGATCTCTGCAGGGACAGGCAGAACGCAGGGCAGGTTCTGAAAACTGTGAAAGTCAGTGAATTGTGGGCCTGCGGGTATGCCCCAAAAGTCAGAAGGGACCATTTTCTGTTCTGAATTGTTACTTTGGGTTTTTTTGTTCTTAATTTTCTTATATCTTAAGCTATAATTTTATGACTGGCTTTTATTGCAAAGAGAACAAAACTGGAGTGATAAAATCAGCAGCAAAACTTCTTGGTGTTTAAGGGTTGCCTCCACAGTGTTCATGCTTTAAAAAAGCTTCAGCAAACTTGTGTGCAAAGATAAGTCCTAGTCATGCAGATGTTCTCTACACCACTCTTAAAGCCTGGATCTCATTTACATCTCCATGCAATGAGGAAAAAAATCCTCTCACCCCTAAAAGGCTGTTCTGCAGGGAGCAAGCACAGCTGCACCTGCCCCCTTACAGATGCACTTGCTGCGCTCCAGCCTTACACCCTGCCTCATGGCACTGTGCTGGGAGGCACGGGGACGGCTGTCAGTCCGTCGGAGTGTCAGTCTGTCAGACCTCGTGGCTGCCCTCCATGTGCCTGGAGGCTGCTCAGCCATCCCACTGAGCTCCTGCCATCACTGGGGAAGAGCTGGAGCCACCATCACCTTTGCTGACCCAGCGAAAGGCAAGCTTTGATGTCACCCTCAGTGTCTTGCTGGTGTCTAGGTAGATTATGTTATTTAAAGCTGACCAAAAACTTGGGAAGGACTGAGGGACCTACAGTTGTGATCTACGCCTTTCCCATTTTTATAGGGCTATCTGGAGAAAAATGGCATGCACTGAATTCGTGGCAGAATATACAAGTGCTGAGTAAACCTGTGTTGGTCTTTCCTGAGCAGTGTACCCCACAGCCCCCTTTAGCTGTATTAAAAGACAGTTACAAATTGCTTCTTGATATAATAACCCAAGAACCCCACGTGCATGCAAGTTGCTGCAGTTTGTGGTACAAACCAGCACATGGAGCTCGGTGCAAGTATGGAGTGTGTGGCTGCTATGGTGATTAAAATACATAAATAACAAAGATAAGTATGGACCCCATTAGAAATTCATTACTGGCAGCCTCAGCGCGGCTGCATCCCATCGCCGCGCAGCCCAGGGCCGTGCTCCAGCGCGGGGGTTACGCAACGGCCCCGCGCTACCTTGTCAGCGAGCAAACCCGACACAAAACTGCCAAACAAAGGGCTTTTGTGCACCATCCGTAGCTCAGCGAGGATCAGCGGCCCCACGCAACTTTCCAGCAGGACGGGTTTAGCCCTGGCACCCCTGGGTGGGGACCAGGAGGGATGCAAGGTGCAGAGGTCCCGGTCCGATACTGGGCGCAAAGCGGGGAACGATTAAATGTGGCTCTCACTTACCTGGCTCTGTGCTCGCTGACGTGCCGCCGAGCGCTGGGCTGCCCTAGGGTGCAGGTCGCTGTGAGCTGGGGTGCTGGCTGCCAGCATGTCCTGCAGATCCGCTGCTCCCCTGGCTTGGCATCCTCACTGGGACGTGGGCTCCCGCTGGCTCAGATGGCTCCTTCTCCTTCGGCACGCTCCTCTAACATCCTCCCGCTTGCAGGGCTCGCCCCTTCCTGGGGTGCACTTGTCCGATGGACTTTTCCAGGAGGGATTGGGACTCGAGGCAACACCGTCGTTTTGTGAGCGGGGCAGCAGGAGCCGAGGAGCTCGCTGCCCTCAAATCCCGGAGCGAGCGCTGGGAGCAGAGCAGCTTGTCATGGTGATCTGAGTTTAACTTCAGGGGGGAGGGAGAAAGTGCAAAGCAAACTGAATGCTGTAGTGGAGGTTTCTCTCTTCCCCCACTGGGCCCCTTGCCGACTGTTTTTATTGATTTCAATCACTGGAGGCTAGCGAGCTCGCAGAAGAAACACTGTGTAATGTGTTCTTTCCTGGCTTTCATTAAAGAAACTCAATGCAGTGCGGTCACGCTGCCGAGCACGCCTGGCAACCTGCCTACACCCTGTGGTACCTCTTTCATTGGAGGAGATGGAGCTCGTGGTTTGTTGGATTTTTTTGGTCGTTTCTTTCCCCCCCCCCCTCC